>CM040123.1:323097593-323586766 GCA_022559845.1 Amorphophallus konjac | reverse complement strand
AGCGGGAAAATGAAGACCGAATACCTTGAAAATAAAAGGTGGGTCCACGAAGCTGTCGGAAGTAGACCTTCTTCGAGCCGCAATCCACCAAGGCATGATGAGTCTCGAGCCAATCCATGCCCAAAATCACATCGAAGTCCTAAAGCGGTAACGCATAGAGTCTAGCCGGCAAGTTCCGCCCTTCCACCCACACAGGTACCTTCTCGAAGCAGTACGGGGTGATCATGAAGTCACCGGTAGGCAACTCTACCGCCAAGTCACAGGACACCTCGGTCACTGGGTCCTCCATGCTCTGAGCAAAATCTTCCGAGATGAACGAATGGGAAGCACCTGAATCAAACAAAACACGAGCCGCACAACCCAAAATCGATAGAGTACCTTCCACCAAATGCGACGCTGTTGACACCTTGAAAATGAACAAGGGTGGAAGCAGATCATACCCACAGTGAAAGACCAATGATGAAGCTCGTCAACCATTTACCCGGCTGAAGCCTTTGTCGGCCAAGCTGATGTCCGGTGCCGATGTCACTCAGACGGCAGCACTGACAAAGCAGTAGTCGCTTGACTAATGAGACCTCCTAGCACACTTTAATAAGAGCTGTGTTACTGCCTCATCCAAGAATCCACAGATGACATGTCAGGGTAAGTCAGATGTCGGCTTATTGACAGATGTGATGTGAGATAAAGATGAAGCCGGTACCGACAGATGAAGATTGTAAAGGCTTTTGCAAAGTCAGAACACAAGAAGAATCGTCTCCACAGATTATACACCCGGCTGAAGTCTTCCCAGACTAAAGCTGATGTCCGATCTCGTCACCATTCAGGTGACGATATCGATAAAATGATGCCCGGTTTTGTCATCATTCAGATGGCAATACTGATGAAACCCCTGTCTGCGGACTGATGAAAACCCTACTAATGATCTCAATACAAACTATATCACCAACGGAGGACCCTTTTGGGTGCTGATGTACTTGAGGGGCCGATAAAGGGCCTGGTCTAAGAGACCTAAGTGGGCCTGTAATAGTGGCGCCGGGAGCCCCTTGTCGAAGCCCAATGGCTGCACCGAGAGGCTGGAGTCCTGCGCGCCGAGAAGCCCTCAGCTGTGGCGCGCCGTGAGATGCCTGCCGAGAAGGCAAAGAGGGACGGTTATAAAGCCCCCTTCCCTTCGAAGAAAAAAAACACCACCAGAACAAAGAGAGACAGAAGATAGAGATAGGGAGAGATAGAAAAAGACAGAAGAGAGACCGAGAGGGAAAAAAGAAGAAGCTGGGAGAAGAAGAAGAAAGGAAGACTCAGGTGGGTAACCGGGGAGGGAGAGGAGTCAATGCTCCGCCCTCCCCCATGCTTTCCTTTTTTTTTCTGATGTAATCTGGCGAGTCTTTCTCGATTTATCAATGTAGCCAGAGGATTCCGGTCTCGATTTCCACCTCTCTGTCTTTCATTTCCCTTCTACGATCTGTGTAAGTTTGGGATGATGCAATGAAATGAAGTATCAACATGGCCCGTTTGGGCATTCGATTGATTCAGATATCTGCTGTCTGTCTCCCCTTCTTGCATCGGTTGTTCTTCGGAATATCGGTTTGTCTAGATGCTCCAGCTTTCCGACTCGTGTTTCGACCCCCCCCCTAGCCCGTTCTCTGGTGAAGGACGAAGACGGAGCCTCAACCCTCGTTCAGTGGGTTATTGGGCTCTGTCCCCCCTCTTCCCTCCCCTCGGATCATGGTTTTCTCGAATATCATAGATTTCTGCCGAGCTCCCATCTCGTTCAGGGTCAGAGACATCAATCTCTTGACCGTCTGAGCAGCAGGTGAGTAGAGAAAATGCCATACGTCCCACGAGGATTCGATAATGGATGGTCTGCCCTTCGACTGATACTAACCTCCATGTAATCCCCTCCTGCACTCCAGATCTTGCCTCAATCCGAGCCAGAAATCCCAGAAGTCTCCTGAGCAGAGTATCGCAATCAAGCCATAAACCCTTTAGCCCCTTCCCGGCGTGGTCATTTCCCCGCCGAGAGCTACGCCGCCGAGAGGTCCCTTTCTTTAGCCCCTTCAGCAAGTCAATAAAGCCCTTCAATATAGCCTTCCCGGCCCGGGCTTCCCGGCGCCAGGTTCCCGGCGCGGTGACGGGCGCGCCGAGAAGTCCCCCACGCCGGGAACCACCCCTTGTGCCTTCCACCCCTCCGAACTGTAAACCGCACAGATATACCCCTCGAACCCCTGATAAACTTTCCTGCCACCAATGAAGAAACCACACTGATAGCCCCTACAGTCCGTTCAGTGTGACCTTGAATTCGGTCGAAGGACGCCCCAGATCACCATATATACCTAAGGGATAAAGATTATTGGGGATAACCCCCCTACATAACCTTACGAGCCAAGGAAACTCTGCCACTGCATAAGTTTCAATGGCCTCAAAGGGATATTAAGTTGGTGCTGTAATCACATACACGGGCTAGGGGTCCCATACCCCCCTTATTCTGGCTTTCATCCCGACACTCCGTGGGTGATCGTCTATCACTCCCTGGCAGACGCTAGGTACGGGGGAGGTGCTGCTGAAATCCTCCCAGGCCGATGAAAGATAACACTGAAGCTGTCCTCGGGACTTCGCATAGTAATGGTGAAAAAGTTCTCTGCGTTGGACTCTTCTCCTCCAATCCCTCTCAGCTCTCGGCCTCCTTTGAAACATATACAACTAAAACCAGTTGAACCCCATCTCTGAGTCCCCAGAGCCAATCTACTTTGATATAAATTCCCAGAAAACTCTTAAAATCCCAAAAATAGGGTACCGTAAAATCCTAAACTCCTCACGGCGCCCAAACACCAATACCTTCTCGGCACCGAACTCTCGGCGCCATCAGCTCCCGGCGCGGCTTTCAGCGCGCCGGGAACCCTCACGCCGAGAACTCCTCTTCCTCCCTTCAGCCTACGCCGAGAACCCCCTTGGAGAGTCTCCGTCGCGCCGGGAAGTCGGCGCCGGGAGCTTCTTGGACTCTTCCCTTCGACCACGCCGGGAACCTCCACCTTCTTGCCACTCACGCCGGGAGCCTTAGCCTTCCATCTGTGGTCATGCCGAGAGCCTAAGTTGCCACCCTATGAGCCCAAATGCCCGAGCTAACCCACACAGAGATATTCGTGGATCACCAGATATGTCCCG
This sequence comes from Amorphophallus konjac, assembly GCA_022559845.1. NCBI lineage: Eukaryota > Viridiplantae > Streptophyta > Magnoliopsida > Alismatales > Araceae > Amorphophallus > Amorphophallus konjac. The sequence goes on along the minus strand of CM040123.1, from coordinate 323,583,607 downwards.
AGGATAAAGTTAAAGGGAGGTAGACTCCCTTATGTTCCATCGATTCGTGTCGAAGTCACAACGACGCGCCTCCCTCTTAGCTCCGGTGAGCTATGCCAATGCATGAGTGCCACCAGCTCCTGTGAGGGAAGAGTCAAACATTGCCCTAGGGCATACATGTGTAACGTGGAGAGGTCCGACCTCTCTCTTCCTTTGGGCTTTCATCCCGGCACTCCGTGGGTGATAGCCTATTTCCCTCTGGGCATGATCCAGACTATGGGGAGGTGCTGCCGAAATGTTAATCGATGCTTTAAACCTCCGTCATGATCATGGCTCATCCTGTCCGCGATTGATATCCTCTGTTTCACCTTTCCCCTGAGTCTGATTGTTTTTGAACCGCCGATTCAGCGATATAGTTTGTTTCTGTGGTCGATGTTATTCTCTTACCTGCCTTCCGGGACTGGTATGAAGTTCAAAGTTATGTACATGAATATCTGTTTGCCTTATGAGGCCTCCTATTTTGGCGTTTAATCAAGGGTTGTCCTTCTTAGGAAGGGCGTAATTAACGTCATGGCCTTTATGGTATGACGGACTTCGGTCCCGACTCGGACTTCACAATCGACTGACCAAGTCAGATCGAGCGCACAATGAAATCGTCACACATGTGACTGGCACGCCAATAAATAAAACAACATGAAGCGAAATGAGAAATACAAAGAAAGATGAGGATGAAGATAAAAAAATCCGCGTTCCACAAGTCTGGCACGCCCGGTGAGACCGAGTCTCCCTTCATCTCTACGCCAAAATAGGAGGCCCAGCGGGCCCCCCTCAAATTTCTGATCATGTGCGCTTTCTCTATTTTCAGGAAGCTACAATGACGGCCGGGATCATGTCTGTATGTTTCGACCAGCAACCGATCGATATGCATGTGCGAGAGGGCTACCTGGCGGTACCTCTTTCGTTCGGATCAATGCCCCCTGCTGTCGGGCTGCCCAACTGTCTGGGCCTCGTCTTCACCGACCTTCTGCAGGTCAACAACAACGAGCAAGGCACTGCTGCAAGTGCCCCGATGAAGACTGCTGGTGAGAAGGCTGGCTTACCGGAGAAGACGACCTCGACGGCCGTCGCCTGCTATGTTCACCAAGTTCAAAGGAGGGACACGGTCCCCGCTGCTGCCCAGAGGGGAAAGAGAAATAACCGGAGAAGCCGGTATGCTGCTGCTGAGCGTCGTCTTTCCAATTCTGGGAAGACAATGATGATGGGAGATGTTAGGGTGAACCTCAACGGTCGCCCCAGAGAAGTCCGGCCGGACAGGATTGTCCCGACTGTCCAGACCGACAACAGGTTCCGCGTTCTGGCCGCTAGGAGGGCCAACTGGGAAGCTGATGAGAGGAAGCCGCTGGCGCCCAAGCCAGCAAGATATAAACAGGTCTGGCGACCAAAGAAGATTCAGAGCTGGGCCCCAGCTCGATATGAGGAGAAAGCTACCGAGGATGCTGTTGCCCGCTTCAGGGCAGGAAGCAGAAGAGAAGAAAGAAACTACAGAAGAGATGCTGTTGCTGCTTACCCCAAGGCTCGGGGGAGGAGAGATGAAAAAAATGATGAAGGGAGGAATCTGATTACTACTCGCCCCGTGATGAGGGGAAGAAGATATGAGAAGAAGGAAGACCTTACTGTCACCCATCCCAGGGCCAAAGGCAAAAGATGGGAAATGAGGAACTATGCTGACACTGCCAACTGCTGCCAAGATGGCGATATGGGAATGAGCGAACCAGTCACGGTTGCCATTCCAAGAAGACCAAGAGCCTGTGCCAGACAGGCTGACATATTCAGATATTCCAAAGCCGAGCATTTGAATGCTCAGATGACAAGACTGGCTCATCAGCAGAAAAGCCAGGAAAGATTGATACTCCGACCAGAGCCGCGAAGGCACAATCCAGAGGAGATGAAACAAGTGGTCCAAGACTACTTCCACTACCTGGGGAACTCTGCCCTCGGTCAGCAAAGATTATCCCGTGCTCTGGGCACCGTGGATGAAGAAGAAGGAGAAGCCCTTCAAGAAGTGATGCTCGGAGTCTCCTCCTCCGATTCAAATGATTATGAAGAAGGCCGCAAGGCCGGATATGATAAAGAAGACCTGTATAGGGAGGAAGCTGAAGAAAGAGTATCGGTCTTCGACCGACTCAAATACCCTGACCAGGCAAAAAGAAAAGTTTGCAGGCAGAAGGGAAGAATGCAAATCTTCGCCTGTAACATGGCTGGAATCGCCAGGGGGCAGGATATGCTACCAACTCAGCCAGATGAACTGCTCAGGCTGGCTACCAGACCAGGCCCCGTCACAAGAAGAGGTCAGGCTGCAAAAGATAAGATGAAGAATGATGATGAAACCCGCAAGATCACCACCATGACAGTCAATGTGGTGACAGCAGAAGAAGAAGACAATCCCTTCGTTGATGATGCTGAAGGGACTTCAGAAGATATACAGATCCCATCGACTCTGGATCCCATGATCCAGATGATGTTTAGAAGATATCAACAGGAGATCAGTGCTCTCAGAAGACAGCTAAATGAGAGGCATGAAGCCACACCGATCTCCAAGCAAGCCGAACCTGTGGGGCAAACTTCCAGCTCAGCAGAAATGGCTGTCCAACTAATCCTCTTCCAGCTGATAAGGGCAAAGCTCCAAGCCAGCCTGTTCTGCAGCAAGCAGCAGCTCAGCCCTCTGCATCTCAGACGCAGCCCGCCGCACCCACCTTGCGCGCGACTGTGATGACGACTCCCTACAGCCAGCAACAAGCTCACTTCTTCCCAGAAGAGATAGATCCAGCCCTAGCCCACAAGCTGATGATTGAAAGAATTGTGGAGATGAAGCTGTCTGAGAAGACCGGTGATGGTGTAAGTACCTATGATGTGTACAAAGTACCGTATCCTCCCCAGTATGCTGCTAAAAGACTACCCCCAGGCGTCAGTAAGCCGCCGAAATTTGAGAAATTCAACGGCCAGGGCTCTCCCAGGGAGCACATTGCTTACTATACCACAATTATGGGCGACCTGGCAGCTGATGAAGCCTATCTGCTTAAGTTCTTTGGCTCGTCCCTCACTGGGATAGCCTTTGAATGGTATTCAAGCCTGCTCGCTGGATCAGTGGTTGATTGGCCTGATATGCAAAGAAAGTTCCGCGACAGATTTCATGTCACGGAAAGAGAAATTACAATAGCGGAGCTATATGCAACCAAGCAAAGGCAAGATGAAACAGCACTGGACTACATCAAAAGGTGGAGAAACTTAGCCATGAGATGCCGAAGACCTCCTCATCAGGAAGATGCAGTGCAGATATGTAAACAGAGCCTCAAGAGAGAGGTGCTAGAAAAGATGATCGGTGCAGATGTCAGAACATTTGACCGGCTGAACAATATAGTGGCGGAAGTCGAGACGTTCTTGTCCAAGCGTCCGACCGCCAATGCTCCCACTATGCCGAAGGGTAAAACCAATGATCGACGGCCATCACATACTGAGGCTAACGCCGTCGATTTTAGAACCTTCGAGCAACAGAAAGGGAAAAAGGAGGCAGATGAAGCTCCCCCGCCTGAGGGTGCAACAGAAAGAAAAGATAAGGTCTCTCTGAGAGACAAAATGAGAAAGGCTTACTCTTTTCCCAAAGATAAGACATCAGCACTATTTAACTGGGCATACAAGTTCAACAAGGTAACATTGCCTGAACCGAAGAGACCTACGGATGCAACAAAGAAAGATGATCCGCTGTTCTGTCCATTTCACCGTGCGCTGGGGCACGCAATTGAAGATTGTTATGTCTTCAAGGATATCATGGAAGGAATGGTCAAAAAGGGTGAGCTACAGTTGGGTGATTACCAGGTGAAGCCACCTCATCCGCATGAGCCTCCGCCCTGGAGGATGGCCGCCAATATGATTTCAGTCTATCAGCAGCTGCCTGAGGAAGCCATTGAAGAATGTACCAGGCATACTTATGAAGCTTGCCTCCTCACCCCACTGAAAGATCAGGAAGGATGGCAGACGAAGCCCATAAAGAACAGAAAAAAGACTCTTGCAGCCAGCACCAGTGGGGCAACTATCCGGGGTGTCACCCCAAGGCCTGAGCCGCCTCCAGTAAAGCCAGTATGGCATACAGCTGAGACCGGACCAGTCATCCGGATCCCTACTCAGAACCTGAGGAGACAAACTCCCCTACCTGCACATAAAGAAGTAAGTCCTGCAGCCAGGCGTCTACAGCAGTATATCAATGAGCTCGATGAATATGAGCAGAAAAAGCCCAAACACCTGCTGATAAAAGACTGTATACTCTGGGAGCAGCTCGAAGAATTGAAAATTAAAGAGCAACCAGAGGCAGAACAAGAAAAAGCTGAAAATGAGCCCTTCTGGGGGCAGGAGCCAGCAAAGCCAAATTCCCAGAAGAAGAAGATACGGCCCAAGTCCAAAAGGGGAAAGAAAGTCACGACAGTACAATGCAACACTCTGTCGGTACTCTTTTCCTTGCCCGGGGAGAATGATGAGGATGAAGCATCAAATGCCCCGCTAGAAGCCAACCATGCTGAAGCCTCTACCTCAGCCCATGCAACACGTTCTGGGAAAAGATGGGGGCGCCCGCCACCAGCTAATCACAATATTATGTTCAGAGGAGAACAGCCATACCAAATCCCAGAACCGGAGGTACGAGGTGTCCAGGTTCCTCCCCCTGCCAGCTTGTACCAAGAAAAAGAAGAGGCTCCTTCATTCCTGGAATTCTTGTCCAGTTTGGAAAATGAGCAACTGGCTCACACTGCTCCAGCTAAAAGCAATAAACGCCAGCAGGCTGCAGTTAGGAAGCAGAAGCAGCATGAAGAAAATAAAGGAAGTAACCCTCTAGTAGAAACATGGGTCGTTACTACAGAAGAAGCCTCCCGGGAAACTGATCAAGAGGATGAAACCGGCACTGGACAGCAAAGGCCACAGGCACCACATGAACCTCCAAGACCCCGTTGGGTGGAGGAGATGAGACTGTCTAATGTCCGGGTGGACAGCCGGATCATGAAAATGCTGAAGAAGCTCCCTACCAGGTTCTCCATCTGGGAAATCCTCTCTCTGAGTGAAGAGGCTCGCCAAGCCATTATTGATGCCTTGCAGTCGCCGGCACAGTATGAAGCACTCTTGACAGAAGTGAATTCTGGTCCATCAGTCACATTCACAGAGGATGATATGCTAATCCCAAATTCCGGCCATAATAGACCGCTGTATATGAGGGGTTCCCTGAACTGTCAGCCGATAAGCAGGATACTGATAGATCCCGGGGCTGCTGTGAACATTCTCCCATACCGCATCTATCAGAAATATTACTTTGATCTGCAGCTTACCAAGGTCAGAGACATGAAGATTGCAGGATTCAACCAAAAGTGTGAGACACCTCTTGGGGTAGCTGATTTCAACCTCACATTGGGAGACCTCACTACAGTGGTACGATTCTATGTGATCGACTCCAATACCACGTATAAAGCCCTGCTGGGGAGACCGTGGCTGCATGAATATCAAATAGTGCCATCCACGCTACATCAGTGCATCAAATACTGCCATGAAGGAAAAGAAGAAAGGGTGTTTGCGGATCTGCATCCCTTTGAAGTGTTCGAGTGCCATATGCTCGATGCATCCTACTACACCGAGGTGTCGCAAAAGTGCGAAGGGAAAGAGGCTGTGGTCAGTCATAAGAAGGCGGCGGCCAAGGCAAGAAATTGGTCTCCACCGCCACCCGAGGGCTACATCAAAAGGCATGAAGTATCTCACATCTCCTATGCCGGTGACTTTGCCCGGATTACCCCTCCTAGCGTCCACCCAGATAATGCCGATGAAGAAATGAAACAAAAGTACACTCAGGTGGAGGTTCCGCAGGGTTTAGTCAAGCCCATCGCCAGCCTAGAGTACCAAACGGTGCTACCACTGAAGACTATGGAAATCCCTCGCTTCTGCGAGCCTCCTATTGTATTCTACACCGGGGAGCCAGTCGAAGAAGATGATCAAGACTGTATGGCCCCTGAAGAAGCTGCAAACCGGATGGTACCGATTACAGGCTTGGATTATACTACCCAACGGGTTTCACAAATGTTCTCCAAGATGCAAATGCCATCAATGCAGCCTGCTGCTCAGAAGAAGGCATTCAAGGAGCTGTGGGATCCGCCTCGAGATAGTAAAGAACTGAGGAAGGTCACACAACACCCGGGACTGGGCTATACCCTTCAAGAATACTATGAAGCCGAAGTGGATGTCATCTCTACTTTCTACCAGCATGAAAATTCCCATGGGGTTGGATATAACCAGTACCCTTTGGAAGATGAAGAAATCATCTATCAATCCATAACAGACAATGAAGCCCCAGACAACCTGCCAGAAACAGAGACATCTGATGAGACAAAGAAAGCTTGGTACTGGGAGGACCTATCTTCCAAAGAGGATTTGTTCCAGGCTGAAGCAAAATTTGATACGGGAACCCCGGATGAAGATCAAATAGCCAGAGAGCTGGAGGAGTGTCTGGAGTTCGGGCGCATTCTAGAAGAATTCCGGGCTCTACAGAATGATGACCTTTCAAGGGAGCGCACATCAGAAGAGCCTCTAAGGGCGGAAGAGTCCACTTCTGAATTTCCTGCTGAACCAGTCTCGTCCTCGGGGAAGACTGAACAGAATCCGGTAATATTGGCCCTATATGATGCGCCAGCATCCGCTGATGACCAGTATGATGAAACAGAGGAGCATGAAACTGAAGAAGATTATATCCCAGGAGGCTTTATTGATTTGCAAGAAGCCCCGCCCGAAGTCGAAGACGGAGGCCAAGCCACCGTCGATGAGCTGATAGAAATAAATTTGGGATCCGCAGATGAGCCAAGGCCGACATTCCTCAGCGCACTGCTGGAGCCAGATGTCAGGGAACAATATATACAGTTCTTGAAAGAATTCCGAGACTATTTTGCATGGACATATGATGAAATGCCGGGACTGAGCTCTGATGTGGCACAGCACCGATTGGCAATAAACCCAGAGGTTAATCCTGTAAAGCAGCCTCCCAGGAGAATGCGCCCTGAACTGATAAATCAGATTAACAAAGAGGTTGACAAGCTGATTGATGTGGACTTTGTCGAAGAAAACCAGTATACTACATGGTTAGCCAATATTGTGCCCGTAAAGAAGAAAAATGGGCAGATCAGAATATGTGTTGATTTCAGGGACCTTAATAAGGCTTGCCCGAAAGATGATTTCCCAGTGCCAGTCACTGAAGTGATGATCGATGCGACTACTGGTCATGAAGCCCTGTCATTCATGGATGGGTCATCCGGATACAACCAGATCTGGATTGCTGAAGAAGACAGAGTGCACACTGCATTCCGCACTCCGAAGGGAATATTCCACTACAAAAGAATGCCGTTTGGCCTTAAGAACGCCGGCGCTACTTATCAAAGAGCTATGACAAAGATCTTTGATGACCTGCTCTTCAAAAAAGTAGAGTGCTACATTGATGATCTGGTGGTAAAAACCAGCAAAAGAGAAGACCATTTGCAAGACCTAAGGATAGTATTCCAGAGGTTGCGCAAATATGAACTCAAGATGAATCCTATGAAATGCGCCTTTGGCGTGTCCAGTGGAAAATTCCTCAGATTTATTGTCCGGCATAGGGGTATTGAAATTGATCCATCCAAGATTAAAGCTATCCAGGAGCTCCCTCCACCAAGGAATCTGCACGAGCTGAGATCTCTGCAAGGGCGCCTGGCTTATGTCCGACGATTTATATCAAATCTGTCGGGAAGATGCCACCCCTTTCACAAGCTCATGATGAAAGATGTACCGTTCCTCTGGGACGATGGATGTCAGGAGGCCTTTGAAAAGCTGAAAGAATATCTTAAAACCCCTCCAGTACTGGGGGCACCGGTTAATGGCAGACCCTTGATATTGTATATCTCAGCCGCACACTGTTCCCTGGGGGCAATGCTGGCACAGATAAATGAAGAAGGCAAAGAGCAGGCCCTGTACTACCTAAGTCGGAGGCTGATTAGAACCGAAGAAAGCTACAGCTATATAGAAAAGACATGCTTGGCACTAGTCTTTGCTGTCAAAAAGCTCCGGCACTATATGCTGTCACATGAAATCAGATTGATATCTGCAGCAGATCCACTCAAATACATATTGACTCAGCCAGTACTGAAAGGCCGGTTGGACAAATGGGCAGTAATTCTGATGGAATTCGATATTACATATATACCCCAGAGGGCAATAAAAGGACAGGCCGTGGCTGATTTCTTCGCGGAGCATCCTGTGCCGGAGAATGATATGTTGGGGACTGAATTACCCGATGATGAGACACTCGAGGCCTGTCAAGCTCAGCCAGTTATGTGGCAACTATTCTTTGATGGAGCATCCAGAACAGAGACAGATTCCTATGGAAAGACCAGGATACGGGCTGGGGTCGGTATTGTGCTGAAATCACCAGAGGGGGAGGTTGTGCATACTTCCTGTTCTATAAACAAGCCCTGCACCAATAATGAAGCCGAATATGAAGCTCTGATAATCGGACTACGTATCAGTCTCAACATGGGTATCCAAATGCTTTAGGTATTCGGGGATTCGATGTTGATAATAAAACAAGTCCAAGGGGAGTTTGAAGTGCGGAAGCCAGAACTAAATCCCTATCACCAGAAAGCTGTACGCCTCATGGCAAAGTTCTATCATATTGAACTCAAACATGTGGGCCGTGGACATAATGCCCGGGCTGATGCACTGGCAAAGCTGGCCAGCTCACTAGCAGTCCCGCCAAATGAAACACTGAACATTGTTGTTATGAACCGGTGGCAAGTCCCCAGTATGCTAGAAGGGTGCCCCGAAGAAGAAGAAGTTGCCACTATCAGCGCAGTACATGCGTCTGATTGGAGACAGCACTTGCTACAGTGGTTTCTGCACCAACAGCTGCCACAGAAAAGAGAGGAAAAGATGAAACTCCTGAGAATCAAAGATTCCTATGAATTCAGGAATGGAACTTTATTCCGAATAATGGCGGATGCACGCAAAAAGATTCTACTCCGCTGCCTGTCCACTGAGGAAGCTTGGCAAGCGATGAAAGAAATACATGCTGGGACAGCAGGCGCCCACCAGGCTGGCCCCAAGATGAAGATAGAAATCAAGAAGCTGGGCTACTATTGGCCCACCATGTTTGAAGACTGCTGTAAATTTGCAAAGTCATGCCAGAAGTGTCAGGAGCATACTACTGTGCCTAGAAGGCCACCTACAACTCTGCACCCTACAGTCCCTAGCTGGCCATTTGCGCAATGGGGAACTGATGTAGTCGGGCCACTGCCGACCTCCTCGGCCGGACATAAGTACATATTGGCCATGACAGATTACTTCTCCCGATGGGCGGAAGCTGTAGCATTAAGAGAAGTGACTGGTGAACTGGTCGCCAGATTCATCAAGCAGAACATTATCTTCCGGTTCGGGATCCCCAGCCAAATAATATCTGATAATGGAAGTCATTTCAGAAATCAGAAAATCTATCGGCTTGCCGAGAAGTATAAGATTGAATGGAGAACCTCCACTCCCTACAATCCCCAGGCAAACGGATTGGCAGAAGCTTTTAACAAGACTTTGTGCACCTTGCTAGCCAAGGTTGTCAGTTCTAATAAGAAGGACTGGGAAGAGAAAATGTATGAAGCTCTGTGGGCATACCGCACCGTCTTCAAGACACCTACAGGGTGCTCACCATACTCATTAGTATACGGCTCAGAGGCAGTGGTTCCGCTGGAGCTGGAAGTCCCGTCACTCCGAGTGGCAGTCCAATATGACCTAGCCCGTGGCGAACAGACCAATACAGAAAGAAGATTAGAAGAACTGACTGAATTGGAGGGGAAGCGCCTCCAAGCTCAGAAGAATATCCAAATGTATCAGGCCCGCATGGCCACTGCATTCAATAAACTCGTAAGAGGACGAGAATTCAAGAAAGGTGACCTCGTCATGGTCAAGAAAAAAGAAGTCATGGCGTCCAACCCAAAAGGAAAGCTGAATGCTAATTGGGAAGGTCCTTATGTGATACAAAGGGTCTACGAAGGAGGGGCCTACGTAGTTGTTAACCATCGAGGGGAAATTCAATTCTCGCCACTCAACGGTAAACACCTCAAGCTGTATGATGTTGCACAACCAATATTCCCCGAGTAATCGGGCAAAAGCTACCTTTCCTTGGTCTAGTGGCACTCCGCCCTAACCAAGCTACCTTTCCCTTAGTCTAGTGGCACTCCGCCCTAACCGAGCTACCCTTCCTTGGTCTAGTGGCACTCCGCCCTAACCGAGCTACCCTCTTCCTTGGTCTAGTGGCATTTCGCCCTGATCGAGCTACCCTTTCCTTGGTCTAGTGGCACTCCGCCCTGATCAAGCTACCTTTCCTTGGTTTAGTGGCACTCCACCCTAATCAAACTACCTTTCCTTGGTCTAGTGGCACTCCGCCCTAGCCGAGCTACCCTTTCCTTGGTCCAGTGGCACTCCGCCCTAACCGAGCTACCCTCTTCCTTGGTCTAGTGGCACTCCGCCCTAACCAAGCTACCTTTCCTTGGCCTAGTGGCATCCCGCCTTAGCCGAGCTACACCCTTTCCTTGGATTAGTGGCACTCCGCCCTAACCAAGCTACCTTTCCTTGGCTTAGTGGCATCCAGCCCTAGCCGAGATACACCCTTTCCTTGGTCTAGCGGCATCCCGCCCTAGCCGAGCTACACCCTTTCTTGGTATAGCGGCACTCCGCCCTAACCAAGCCATCCCTTATCATGATCTAATGGCATTCCGACTTGTCACCCTCCCAAAAAAGAGGGGAAGAGAGAATAAAAGAATAAAAATAATAAATAAAAAAAGATGGGGTTAAAAATAGAGATACCCCGCCGGTCTTGTTCAGGCTTTCTGAGCAAGGGCAAAAATGGCTAAAACCCAGCTGTGGTGAAAACCCAAAAGGGCACTGCAGGCAAAATCGGGTACCCCGCCACGTGAAAACCCGAAAGGGCGCGTGGGCAAAAGTAAGAGGGGGCTGGCTCCAGCGAAGACCCGAAAGGGCGCTTGAGTCAGTAATGTGGTGATCCTAAAGAAGCCTCACCTCCGGCCATAAACTTCTCGTCGATCGACCGGCACCTTGCCCGATCAACGACCAAACCCACCCAGTATAGACCCTACGTCTGTCCTGATAAAACCCTCATACCTTGTCCAAAGTCCCACCATGGTGAAGTTCACCGTTGATTGACCGGCATCCTGCCCGATCAATGATGAAACCCATTCCAGTTTAGACCTTACGTCTCTCCTGGCAAAATCTATGAAATTTCTTTGCATTGGTATAAACCCAATACCGATAAATGAAACTCACCTTTCGTCAACCAGCCGGCACCTCGCCCGGTCGACGATTAAACCCATCCGGTTTAGACCTTACGTCTACTCCGACTAAGCTTACACCTATCATCTGCCCCACCGTGATGAAATCAGCTGTTGGTCGATTGGCACCTCGTCCGATCAATGATGAAACCCATTCCAGTTTAGACCTTACGTCTATCCTGATGAAACTTATGAAATCCTTGCATTGGTATAAACCCAATACCGATGATGAAACCCGCTGTTGGTCGATTGGCACCCTGCCCGATCAACGATAAAACCAGTCCAGTGTAGACCTTACGTCTATTCTGATGAAATTCATGAGATCCTTGCATTGGTATAAACCCAATACCGATGATGAAACCCACCTTTGGTCGATGGGCACCCTGCCCGATCGACAAAGAAACCCGTCCGATTAAATTTGCATGTCTCTTTACGTCCCGCCGTGATGAAACCTACCATTGGTCGATCGGCACCTCGCCCGATCAATGATAAAACCTGTCCGGTTTAGACCTTACGTCTATCCCGATGAAACATATGAAATCTTTACATTGGTATAAACCCAATACCGATGATGAAACCTGTTGTTGATCGATTGGCACACTGCCTGATCAATGATGAAACCCACCCAGTTTAGACCTTACGTCTATCCTGATGAAACCTATGAAATCCTTGCATCGGTATATACCCAATACCGATGATAAGAGCAGCCACTAATGAAGCAGCACATCGCCTGATCCGTGCTAAAGTCCCAATTCAATATATATATATATATAAATAAATAAATAAAAAAGATGGGGTTAAAAATAGAGATACCCCGCCAGACTTGTTTGGACATTGTGAACAAGGGCAAAAATGGCTAAAACCCAGCTGTGGTGAAAACCCGAAAGGGCACTGCAGGCAAAATCGGGTACCCCGCCACGTGAAAACCCGAAAGGGCGCGTGGGTAAAAGCAAGAGGGGGTTGGCTCCGGTGAAAACCCGAAAGGGCGCTTGGGTCAGTAATGTGGTAATTCAAAGTTCCATGCCAACCGGCACGCTGCCTTTACCTCCCCTTCACTGATGAAACCTTCCGTCGGTCAGCTGGCTCCATTCCCCACCGATGGTAAAACCCTTCCGGGGTAGACCTTACGTTTACCCTGATGAAATCTACATACCCTCTTTCAAACGTCCCACCGACAATGAAACCCATCACCATTCTGATAAAGCCTCACCAGCTCAGACCTTACGTCTGTCCTGATGAAACTCTTAAACCTTCCCTTGATCGATCGGCTCCTTCCCCGGTCAACGATAAAACCCTACCAGGAGAGACCCTATGCCTATCCTGATGAAACCTACATATTTCTTGGCAAAGTCCCACCTGCGATAAAACCTGCTGGAATAGACCTTACGTCCATCCTGATGAGACCTACACCTCTACTTGTAACTTGCTATTGATCGACCGGCACCTTGCCCGATCAATGATGAAACCCTATCCAGTTTAGACCTTACGTCTATTCTGATGAAACTCATGAAATCCCTTTGCGTCGATATAAACCCAATATCGATGATGAAACCCGCTGTTGATCGACCGGCACCTTGCCCGATCAATGATGAAACCCTATCCAGTTTAGACCTTACGTCTATTCTAAAATCCCCCTTGCATCGATATAAACTCAATATCGATGATGAAGCCAACCGTTGGCCGATCGGTACATCGCCCGGCCAATGATAAAATCTGTCCAGTTCGTACTTTATGTCCGTTCTGATGAGAACCACATATCCTTTTCAATGTCCCACCTGCAATAGTCTCTACCCAGCCTAGACCATACGTCTACTCTGATGAGACCTCCTCATTTACATTCCGGCAAATCGTCTCCCTTACGGCACACATGGCCAATAGGACGTTTGCTGCCACCAACAAAATTCGGTTCAAGCACCTCCTCGGATGCCGTCACGCGGTGGAGCGAGTTCCCCATCCTTTCTCTGAAGGGGTGGACGCTCTCCTGCCAAGGTACGAGCCATTCGCATGAGGGATTGTTAAAATCGCTACCCCACCTCCCAAAGTGATAAAACCACATGCAGAATAAGATGGATACGCATGAATCCAAGAGATTCCTTTCCATTAAAAAAGGAGTACATAAAGGGCCCCGAGGGGACATCATATCACAAAAGAGAACAAAAAGAAAAAGAAGGGATAGACAATTCATGGCCGCCGGAATATATCTTCGAAGGCCAGAAGACCCACATAAGGAGCAGCTCCTAGCTCATGAAGGCGCGCCTCCTCCTCCTGAAGCCCAATGACATGTCCTGGAGAGACATCACTCGTCCCTCCAGCGAGGCTACCTCCTCTACGGACTGCGGCCGGATAGAGGATAATTGCTGCAGCTCGGCTCGAAGTCCAGAGAGCTCCGTCTCCAGGATGGCTATCCGGTCCTGCATAGCTTCCTCCCGCTGAATAGCACCTTGTAGCTCGGCTCGGCGTCCATCAAGCATAAGCGTCAGCTTCCCCAGCTCAGACTTATATTCTGACCTCTGCAACTTCAACGCCGTTAGCTTATCAACCATAGTCCGTGCTAGGAAGTCTATCCGATGCACGAATTTCAGTAGAAGCAGCACCCGCTGAGCCCATATGTTCAAAGGGCAGCCCATGGCTTGCAGGCCAGAGGTGAAGCGATTGGCGATTTCCTTCAGTTGCAGATACGTCAAGCCAGGCTGGGATTCTACCAGCTGACGTAGCATGTCCAGATGTTGCCAGACAAAGTTGTCAGAGGAAGCGAAGCCAAAGGAGGCAGAGGGGACGACTTCAAAGGTCACCTCGCCATCGATATCTTCCCACAATGCAACGTCCGGTTGAGAGGACGAAGATGGCAGATCTGCTGTAGGGGCTGGCCAGTCCCTCTCTGTGCTCTCCTGCTGAGCTGAAGATTCCTCCCCTATCGCTGTATCGGAAGCTATAGCTTGAACATCCACAGGGGGAGAATCAATGAAGGATGGAGCTGCCTCTTCATGAGTCTCTTGAATAGGGGCTTCATCTTCAGCTGCTCTTTCTGGCGACAGGGAGGGAGCTGCCATAGTCGGAGGAGGCAGAAGTCCAGTCTCTATAGCCACTATGGCAGGGACTGCTGACTCGGGCGCAATTGACATTACTGCGGCCGGTATAAAAGCGGAGCTTCTAGATGGATCGGCTTCGGCTCTGAAATCTGAAGCCCTGATAGGAATGCAACTTTCTCCTGAGGCCCCCAAGTCCAACGATGCTAAATCCGTCGAAGACTGTATCCGCACTGGCACAGGGCGAATGACCTCAGGAACTCCCATGCAAGTTAAAGGCAGAAAAGGGACAATAGCCCAGTTTGTAGAAGAAATGTCCGTGAAAGCTGCGGTTGTGTCTGAGCTAGCAGTGACAATGCCCTAAGACCAAAGCAAAGCAACTTTCAGCACTAGATAAAAGAAACAGATGAAGCAACAAACATGAAAAGGAACCCACCTTTGAAGCAGGGTCCACACCCTCGAAGTGGGGTGAAAGAGGAGGAAGCTCCGTAGTCGGAGTAACAAACGGTGGAGTTATGTCGATCTCGGTGTCGAGCCCGGCAAACTCCTCTTGCAACTCCTCCTCAGAAGATAGCACCAGTAGCTTAGCAGGCTGAAAAGGCAGAACACCTTTTGCAAATACAGGCGGGGCCTCTGATTCAGGAGCATTCCCCTCACTGCCGCTGAAAGTCGCTTCCTCCTCATCAGAGACGGTCTTAGAACTGCCTGAGGATATTTCCACACTAGCTATATGCTGTGGGGCCACCTCTAAAGCATGTCGGGATGTAGACCGGGTAATTATGCGCCTGGCCGGAACAGTACTCTGCTTCGACTGAGTCTTGTGACCCTCCTGTGGTTGAAGCAATTCTTCTGTCATCATGGCCTCAGTCTTCTCTTCGCCTGCCACTGCTACAAAAAGGGACCTCTGAGGAATATAGCAAAGAAAACAATGCAAGTATGAAACAGATGAGAAAATACACTTACCCTCTGCCTCACTAGCCGACGTGGGAGAAGGCAACCTGGTCTCCACCACAGAAGGTGCCACAACTGGCTCTTGAGCTGTGCAAAAGGGAGGGGTCAGATTCAAGGACTCCTTTGAGATCCTGCAAAAGATGATGAAGAACGCAAGTGCAAGCTTTTGATGTTACCCTGAAACGATGTCTGAGCAGCCTCCCTTTGAGACTCAAACTCGTCAAATGAGGGAATATCGGGGAGACTGGTCCCAGTGTCCATCACTACCGAAGCCGACTGCTCAGCATGAGCCTTCTTGGCCTTCCTGGCCTTCCCAACTGCAGCCTTAACTACGGAAGCCTTTCTCTTCTTGCCAGGAGGCAGGGGAGTAGTAGTCGGTGCTGCTGCAGGGATTTCAAAATAAGTAGGCTTCTCAGCCTACGCAATGATTTTTCTGTAAAGCCCCTGTCGCTTTATATCAGGCCTGTCTGTTGAAGATGTCAGAGAGGTAATGTGATCAGTGGATGCAGAGTGTGAATACTGAGCAGAAAGCACTGCAGTCAGAAAAGAAGAGATCATACCTGCTGGGCCGTCGTAAAAGACAGAAAGCGGCCAGTACAGATAAGCTACCTCCTTGGAGCGGGAAGCAACCTCCTTGATAAGCCAGCATACATCGCCAAGTACCTGGCACTCCTCCACTAAAGCTGCCAGGTCACTATGACCATGAAGGTCGAGACACCGAAATAAGTCGAGGTGGTCCATACCCCAGCCGTTGACATAATGAAAAGAGATAAACAATGGCTTGTTCAATATGTCGGCTATCGGGCTTTCTGCAGATAACCCATGTAAATTCAGCAGAATAAACAGCCAAGACGTTTGCTTGTAGTACGTCTAGGTTCTATCTTCCCGGCGCACAAACGTCCTATACGGATGAAATCTATCTGTCGGACCCTTCCATGGGGCTACTGTCGGAAGTGGCTCTTCAACAGGGAATGGGTACTGCTGCACCTCCAAGCGAGCGCCTCCTACATGGCATAAATGTTTCAAGGTCTTCATAAAATTGTCTTCGTTGATAGCAGCAAAGACAGGAGCAAGCGGCTCGGAATTTTGTTCCTTCAAAGCCCGACGCTGGACCAGATAGTTCTCTGCCTCCCTCTGGTGCTGAGAGTAAAGCCTTTTCAAGTGGGCCTCGGGGATATCAAACACTGGCCCGGGCTGCTGTTTCAGGAAAGAGCGCTCGGCCACATCCCAGAAAGCACCCCTACCATCCCTGTAAAAACTGGTTCGAGTGTTCCACCATTTGATATATTCTGATGTAACCCGGGGAACACGGTTGGAAACGGTGGGAACTCTGAAAACTGCGCCATCCTGGCGATGATAGAAATCCCACCACAACCGGACATCACCAACAATGGTGGACCCATGCTTGGCCTGGCTGTCCAGGGGAAACTGAGCAGCTGATGTAGGGATGTGCTGGTCATAGCCAAAGTTCCTCCCAAAGCGGAATGGATAGTATGGTTCCAGAAGAAGCAGGCCACCCTTCCTGAAGACTAAAACACTGGGCCGAATGGCCATGGCCCATCTGACCAGTTCCGGCTCCAGAATAGACCGAACAACATCAGCCCCCGAGACGGGATGAACATAGGTCTCTACCTCTTCCACCTTGCATTCTCTTTGAGAATGAATCAAAGGAGCTGAACCTGCTGCTAAGCTCCAGAAATGAATGCTGCCAGGGGCATCCACTGGTATTTTTATCAGTCGGCCCCTTATTTTGAATAGCGGATCAGAGAAAGGACCAGGTTCAGCACTGGCAAATTCAACCATTCTGGGCAATACTGTGTCTGCCTGCAGGGTTCTGGGAGCCAACTCAGGAAATAGACTGCAAACCCAGGCGTTGAAGAAATGAAAAGGACCCACGGTCCTCAAAGAACGGGGAGTCCGGTGCTTGTACAGATCCCCCAAAGACTTGTATATCAAACACAGGGCCACTGGGCAAAGCGATAACCTCATCCCCCAGGCCATCTGACAGGCTGGGTATATAGCTTCTGGCCGAATGACTGTCTCGTCCCCTTGAGGGAGAGCGAAAGTGCACAACCAGAATGTGAAAATAGCCGCACAATGTGTGATGGGATCTACCCCTGCTGGGTTGGGACCGCCTTCGCCCGCACGGCGCAATGAAGATGGCAGCGCCGACTTATAACGAGGAGCCCTTATCTGCTTGCTAGCAGTCGGACCCACGGAAGGGAAGTCTGCATATTTCAGGGGACCGTCAAAGAAGTACTGAATCCACTGCCCTACCCGGATCCTCAGCTTGCTGCCTTTCTCTCGGGGATGATAACCTTTGGAGGACCCTCTACTGTACGCCAGACAGATGGAGCGATATGCCTTCATCAGGTACCGGTATGAGAAGCCAATGGAATATCTGCCTTCGCCATCAGAGCTATCCTTCTCAGAATCTACCAAGCAGACTTCTTCATATGGTTCGCCATCAATAGGTAGACCAGAGAGCTGTGATAAACTCCAGAGGTCAAGAGACATCTCACCCTCTGCTGTATAGAATATGTTGTACAAAGGGCAGAATACTTCGAACATTCCGCAGCATAACCCTTTGGATATGGGGTAGCGAAATCTCGAAGCAAAGACACTATGATATACCCCGGCTCTGATCAGCAGAGGGGCATATTCTTTCAGAACAAACTCAGTAAACTCCACTGCTCCTACCCGGAATAGGTGGGCGTCAGTGATCTTGGTATCTCCAAACCAACCAGCGGCCAAATGATACTTGAACTGAACGGCCGAACAATTCAACACAAAGGGTTCTTCACGGTATCCCCACTTTATCGGTGCCAGGAATGAACCATAGCCGGGCTTTTCCCTATGAACTCGGCCGCTAGCATTATCCCACCGAGCAGGTGTGAATTCCGGGGCCCGGGTCAGCATTTTCTTCTCCGGCTCCAGCTCCGATATGCCAAGGACTGCATCCCAGTCACGCTTCTCCCCGGGAAGATAGATAGCCTTGCCGCGATACCCATTGACTCCTTCAGGCTATCTCGCTCGGCAAGGATGGCAGCTTCAACCACGCGGGCTATCCGGTAGTCTCGCATGCCACCCACTGTGAAAGTTCGGATGAACGGCATCAAGTGACGGTCCTTCGGGAGGTCTGGCCGGTAGCTATCATCCCGTCTGAAGCATGTCTCGGTCGCCGTGGAGTATACCCGGGCTGTTGACACCGTGTCAGTTTCAGAATCAAACGATTCGTCAACTAAAGCAATCCTGTCGTATCCAAAGTCCAAGCTGTGCACGTTCAGCCAGTTTACTGTGGCCCGTGATATATCTGGTTGGGCTGACGAGCTTGTTCCGACGACTCCAGAGGATGTAGCAGCAGAGCCTGAAGCCATTGCAGTGTCTGCAGTCAAAGAAGAAAAGTGAATTAAAAGTCCTAGAACAATGGGCAGTCTTATAAAGATTGTAACATGAGACCCTATGAAAATTTCGGCAGCATCTCCCCTTATTTGGGGTCTGCCCAAGAAGAATAGGGAGTCACCAACCAAGAGGAGGTGATCCCGGAAACAAAAGGGATTGAATCCCCAAAGATCGTCATACCCGGGCGAAATCTAATAAGACGGGGAGAAAGCCGGACGGTCGGAGGGGAGGAACTCGCCGCCACCGCCGAGAGAGAAAAGAAAATGAAGAGAGAGAACGAGCTGTGAATAATGAGAAGGAAAGAGGCTTTCGGCGCCTCAAATAGAAGCCCGAAGTGAAAGGTTCTCGGCGTGGTAAAACGCGCGCCGAGAACCCCCAGGCCGAGAGCCCCCTTCGGCCAAGCGCGCCGAGAAGTCCTCCGCGCCGGGAAGCTAGGCGCGCCGAGACCCCCCGTCTCCACGCCGAGAGGTCTTCACGCGCCGAGAAGCCTATGGTCTCGTGCCGAGAAGCTCCAAAGTGCAGAAAATAAAGTTAGAAAATATGAAGATAGAAAAGAAAGATACGTGTGCAGAATATTGTTGCAACGAGATGATCAGGTCTAAGGACCGGATTGAAGAGAAATTGAGGAAGATACCCTCGAATAATGAAAGTCACTTGCAGGCCCCGTGCCGCTTATTCTGCGCTTACGCCGCCCGCAGGTGGGGGGCATTTGTTGACACCTTGAAAATGAACAAGGGTGGAAGCAGATCATACCCACAGTGAAAGACCAATGTTGTTGTAGGCAAACTCCACTAATGGCAGATGGTGGGTCCAACTCCCCTGCCACTCCAAGCAACATGCTCGCAACATGTCCTCTAAAGCCTGAATGGTCCGCCCAGACTGACCATCCGACTGAGGATGATAGGCCGAGCTGAATGCCAACTCAGTGCCTAGAGCCTTCTGGAAGCTCCTCCAGAATCCAGAAGTAAAACGGGGGTCATGATCGGACACGATGGAGATAGGAACTCCATGCAACGGAACGATCCGCTCCACGTACAGACGAGCCAAACGCTGCACAATCCAACTGACCTTGACTGGCAGCAACCGCGCCGTCTTCGTCAGTCTATCCACTAGCAACCAGATACTATCCTCCCCGCTGGACGTCCTCGGTGACCATAAAATCAGTGGTCACGTGGTCCCACTTCCACACGGGAATGTCCAAGGGCTGAAGTGTGCCTCCTGGTCGCTGGTGCTCAGCCTTCACCTGCTGACAGGTCAAACACCTGGCCACAAATTCCGTAACATCTCTCTTCATGCCAGGCCACCAAAACTGCATCTTTAGGTTCTGGTACATCTTGGCCGATCCGGGGTGCACGGCATACCGACTCCCATGAGCCTCACGCAATACATTACGCCGCACCTGCCCCTTGGCTGGCACATACAATCTACCTCTGAACCTCACAGCTCCATCCTCGCCAAACTCCACCTCGGCCATCAACAAAATACGAGGTAGCTCGGGGTCCGCTCGCTGGGCCTCAGTCACCTGTCGACGCACCGCGGGCGTGACAGTCAGACTCGCAAGGACAACCGAACCCTGGTCCTGAGGGACCTTGAGCCTAAAAGTCATGGCCGGGACCTGCTCCCAAAGCCTCCACTTCCTCAACAACATCTGACTGATCGTTACCCTCTTGCTCAGAGCATCAGCCACGACGTTCATCCTGCCAGGCTGATAGGATAGAGTGAAATCATAATCCTTCATGTACTCCATCCATCTCCTCTGCCTGAGGTTAAGGTCCTTCTGCGTAAACACATACCTCAAACTCTGATGGTCAGTGAAAAGCTCAAACCTCTCGCCGTACAAATAATGCCTCCAGATCTTCAGAGCGAAGATCACCGCAGCCAACTCAAGATCATGAGTAGGGTAGTTCGCCTCATGTGGCTTCAACTACCACGACGCATATGCCACAACTCTCCCATGCTGCATCAACACAGCACCGAGGCCTACCCCGGAAGCATCCGTACACACCACAAAACCACCCGAGCCAAATGGCAATACCAAAATCGGAGCAGTGGTAAGCAATCTCTTCAGCTCCATGAAGCTCCGCTCACACTCCTCCGTCCAGATGAACGGCACCTCTTTCCGCGTAAGCCTGGTCATCGGGGCCGCAATACGAGAGAAATCCTGAATAAACCTCCGATAATAACCTGCAAGCCCCAAGAAACTCCGAATCTCCGTGACAGAACTCGGCCTCGGCCACTGCACCACCGCCTCGACCTTGGCCGGGTCCACGGAAACACCATCACCAGAAATAACATGCCCCAGAAAGTGCACCTCTCGGAGCCAGAACTCGCACTTGCTGTACTTGGCATACAACTGGTGATCGCGCAGGGTCTGCAATACCGCTCTCAAATGCTGCACATGCTCCTCAGCAGACCGCGAATACACAAGGATATCATCCACAAACACGACCACAAACTGGTCCAAGTACGGACGAAACACCCTATGCATCAAATCCATGAATGCTGCGGGGGCATTGGTGAGCCCGAACGGCATCACCAAGAACTCGTAATGCCCATACCTCGACCGAAACGCCGTCTTCTCCACGTCCGACTCTCGGATCCGCAGCTAGTAATAACCCGATCTCAAATCGATCCTCGAAAACACCTGGGCCGACTGAAGCTGATCGAACAAGTCATCAATCTGCGGCAACGGATACTTGTTCTTAACAGTCACCTGGTTCAACTGACGGTAGTCGATGCACAGTCTTAAACTACCATCCTTCTTCTTCACAAACAACACCGGCGCACCCCACGGGGAATAACTAGGACGAATATACCCCTTGGCCAGCAACTCCTGTAATTGCACCTTCAGCTCTCGCAACTAGGCAGGCGCCATCCGATAAGGGGCCCTCGACATAGGCGTCGTACCTGGCACCACCTCAACCACGAAATCAATCTCTCGTTGCGGTGGCAACCCTGGCAACTCCTTAGGAAAAATATCAGGAAACTCTCACACGACAGGTACATCCTCTACCTCAGGACCCTGCCGCTCGACCAAAACCACGGATGCGAGAAAGCCCTGACAACCTGCATCAAGCAAACGACGCGCACAGATAGTCGAAATAAGCAAGCGGGAAGATGAAGACCGAATACCTTGAAAATAAAAGGTGGGTCCACGAAGCTGTCGGAAGTAGACCTTCTTCGAGCCGCAATCCACCAAGGCATGATGAGCCTCGAGCCAATCCATGCCCAAAATCACATCGAAGTCCTGAAGCGGTAACGCATAGAGTCTAGCCGGCAAGTTCCGCCCTTCCACCCACACAGGTACCTTCTTGAAGCAGTACGAGGTGATCATGAAGTCACCGGTAGGCGACTCTACCGCCAAGTCACAGGACACCTCGGTCACTGGGTCCTCCACGCTCTGAGCAAAATCTTCCGAGATGAACGAATGGGAAGCACCTGAATCAAACAAAACACGAGCCGCACACCCCAAAATCGATAGAGTACCTTCCACCAAATGCGACGCTGTTGACACCTTGAAAATGAACAAGGGTGGAAGCAGATCATACCCACAGTGAAAGACCAATGATGAAGCTCGTCAACCATTTACCCGGCTGAAGCCTTTGTCGGCCAAGCTGATGTCCGGTGCCGATGTCACTCAGACGGCAGCACTGACAAAGCAGTAGTCGCTTGACTAATGAGACCTCCTAGCACACTTTAATAAGAGCTGTGTTACTGCCTCATCCAAGAATCCACAGATGACATGTCAGGGTAAGTCAAATGTCGGCTTATTGACAGATGTGATGTGAGATAAAGATGAAGCCGGTACCGGCAGATGAAGATTGTAAAGGCTTTTGCAAAGTCAGAACACAAGAAGAATCGTCTCCACAGATTATACACCCGGCTGAAGTCTTCCCAGACTAAAGCTGATGTCCGATCTCGTCACCATTCAGGTGACGATATCGATAAAATGATGCCCGGTTTTGTCATCATTCAGATGGCAATACTGATGAAACCCCTATCTGCTGACTGATGAAAACCCTACTAATGATCTCAATACAAACTATATCACCAACGGAGGACCCTTTTGGGTGCTGATGTACTTGAGGGGCCGATAAAGGGCCTGGTCTAAGAGACCTAAGTGGGCCTGTAATAGTGGCGCCGGGAGCCCCTTGTCGAAGCCCAATGGCTGCACCGAGAGGCTGGAGTCCTGCGCGCCGGGAAGCCCTCAGCTGAGGCGCGCCGTGAGATGCCTGCCGAGAAGGCAAAGAGGGACGGTTATAAAGCCCCCTTCCCTTCGAAGAAAAAAAACATCACCAGAACAAAGAGAGACAGAAGATAGAGATAGGGAGAGATAGAAAAAGACAGAAGAGAGACCGAGAGGGAAAAAAGAAGAAGCTGGGAGAAGAAGAAGAAAGGAAGACTCAGGTGGGTAACCGGGGAGGGAGAGGAGTCAATGCTCCGCCCTCCCCCATGCTTTCCTCTTTTTTTTTCTGATGTAATCTGGCGAGTCTTTCTCGATTTATCAATGTAGCTGGAGGATTCCGGTCTCGATTTCCACCTCTCTGTCTTTCATTTCCCTTCTACGATCTGTGTAAGTTTGGGATGATGCAATGAAATGAAGTATCAACATGGCCCGTTTGGGCATTCGATTGATTGAGATATCTGCTGTCTGTCTCCCCTTCTTGCATCGGTTGTTCTTCGGAATATCGGTTTGCCTAGATGCTCCAGCTTTCCGACTCGTGTTTCGACCCCCCCTAGCCCGTTCTCTGGTGAAGGACGAAGACGGAGCCTCAACCCTCGTTCAGTGGGTTATTGGGCTATGTCCCCCCTCTTCCCTCCCCTCGGATCATGGTTTTCTCGAATATCATAGATTTCTGCCGAGCTCCCATCTCGTTCAGGGTCAGAGACATCAATCTCTTGACCGTCTGAGCAGCAGGTGAGTAGAGAAAATGCCATACGTCCCACGAGGATTCGATAATGGATGGTCTGCCCTTCGACTGATACTAACCTCCATGTAATCCCCTCCTGCACTCCAGATCTTGCCTCAATCCGAGCCAGAAATCCCAGAAGTCTCCTGAGCAGAGTATCACAATCAAGCCATAAACCCTTTAGCCCCTTCCCGGCGTGGTCATTTCCCCGCCGAGAGCTACGCCGCCGAGAGGTCCCTTTCTTTAGCCCCTTCAGCAAGTCAATAAAGCCCTTCAATATAGCCTTCCCGGCCCGGGCTTCCCGGCGCCAGGTTCCCGACGCGGTGACGGGCGCGCCGAGAAGTCCCCCACGCCGGGAACCACCCCTTGTGCCTTCCACCCCTCCGAACTGTAAACCGCACAGATATACCCCTCGAACCCCTGATAAACTTTCCTGCCACCAATGAAGAAACCACACCGATAGCCCCTACAGTCCGTTCAGTGTGACCTTGAATTCGGTCGAAGGATGCCCCAGATCACCATATATACCTAAGGGATAAAGATTATTGGGGATAACCCCCCTACATAACCTTACGAGCCAAGGAAACTCTGCCACTGCATAAGTTTCAATGGCCTCAAAGGGATATTAAGTTGGTGCTGTAATCACATACACGGGCTAGGGGTCCCATACCCCCCTTATTCTGGCTTTCATCCCGGCACTCCGTGGGTGATCGTCTATCACTCCCTGGCAGACGCTAGGTACGGGGGAGGTGCTGCTGAAATCCTCCCAGGCCGATGAAAGATAACACTGAAGCTGTCCTCGGGACTTCGCATAGTAATGGTGAAAAAGTTCTCTGCGTTGGACTCTTCTCCTCCAATCCCTCTCAGCTCTCGGCCTCCTTTGAAACATATACAACTAAAACCAGTTGAACCCCATCTCTGAGTCCCCAGAGCCAATCTACTTTGATATAAATTCCCAGAAAACTCTTAAAATCCCCAAAACATGGTACCGTAAAATCCTAAACTCCTCACGGCGCCCAAACACCAATACCTTCTCGGCACCGAACTCTCGGCGCCATCAGCTCCCGGCGCGGCTTTCAGCGCGTCGGGAACCCTAGAAAGCCGCGTCGGGAACCCTCACGCCGAGAACTCCTCTTCCTCCCTTCAGCCTACGCCGAGAACCCCCTTGGAGAGTCTCCGTCGCGCCGGGAAGTCGGCGCCGGGAGCTTCTTGGACTCTTCCCTTCGGCCACGCCGGGAACCTCCACCTTCTTGCCACTCAAGCCGGGAGCCTTAGCCTTCCATCTGTGGTCATGCCGAGAGCCTAAGTTGCCACCCTGTGAGCCCAAATGCCCAGAGCTAACCCATACAGAGATATTCGTGGATCACCAGATATGTCCCGATGATAAAGTTAAAGGGAGGTAGACTCCCTTATGTTCCATCGATTCGTGTCGAAGTCACAACGACGCGCCTCCCTCTTAGCTCCGGTGAGCTATGCCAATGCATGAGTGCCACCAGCTCCTGTGAGGGAAGAGTCAAACATTGCCCTAGGGCATACATGTGTAACGTGGAGAGGTTCGACCTCTCTCTTCCTTTCGGCTTTCATCCCGACACTCCGTGGGTGATAGCCTATTTCCCTCTGGGCATGATCCAGACTATGGGGAGGTGCTGCCGAAATGTTAATCGATGCTTTAAACCTCCGTCATGATCATGGCTCATCCTGTCCGCGATTGATATTCTCTGTTTCACCTTTACCCTGAGTCTGATTATTTTTGAACCGCCGATTCAGCGATATAGTTTGTTTCTGTGGTCGATGTTATTCTCTTACCTGCCTTCCGGGCCTGGTATGAAGTTCAAAGTTATGTACATGAATATCTGTTTGCCTTATGAGGCCTCCTATTTTGGCATTTAATCAAGGGTTGTCCTTCTTAGGAAGGGCGTAATTAACGTCATGGGCTTTATGGTATGACGGACTTCCGGTCCCGACTCGGACTTCACAATCGACTGACCAAGTCAGATCGAGCGCACAATGAAATCGTCACACATGTGACTGGCACGCCAATAAATAAAACAACATGAAGCGAAATGAGAAATACAAAGAAAGATGAGGATGAAGATAAAAAAATCCGCGTTCCACAGACGTCTCAGCCTCTGCCCTGGTCATGTGAGTCACTCTGCCTCGGGATCTCTGCCTCCCCACAGTAGCTGACCGTGACAACTGAGGAAACTGTCCCTGCTGCTGGTACTGTTGCGGCTGTGCTGACGACTATTGGGGCCGAAACTGCTGCTGTTGCTGAAACTCGTGCGGCTGGCGCGGTCTCTGCGGATAGTCACGTGCCATGTGCCCTGGCTGGTCACACCTAAAGCAAATCACGGGCGCTGAACACGGCCTATCCGGATGAGAACCACCGCACCTAGGACAGACACCCCACGAACCAGTCATCGAACCCTGACGCTGAAAAGCCGCTGGCTGCTGAACACTGCCCATCGACTCCTGCTTCGATTCCTTACGATCCTGACGCCTCTTGCCAAATCCAGCTTCCTTAAGCAACTTCTTAAGTGTAGCAACCCTGGAAAAATAAAGATTTTAAAAATGGATCAAATTAAAATAAAAGATAAGTAAATAGACGATGAAAGCCTAAACACATAAGAATAAGCCAGAAGAAAAATAACGCCTTGGGTCAAGGCGCTACTTCAAGAAGAAACGCCCTTATACAAGGCGCTAATTTATGAAAGGACGCCAACATGTGAGGTCGTCAATTCTTAAACGGTCAAAATAAATAAAAAGGAAAGTAGAAGTGACGCCCTCCACCTGGGCGCGTTTTATACAAGAAACGACGCTTGACAAGGCGTCAATTTAAATTAACGCCCTCACTTAGGACGTTAATTCAGTTTGAGTTTCGATCGACCCAGGAGACTATCCAGAGCAAGTTTCTGGATAACTACGAGGAAGATTGAATAGGGTAAGAACTCTATTAGGGAAATATTACGTCCAATACAACACTAACTCCATTACGATCCTAAAAACCCTATACATACCCTCCTAATTCACCCAGATCGCTACTTTGGTGATCTAACTTCGTTTTGCTGCTGCTGTCGACCGTAAAGAACAGGTAATGTTCTTTCCCCTGCCTTCAGTCATGGTTATGAAGGATACTGATGTTCTTCGTCATCTTTTGCTATAGGTTGCCTGCCTTGCGTTTCCTGACGTGCTGAAGAACGAGGGGTTCTTCATCAAACATCATCTTCTGGAGGCCGGTTTAGAACAGAGCATCGGTTTCTTACCAAAACCTTCACGTTTCCTCTCCCAGATCACCTTCAGGTAGGTTTTCTCAAGATCGTAGCCCAAACTAGCTTAAGATCTTAATAATATCATCGGTCGTGCATGCATATAGTTTTATTGTGGTTTCAGATGTTTTCTATGTAATTTTAAAAAGAAACGCCCTTGGCAAGGGCGCTAATTTAAAGAAGCGACCCACACTAGGGCGCTAATTATCGTTTTGACGCCCTGCCTAGAAGTCGTCAATTTCACATAATTAATAAATACCCACGTTTAAAATTTAATATCTATGTAACCATGAATCTAATATATTGCATGAGTATACCTGTGAAATCCTGCTATTTTTCCTGTCATGATCATGTACCTTTTTTCCTGAAATTTTATTATCTGAAAATTGGTAAATTCTTGAATTCACGACCTTGTCTAGGTCGTCTCCTACTGAACTGACGCCCCAGACCAGGGCGCTAATTGAAAAGTAACGCCCCTGTACAGGGCGCGTTTTTGTTAAAATTCTGTAAATTTGAAATTCTGTAAGAATTGAGATAAGGTTTGGACGACTGCTTCACAAGTCGTCAAATGACTAATAGACGTCCTTAAGTAAGGCGTTAATTATATGATTAATGACTTTGGTCAAGTCGCTATTTTCCTGTATTATTATTTTTCCCTCGGTTAACACGGTTTCATACTTATGTATATATATATTGGCACTATATTTCCACTCCGTGAATATAGTCCACGTTTCATGATGTTTTAACGTTACCCCCTTCACTCTCAGTGACATATAAGCTCTCCATTGGACATTCCGTTCATTTGGACTAGCGAGTTAGTCATAGAGACCTCCATAAGACTCCTCGAGCCTTGGATTCCCTTAAGGCCGACTGAGCAGGTTGTACCATAAAAACCCATTACATTATTTGATTGCCATGTCACTCTAAAGAAACATGGTATACCGGCCCTCATGTCATGCCATGTGTATGATATGAGAATTATCTTAATGAACGGGGTAAAGCATGACATTGTTATGATGTTCTTGTAGACCCCAATTCTATATTAAACTTGATGTTCTTGTGGACCTCAATTCTATATAAAGAATGTCCATACTTGTTTGTCATGGTACCCAAGTTAGGGAACCAATTCCACCTAGTTTTTATCGATAATCGTGATTGTGCCGTTATTATCGCCTATCTATGTCAAGTGTCATATTTTGGACTCTATTCTATCAAAGTCTATCCTACGTGTCTACAAGCTTTATCCTTAAAATTCCATATTGGCTATATACAAAAGTGGATGTTAAAATACATGATTAATGCCTGCGCATATAGGGCCCGATCTGGTCCTGGGAGGAGCACCCGAAAGTACTTGTGCCCATGGGAGTTGATTGATCACGGTATTGGCATTATACCGAAGTGCATGACTAACTTGATTGAACATTCCACAAATCTTGTACTTGTACTTGACTTGATATTACATGACTCGCGTGACCCGAAAAAGGGTAATTGCATACTTGCGTGCTTGAACGTGATAGCCAAATTCTAACATGACATGATGAATACACTTGCTTGAATATCTTGATATCTTTTGATATAAGTTCTTGAAAGTTCATGACTAGTTCTCGTCGCTATCTTATTGTTATACACTCTCTCTATCTTGTCGTTTTATGCGAGCATGCATAGCTATAGTGCATTCATGAAAGATGTAATTACTTAAACCCCTTGCTAGTTCTTGAGATATAATTTCCTACTGAGCGTTCGCTCACTTAGTGTTTCCCTACTTTTCAGGTAAGTCCGACGATGAGGGAACTCAAACGGATGGGGAAAATCAAGAGTGAAAGAGATAGAGCTTCTCCCGTGTTATCTAGTCTTTTTCATATTTTCTTGAGTCAACCTTGTATTTTTCCTTTATTTTAGTTAGTACTTCAAAGGTTTGTAATAGACATATTTTTATGAAGGAATAAAGGATTGGGTTATCTTTACTTTTGTGCATCTCTGATTTTGGTGTCGAATACACTAATACTCTGATTGACATGATTGATATAAACTCGTCACGCATTTCTGGGTATCTTCCGCGCTCGGGGCGTGACAGTTTTTGTGGTATCAGAGCCTAGGGTATTCAATTCCTAGGAAAACCCAAGTCCAAGGATAGGTTCAAACCTTTAACCAGTGAGATTGGGTAGAACCAAGGGTTGAGTTAACATAAAAACGTAAAAGCCCTTAACGCGAGTATATACTAATATAGTTATTGTAATTGTTGGATAATGGCTGCCGAACGTGCTCAGTGGCGCAACATGCAGCGTACACTCCAAGGCATGACCCAAGTGCTGCAACAAGTAGCACAGGGAGGTGCACAACGAGCCGGAAGTCTCCACCAAGTCTTTAAAAATATGAACCCGCCTAAATTCACGGGTTCTACTGATCCGGACGACGCAGAGCACTGGATCAGGGAGACGGAACGTATATTCCGTGTTATGCAGTGCACGGATCAAGATAAAGTCTTATTAGCTACCTTTCAGTTGGAAAGGGATGCCCGATGCTAGTGGGAATCAATAGAAGCTACTTTAAATCAAGACCAAGTTACTTGGGAAGAATTTGTTGAATATTTCAACAATAAATATTTTTCGGACCGAGTCCAGGAGAAGAAAGCCGTAGAATTCGCTGCACTGAAGCAACGATCTTTATCGGTGGCTGAGTACGAGGCACAGTTCTCTAGATTATCTCGATATGCTAAGCACTTAGTTAGCATCGAGAAGATGAAAGCTAGAAGGTTTCTTAACGGGCTCAGGCCCCAATATATCACATAGCTTGCGCCAATGGATATCCAGGTCTACTCAGAAATTGTGCGTCGATCCCAACTTCTAGAAGACGCCACGGAACTATCTGATAGAATCCGTGGGAAGGACAAGAAAGAACAAGTCACAGGTTCGGGTTCCTTTAAACCCAACTTCAAGAAGAGGCCTAGCAATGGAGGTACTTCCTCACAAGATCAGAAGTTTAAGAAGACCAAGCCCTTCTCCATCACCACTACCCCATCAAATATAGTGTGCAAGCATTGTGACAAGGCAGGCCATAGAGCAGAAGAATGCTGGAGGAAACTAGGAGCATGTCTCCGCTGTGGGAGTCGCGATCATCGAATTCCCGATTGCCCATTACTTAATGATCAAGCCGGGGACGGGAAGCGCCCAGTAACCAAGAATGCTCGTCTTCACGCAATTAAGGAGACCGAACAAGAAGAAGAAGGAGGACTAGTAGAAGGTACATTGAAAGTTTGTTCCAAGTCTACATATGTCTTAATTGATACTGGTGCTTCACATTCAATTATTTCCAAGAAGTTCGCTGATCCGTTACCCCTAGAACCGGAATGGATAAAATTAGTCTTGTCTACTCCTCTAGGAAACGAGACTGATATTACACACCATTACCAGAACTGTGAAGTATTGGTTCATGGTAAGAATCTCCCTATTGATCTTATATGTTTAGATCTAAAGGAGTATGATGTCATACTAGGAGCGGATTGGTTATCTAAATATCAGGCAACGGTCGATTGTCGCAATAGCAAGGTTACTTTCGAGGAATTTCCAGAACTGATCTTTACTAGCCCCAAGAGGCGAAGCAAAACCCCTCTTATTTCGGCTCTCCGAGCTAGCAAGCTCATCAGGAAAGGATGTGTATCTTTCCTTGCATTCGTCACGATTAAGGAGGCTAAAGAAACTAAGATAGAAGACATTCCGGTGGTACAAGAATTTCCGGACGTATTTCCGGAAGATTTGCCTGGATTACCCCCACCAAGAGAAGTGGCCTTCACCATCGATTTAGTTCCTGGTGCGGGTCCAGTTTCTAAGGCACCGTATAGAATGTCACCTGCTGAACTCAAGGAGTTAAAGGAGCAATTGATGGAACTCATTAAGAAAGGATTCATAAGACCAAGTACTTCCCCATGGGGAGCACCTGTATTATTTGTAAAGAAGAAAGATGGATCCATGAGGTTATGCATCGACTATCGACAGTTGAATCATCTCACTATCAAGAATAAGTATCCACTGCCGAGAATCGATGAGTTGTTTGATCAAATTTCAGGATCCAAGTACTTTTCTAAAATTGATCTTAGGTCGGGATATCATCAGTTAAGAATCAAGGATGAGGACATTCATAAGACTGCATTCAGAAGCAGGTACGACCATTATGAATTTGTTGTTATGCCTTTCGGACTAACGAATGCCCCTGCTGCCTTTATGCAGTTAATGAATAGTATATTTACGCCTTATTTGGATCAATTCGTGGTGGTATTTATTGATGATATATTGATTTATTCCGAGACCAAGGAAGAGCATGAGGAGCATTTAAGGATTGTATTACAAATATTGAGGGCAAACCAATTATATGCAAAACTCAGCAAGTGTGAATTCTGGCTTGAGGAAGTGACTTTTCTCGGACATGTTATATCAAAGGATGGCTTATCAGTAGATCCATCAAAAGTGGAAGCTGTCAGAAATTGGGAAAGACCGACCAATGCTAGCGAGATCCGAAGTTTCTTAGGTCTTGCTGGCTATTACAGGTGATTCATCAAAGATTTCTCTAAGATCGCCGTACCACTTACGAGGTTAACTCGTAAGGAGATTCGTTACGAATGGAGTGAGGAATGTGAAAGAAGCTTCCAAACTCTCAAGGATCATCTTACTACAGCTCCTGTCTTAGCTTTACCAATGGAAGGAGAGAAATTCGAGGTATACACTGATGCTTCTGGCATTGGCCTCGGATGTGTTCTAATGCAACAAGGAAAGGTTATAGCTTACTCTTCTCGTCAATTAAAGAAGCATGAAGAGAACTACCCCGTCCATGACTTAGAATTAGCCGCGGTAGTATTTGCACTAAAGATCTGGAGGCATTATCTATATGGAGTACAGTTTACTGTATACTCCGATCACAAGAGTCTCAAGTATCTTTTCTCTCAAAAGGAACTAAATATGAGGCAAAGGCGTTGGCTAGAATATCTCAAGGACTTCGACTTTAATATACAATATCATCCCGAAAAGGGTAATCATGTAGCAGATGCCCTTAGTCGAAAGCCGAGAGCACTGTTAGCCAATTGTATGATTCAGGAATGGAAGTTGCTGGAGCAATTCTCTAAGCTCAATATAAGCATGGACACGAACTTCAAATGTGTCACGTTGTCTCATATAAGCATTCATCCAGACCTATTAACTGAAATACAAACACTTCAGGATGATGACCCAATATTAGTGGAAATCAAGGGCAAACTAGAAGGACAGTCTGATTTCCAATTAGCATCAGATAGAAGGTTGTTATTCCAAAACAGAACTTGTATACCGGATTGTCCCGAGTTAAAGAAGAAGATCTTAGATGAAGCTCATAGATCAAGGTACACGATTCATCCCGGATCTACCAAAATGTACCAAGATGTGAAAAGAAATTTTTGGTGGCCCAACATGAAAAGGGAAATAGCGGACTACGTATCACGCTGTCTCACTTGCCAACAGGTCAAGGCGGAACACCAAAAGTCTGCTGGAAAACTACATCCTCTAGATATCCCTAAATGGAAGTGGGAGGATATTGGTATGGATTTCATCATGGGTTTATCTAAATCAAAAGGAGGACATGATGGAATATGTGTTATTATTGACCGATTGACTAAATCGGCGCATTTCTTGCCAATAAAGAGCCGATGGTCAGTTGATGTTTTGGCTGCATTATACATCAAGGAAATAGTCAGATTACATGGTATTCCTGTTTCAATCGTGTCTGATAGAGATCCCCGTTTTACTTCTCATTTTTGGAAGGGACTACAACATTCGTTGGGAACAAGGCTTAACTTTAGTACAGCTTTTCATCCTCAAACGGATGGTCAGACCGAGAGAACTAATCAGGTCATTAAAGATATGCTTAGGGCATGCATCATTGATTTTGGTGGAAGCTGGCATGATCACTTGCCTCTGGTCGAATTTGCATACAATAATAGCTACCAGGCAAGTATACAAATGGCACCTTTCGAAACCTTATACGGAAGGAGTTGCCGATCACCCTTATGCTGGGACGAAGTTGGAGAAAAACAACTATTAGGACCAGACATGGTAAGGGATACCACTGAGAAGATACAATTGATTAGAGAAAGACTGCAAGTTGCTCAGTCTAGGCAAAATGCTTATGTTGACACGAGAAGGAGAGATCTTGAGTTCCAAATCGGAGATCATGTATTTCTCAAGATATCGCCTGGACGTGGCATACAGAGATTTGGTGTCAAGGGCAAGCTTACACCAAGATTCATCGGACCCTTCGAGATACTGGAAAGAGTTGGAGAGGTTGCTTATCGCATCGCATTGCCTCCTCAATTGTCCGATGTTCATAATGTGTTCCACATATCTATGTTGAAGAAGTATGTACACGATCCATCACATATTATTGAACATGGAGACTTAGTTATCCAGAAGGATCTCACATATGAACAGAAGCCCATAAAGATACTAGATCGTGAAGTACGTACTCTAAGGAATAAGGATATTCCCATGCTAAAAGTACAATGGAATAAGAGTTCCGATCATGAAGCCACATGGGAGACCGAGGAATCCATGAGGAAGCGATTTCCAGAATTATTTTAAGGTATACTCTACACTCTCCACATATATATATACTATAGAATTTGGGGACCAAATTCTTTTAAGTGGGGGAGGGTGTAGCAACCCTAGAAAAATAAAGATTTTGAAAATGGATCAAATTAAAATAAAAGATAAGTAAATAGATGATGAAAGCCTAAACGCATAAGAATAAGTCAGAAGGAAAATAACGCCTTGGGTCAAGGCGCTACTTCAAGAAGAAACGCCCTTATACAAGCGCTAATTTATGAAAGGACGCCAACATGTGAGGTCGTCAATTCTTAAACGGTCAAAATAAATAAAAAGGAAAGTAGAAGTGACGCCCTCCACCTGGGCGCGTTTTATACAAGAAACGACGCTTGACAAGGCGTCAAATTAAATTAACGCCCTCACTTAGGACGTTAATTCAGTTTGAGTTTCGTTCGACCCAGGAGACTATCCAGAGCAAGTTTCTGGATAACTACGAGGAAGATTGAATAGGGTAAGAACTCTATTAGGGAAATATTACTTCCAATACAACACTAACTCCATTACGATCTAAAAACCCTATAAATACCCTCCTAATTCACCCAGATCGCTACTTTGGCGATCTAACTTCGTTTTGCTGCTGCTGTCGACTGTAAAGAACAGGTAATGTTCTTTCCCCTGCCTTCAGTCATGGTTATGAAGGATACTGATGTTCTTCGTCATCTTTTGCTATAGGTTGCCTGCCTTGCGTTTCCTGACGTGCTGAAGAACGAGGGGTTCTTCAGCAAACATCATCTTCTGGAGGCCGATTTAGAACAGAGCATCGGTTTCTTACCAAAACCTTCACGTTTCCTCTCCCAGATCACCTTCAGGTAGGTTTTCTCAAGATCGTAGCCCAAACTAGCTTAAGATCTTAATAATATCATCGGTCGTGCATGCATATAGTTTTATTGTGGTTTCAGATGTTTTCTATGTAATTTCAAAAAGAAACGCCCTTGGCAAGGGCGCTAATTTAAAGAAGCGATCCACACTAGGGCGCTAATTATCGTTTTGACGCCCTACCTAGAAGTCGTCAATTTCACATAATTAATAAATACCCATGTTTAAAATTTAATATCTATGTAACCATGAATCTAATATATTGCATGAGTATACCTGTGAAATCCTGCTATTTTTCCTGTCATGATCATGTACCTTTTTTCCTGAAATTTTATTATCTGAAAATTGGTAAATTCTTGAATTCACGACCTTGTCTAGGTCGTCTCCTACTGAACTGACGCCCCAGACCAGGGCGCTAATTGAAAAGTAACGCCCCTGTACAGGGCACATTTTTGTTAAAATTCTGTAAATTTAAAATTCTGTAAGAATTGAGATAAGGTTTGGACGACTGCTTCACAAGTCGTCAAATGACTAATAGACGTCCTTAAGTAAGGCGTTAATTATATGATTAATGACTTTGGTCAAGTCGCTATTTTCCTGTATTATTATTTTTCCCTCGGTTAACACGGTTTCATACTTATGTATATATATATTGGCACTATATTTCCACTCCGTGAATATAGTCCCACGTTTCATGATGTTTTAACGTTACCCCCTTCACTCTCAGTGACATACAAGCTCTCCATTGGACATTTCGTTTCTTTGGACTAGCGAGTTAGTCATAGAGACCTCCATAAGACTCCTCGAGCCTTGGATTCCTTCAAGGCCGACTGAGCAGGTTGTACCATAAAAACCAATTACATTATTTGATTGCCATGTCACTCTAAAGAAACATGGTATACCGGCCCTCATGTCATGCCATGTGTATGATATGAGAATTATCTTAATGAACGGGGTAAAGCATGACATTGTTATGATGTTCTTGTAGACCCCAATTCTATATTAAACTTGATGTTCTTGTGGACCTCAATTCTATATAAAGAATGTCCATACTTGTTTGTCATGGTACCCAAGTTAGGGAACCAATTCCACCTAGTTTTTATCGATAATCGTGATTGTACCGTTATTATCGCCTATCTATGTCAAGTGTCATATTTTGGACTCTATTCTATCAAAGTCTATCCTACGTGTCTACAAGCTTTATCCTTGAAATTCCATATTGGCTATATACAAAAGTGGATGTTAAAATACATGATTAATGCCTGCGCATATAGGGCCCGATCTGGTCCTGGGAGGAGCACCCGAAAGTACTTGTGCCCATGGGAGTTGATTGATCACGGTATTGGCATTATACCGAAGTGCATGACTAGCTTGATTGAACATTCCACAAATCTTGTACTTGTACTTGACTTGATATTACATGACTCGCGTGACCCGAAAAAGGGTAATTGCATACTTGCGTGCTTGAACGTGATAGCCAAATTCCAACATGACATGATGAATACACTTGCTTGAATATCTTGATATCTTTTGATATAAGTTCTTGAAAGTTCATGACTAGTTCTCGTCGCTATCTTATTGTTATACACTCTCTCTATCTTGTCGTTTTATGCGAGCATGCATAGCTATAGTGCATTCATGAAAGATGTAATTACTTAAACCCCTTGCTAGTTCTTGAGATATAATTTCCTACTGAGCGTTCGCTCACTTAGTGTTTCCCTACTTTTCAGGTAAGTCCGACGATGAGGGAACTCAAACGGATGGGGAAAATCAAGAGTGAAAGAGATAGAGCTTCTCCCGTGTTATCTAGTCTTTTTCATATTTTCTTGAGTCAACCTTGTATTTTTCCTTTATTTTAGTTAGTACTTCAAAGGTTTGTAATAGACATATTTTTATGAAGGAATAAAGGATTGGGTTATCTTTACTTTTGTGCATCTCTGATTTTGGTGTCGAATACACTAATACTCTAATTGACATGATTGATATAAACTCGTCACGCATTTTTGGGTATCTTCCGCGCTCGGGGCGTGACATTAAGCTTCGACTTGAAGGATGAACCTGGCGCAGGAGCCGCAGTCTGCGTCGCCACTGATCCACCTGTTGAGAGCTGGACGGTACTTTGCTGTTGCATCCCTGCCGGCTGGCTGAAATCAGCCTGCACCTGACTAGCACTGCCCTGCCCTCGAACCTTCTGCAAATCTCTCTCCAGCGCTGCCGCTGCCTTACATGCCGCGTCCAAACTGGTCAAACCCGACGCAAGAAGATGATGCCTCAACTCTAGCCCCAGACCACCAACAAACTGATAGGTCTTCACCTCCTCATCTGCCATGATATGAGGAGCATAACGGCCCAACTCGATAAACCTGGCACGGTACTGCATCACCGACATGTCACCCTGAGTCAGCTCCATGAACTCACGCAACCTCTGCGACCTGACAAAGGACGGACAGAAGGCACGCTCGAAAGCCGTGATGAACTCCTGCCATGCAATCTGCCGAAGAGGACGAGACTGGAACACTGAACCCCACTCTGACGTCCACCAAGTACGGGCCGATCCCTGAAGACGATGAGTAGCCAACGTCACCTGTTCCTCCTCAGGACACTCCATCGCACTGAAAATCTGCCGAACATCATCCAGCCACTCTCTGGCCACCTCAGGATCTGGCTGCCCACTGAAAGAAGGAGGCTG
The DNA here is from genome assembly GCA_022559845.1 of Amorphophallus konjac. Taxonomy (NCBI): domain Eukaryota; kingdom Viridiplantae; phylum Streptophyta; class Magnoliopsida; order Alismatales; family Araceae; genus Amorphophallus; species Amorphophallus konjac. The sequence goes on along the minus strand of CM040123.1, from coordinate 323,546,564 downwards.
GAATAGCAAAAACTCCTTCAGTACACGACCATGACCACCACGGGCCCGGTCCTCACCAGCATCGCCACCCTGCTGCTGATGATCTCCCTGCTGCTGACCTCCCTGCTGCCGCTGAAACACATACTCAAACATGCCTCGGAAGAAGTCGTCCATCCCTGGAGCTCTCGCATCTCCAGATACACCCTCGGAAACTGAAGCTCTGCTCTGCTCCTCTGGACCACCACTAGACTCTCCCTGCTGGGCACGAGTCCTCCTCCGTGGCGCCATAACACACTTGGCATCAAAGAAAAGCAACCGGAAATCAATAAAACACACGACCCTAAGCCAGTTGTCGACTGTACAGAACATTCATGGACCTTCTGGACCACTGCAATTCGTTTCAAGTTCCGATGTACCTCCACAACCTACGCTCTGATACCAGATGTGACGGCCCGAGGATCCGAGTACCAGAAAGGAACCGGCGCGTCTCAAATCTCGGCCCCCCAACCCACGAGTCTGAAGACTCGGAAGGGTAGAAAGGAGTGGTGTGGGGGTACAAGAGCAACGACCACAGAGATAGCACAATAATCTAGAATAAAAATGCAAAAAATAATATAAATAAATAAACTGCTACAAGGTCCATAGTGTCTCATGTCCAAAAGAAGGTACAGTCAACAGAAAAGAAAGTACAACTACACGGGGCATCCCTCGGAGTACAACTACACGGGGCATCCCTCGGCTTCGGCAGACTGGCGACTAACCCTGACTAGAAGAACCACGCTGAAACTCGGCCGCGCCTCTCGAAGACCCTGCCTCACCTGAAAAGCAGGGGTGAGCCTCATTTCATTGGCCCAGTAGGGATCCCGCGAATCCCCACCTCGCACGAGAAATGAGAAAGCAGAAGGTAACCCTACCTAACAAGAGCACGGTAAAGTCAACAAGCTAAAGTAAATAAATGGAAAAGCCGTATACTCTAACAGCACCGTACTACTGAACCTCGGTCTAATAAAACACGAGTCCACGCCTGCCAGTGAACAGGAGCACTGTCCACAAGAAGAACGACCGGAAGCGTCCCCTGACGTCTTACACCGCGTCACAAGTGTCTAGCTACTACGCCCGGGCGTGAGACTCAGACACGCAACAAGTACCACAACAAGGACTAGCTGGGGTCACGCTCGTCAGTGCGTGTCCTAAGCCCCCAACTACGTGTGCACACACAGACCATCTGCTCTAGGTCGGGTCCTCTAGCTGGTTTTCCCCCCCACCGGACTCTGGTGGCAAAGGCAAGGGGCCCTACGGGAACCAGCCTAAAAACCACGTCACACTGGGTCTCGCTCTCCACCACTCCCATGTGGGTCCACAAACGCGTGCGCAGGGAGCTACGACTAGTGGACAGGTCACTGGAAGTAAGGACCAACTCACGGAAACCGTCGGCTACACACTAACACAGATTCTCGATAACCCAACGGTAGGTACGGATGCCGGGGACACGCATGAGGTCCGAGCGTCCCTCAAGTCACGCGGCAACCCTACCAAGGCAACTAATCCTCCGGGAAGAACCCCGGGCGCCCTTGTGGCTCTCACTGGGTGCTCATGGCATCCCTCGTGCCACATGCCACCACCGGGTCCAAAACTCACCCAACCGGAGGGGAAACTATCGACATAAAATGCGGCTCGGGAAGGGGGATTAAAGTGCTAGGGACCCAGAGCGCGACACTGTCGCGCTATGGTCCCCTAGCGCGATCCCTGAAGAACGCGCTAGCAGAAGCTAGCGCGTTCTCCAAGAAGGCGCTAGCTGAAGCTAGCGCGTTCAACAAGAACGCGCTAGGGAAAGGTAGCGCGTTCTTCAAGAACGCGCTGCCTGCCCCAGGCGCGACACGAACCGCCAACTGTTCGTCTTCCCGGACGAACGCGCTCGGATGATATGGCACATTCATCAAGAACGCGCCACTGGACTATAGCGCGACCACGGGCCGAGCCCGGTTCGCGAACTACGGCCGGAAATCGCAAAACCACGCCCATCCACCCCCCCTTGGTGAAGGGAAAAGAGTGGGGAATCACCCCCAGATGTCCTAGCATGCATCTAGAACCCCGAATCAATCAAAAAAACTCCAAAACGATGGATTCGGCGCTCAAAACCCCAAGCATGGAAATAACCCTCCCGGCATGAATCTAGCCCATCTCGGCCTCTCCACGGCCTAGGAATCACGGGGAATGCTGGAAAGAGGGCAATGATCCATCCCCCTACCTCGATGAAGCTCGAAACCCGCCGGAAAGTCGCCGATCTTCAAATCTAGCTCAACCACGAACTCCTCTCCCACGCGCCAATGGGGGCACCGTCACGATCCTCTCGCCACCGCCGTCGTCACCGCGCCGTCGCCGTCGTCCGCCACCCGTCGCCGGAGGAGGAAGGGGCGCCGCGGGGTCCAACAGGCAAGAAGGGGGGGGGGTGTGACCGTTGCACTCACGGGGGAGGAAAGAAGGAAGAAGAAAAAGAGAAAGAAAAGGGAAAAAGAAAAAGGCTATAAATAGAAAATCCGAAAAATGCCAAAAATATCGAAAAATAGAAAAATACACCTCCTCGACCGTCTCGAAGCACTGATCGCAACGGTACCACTCGCGGGCTGGTGAACGACCCGGTTCACCCGCTACAGGGTTCCGAAGGATTCGCCGAAACCCACACGCGAAAATCGGAAAACACACATCGGAAAAGCCGCGGACACACCCCGGGCCTCCGAAACGACTCCGGATCGTGCTGATCCGAACACGAAAGATGTCCGAAATGAAATTTCGGACATAATAGAGTCAGACACTCCGAGAAACCAAATCTGGGACCCACGAAGAAGGATCCGGAAGGTTCGGGACATTACAACCCGGATCCCGGATATCGGATATATCCGATACCGCTTGGAATCCGTGAAGCCTCCCAAGAGCTGTAAAGCTCCAAAGGGAAAAAGGATTGTCGTGTAGTACATTGAAGTCCCAGATATAATAGTAAGCAATTAAATTTCATTAATCAGGTTTGCTAAAGTAGTAGAAATAAAATTACTTTTTAATTAACAGTTTCAAAATACAATTATACCAGAGTCCGGTCCAAAGGAAAGACAAGTAGTATAGTCAACAGAAAAGAAGGACGTACACTGAGGTCGGGGGAAGCCCGACGCAGGTACCGCTGGCAGCTACGAACACGCCACACCAGGAACCGCGAAAGCAGAACGACGCCACCCACCTGAAAATTAGGGGTGAGCCTCGTGTCACTGGCTCAGTAGGGGTCACGCGGATCCCCACTAAAAAATAACGTAGTAACACGCTAAAACAGTAGATAAACAACAGGAGTAGTAAAGCAGGAAAACTAAACTACTAAGCCGTAAAAGAAAACCAGAACAGAAGGAGTAGTAACAGCTAAAAGAAAAGGGAAAAGCCGTACCGAATAAACGCGACTGCCGAACTAGCCTCGACTCCCTGAACTACTCTGGGCAGCAACAGGAAGGCGAACCCTGATCTGACAAAGTCAGGAGTTGCCGATCTGTCGGGCCCACAAAGACAGGCAAAAAGCCTAGAAAAAGACCTAGACAGACACAGACGCCGTAAAGCATACACGACTCGATTGCCGTGCATGCTCTTCTAGACACGACCACACACACACACGACTAGAACGTCGTGCACACGACACAACACTGACCTCAGGCAAGACCACAAGAGGGCTAACCCGGAAAGGTCACGACACACGAGAAACACGAGAGTCACGTGTCACGTGACGAAAGCACCCCCTCACTAGAAGAATAGCCAGCTGCGTCCACTAACGTCTTATGCTGCACCTACAAGTGTCTCGTCTGGGCTGCCGCCTGAAGCACGACAAAGACTAAGACACGCTCAGAACCAGAAGGGGACTACAATAACGAGTGACTAGACAGGGTAACGCCCGTCGGCGTCAGTCCAAGCCCCTGACCACGTGTGCATACACCGACTCTTGCTGGAGAGCTAGGCCTCTAGCTAGTTTTCCCCACCCAGCAGGATGCTGCTGTACAGCAGGGGCCCACGGAAACTAGCTTACAAACCGTATCTCAGGAACTGCCACACCACCACTCCCGGGTGGGTCGACACGTCGTAACGTGTCGCCAGACTACGACTAGTTGAGGCTCACTAGACACAGACTCCAAAACACGAGTGTCGAAGTACAGACAGGCAAGGAAGCACGGTCGCACGTACTACGAAGCACCAAGGCAACAAGACAACTGCCGACAGACTCAGGACAAGGCAACTAGACCTACTACCACAACTATCCTTGAGTCTCACGACTCGGAGTCAAGATCGTTGCGCAAAGCGGAACAAGCCGCCAATCGGTCTAATCCTAAGTCAGAGGAAACGACACAATCGAAGGAAACGACACTCTGAGCATAAGCGATCCACCACTCGGCCGCTAGGTAAACCAAGCAGTAAAGGAGGAAGTCGCTGCGCACATAGAGACGAGAATAATGACGGTCGTAGTAATCTGCCGCACAAGCCACCCTAAGACACTAACCTAAGACAAACAGGCTGTAGCGGCCAAAGGAAGGCGCGCTACTGCAAAATGGCGGTCAAAGGTTGGTCCGCCAGGGCCAACCGACATAAAACTTGGACCCGGTCAAAACACACTGTGGCAGCCTATAGTAGGCGTGCTACAGTAAAGTGGCGGTCATACACTGGGCCGCCAACACGAACCGACATAGACTGTTGACTCTAGTCAACGACTCCTGGCGCTCCTAGAAAGGGCCGCCAGAGAGAACCGACTGACACGAACATCGAGAAACAATGAGCCTTAGCGCACCACTATAGGGCCGCCAAAGGCAAGTAGCGGTCAGAGGTTAGCCGCCAACCTCAACCAACCTCAAAATCACCGACACACTGAAGGATGTGGCGGTCTATCATGGGCCGCCAGAGACCTGTAGCGGTCACTAGAATGGCTGCCAAAGCGATACGATGGGAAAACTAGGGAAAATGCCGATCTCGGCCGTTCCACGCCCCATTCGTGTCTAAACACAGGGGAAACAGTCCTAGACGGCAAAAAACACCTTCCACAAGTCGAAAGGGTCACATGCAACCATTCGTTCGAGAGAAACGGACGATTCTAACGAATCGGCCCAAATTGGGTCACCGGGGTTCCCGGACTCCTACCGGCCCCGAATGACGACCAATCCCGACGAAACTTGTGGGAACGGGATCCAGACATCCCGAGGGTTCGTTTGATACTAATTTTTATAAGAATGGTCTCCATTTTCCGGTGAACCCTACGAACTCTTAAAATCATAGTTTTACCTAAACGAGTCCAAACTCGCTCGTTCTAGCACCGAACAACACGAAACTGCAGGAAAACGCGCAGGAGAAGTAGGTGATCCGTCTCCCTACCGCCACCGAAGAAATCGTGCGCCGAAGCGACTAAACCCCGCCGAAAACCACATCGCGAGCTCGACCGTCGGCTTTGAATCCACCGTTTGGGATCACGCCAAAAATAGTCCGATCCTCGCCCCATCGCGCACCCGATCACTCCCACGGCATCTCTCTACCTGCCCGAGCCTCCTCCGTCTGCAGCCGGAGCCAGGAGGGCGAAAGAAGAGAGAAAATAGGGGAGAGAGGGAGTCACGACACGAATGAGAGGGGAGGAGAGAGGAAGAAGAATAAAAATAAAATAAAAGAAATTAGGAAATTTTCCTAATTTTTAAAAATTTGATAATTGACCCGAAAATGGACTAATTCAGAAAAATACGCAAAAATAGTCGAAACGATCCTCGGGAAGAGTACAACGCGGCTGCGGCGTCCATGAGTCGATGAATTGAGAAATAAACTCACCACAGGGTTCCGTAACTAGTACGAGAGAAAAATCCACTGGATCGTTAAACTCAACTCAGGACCCACAAAAGTGATCCGAAACTCCCTGAAAAGGATTTGAAAGACCCGATAAGGATCTAGGATATTACAGCCTCCCCTCCTTCAAGAAATTTCCTCCTCAAAATTTAAGGAAAGAACAAGAAGAAGCAGGGACGAACAAACCCTAATACACAACTTGAAACAACACGAATCTCGAAAAACACCATTCAGAGGAACACTTGTCATACTCTCATCACAAGCACACACTCTGGATCGAGCACGACACCCAAGTGAACACAAGTCCGACACCTCCGAAACAAGGCAACGCCGTTTACGTCTCACAAAAAATGAGACATGACTCATGCCATGACAATACATATCGGGAAAACAAAACGACAGACACGGCAAGCATCAGTTTAAACAAGGAAACATAGTCCTCTCAGCTGACAGCTCGACAAAACGGCTCCAGTGCCAAAGGCAACAATGAAAGTCTGGCACACAAGACGCCAACGACAGCACCGGACTACAAGCACAATCAAGTCAGTCCTCTCTCAGATATTACATCTGATCAAGTCGCAAGCTAACTCTACCAGGAGAAGAGAGTACGGCAAAGCTAACCGACAAGGCCTGGTCCACATAGTGCCAAGACAAATACACAAAATCATAGAGAAGCAGCGATAAAACGACAACAACGGCAGCACTTGCAGGATCCTGGCTCCGTATTGAACATAGAACCACGGAACACAACTGCAAGCTGGGTCATATCAAGGTACAATAACAGCTGAACACATGACTATGAGGGACTAGTCATGCATCGAGCAGCTCACCAAGAAAAGACCCACAACGACAAAAACGACAATCTCGGGGAACGCATCTCAAGGACCACGATCACATCCCGAGAGCACAACACCCAAGAAAGGATTGCAGAGTAGAGGGCACTCAACCAGCAAAATGCCGACATATTCCCAAACACTCACAAATGCCAGCTGAAGACTGTACTTGACTTTCAGGACTCTGGAAACCGTATATCTCGGATTCCCATGTACTTCATACAACAATGCTCTGATACCAACTGTGACTGATGAGACTCTATAGACGATCTAGAAGGGGGTGAATAGATCAGTCACCCAATAAAGCCAACTGCAACAGCTTCTAGTGCGGAATTAAAACAAACTGCTGCTGGACGGCAGAAGGATAAACGATCATGATCACAGAATACCAACTCTAGCAGATCTGAACTTAAATGATCCTAAACATGCATCTACCGCGGATGGAAGAGATGAACAAGATGCACACAACTCACACGACAATCGCACAGTAGACAGGGATTTTTAAGGTGATTCGATCTCAAACCTGAGATCTACGTCCACCCCACACTCCAAACTGGAATGTGACTTCCACCGCTGATACACAGCTTCGTTGATCCACAACTTCGGGGTCAAAACCCTACATACCGCTGGGCGTTACAGCTTATGCCATCCAAAGGAATCCTCCTCTGCAAACCGCTGGGGACTTACAGCTTCACCAGTCCAGAGGAATCCTCCTCTGCCCGCTGAGTATCACAGCTTGCTCCGCTGACACAGTTTGAAAACAAGGTTTTAGAAAACAAAGAAAGAAACAAACGAAAAACACGAAATCCCCAAAGGCGAATGTAACTCACAATAAGCAATCTCAGCTCTGGTATCTGAACCGAGAGACTAAGGAACAGACTCTCAAATTAAATCTCTCAGACTCCTCTCTCTCAACTCTCTCCTTCTCTTCTTCTCTCTTTCTTCTCTTTCTCTTCTCTCTGGATCGTGCAAGCTCTTTCTGCTTTACTCTTCTGAAGTATTTTTCACGATCATCACACTTTTCGATCACCACTCTCCAGATGGAGAAGTCTTCCTTTTTTATCAGTAGCAGATAAGGGGGGCATGTGTCTTCCACAAATTCCCACCCTAGCGCCTTGACCACGTGGCAGCATTTCAGCTCGCTGCTTTACACGTGTCACGATCCTGGCACATCCTCCATTCTTGGATCACATGCCCTTATTAAACTCCTCGAGTAGATATCCTACCAAGGTCAGACTTAATATCAATTAGAAGTAATATGAGGATAGTAGAAAGATGCACAGAGTTGGTTTGAGAATGTATAGACTTGCTAAGTCATCAAGGCAACCGTGTGTAGACTTCATATTCATATGCACGAACTTTATGTATGTATGGAACAAAAGATGCACAGACATGCCACCAAAGAATGTACAGACTTTGTGTGCCTTGTACAAAAGATGCACAGACATGCACGGACTTAGTCGCATGTAGTAAAAATAGTTGCATCGACTTGAGTTATGCATGCACAGACTTAACTGAAAAGGTGCACCGACTTTCTATATATGAGAGGCAGAACACGCACCGACTTTACATGAATCGATGGGAAAACATGCACTGACTTTATGGGAACAAAAGAAAACATGCACTGACATGGAGATATGCTGTAACAAAAGTTGCACCGACTTAGACCAACACCAAATATACACTGACCCTTACACGCACAAAAGTTGCACCGACTTAGCACGGGCCAGAACCTGCACCGAGTTGCTATGCCTTAGACACACACACATGCACTTACCTACCACTTGCCAAGGCTGTGTGCAGAGAATGGAATGCACGGACCTTAATGCCCATGAGCGATGATATGCATGGACTTTATGCACGACATGAACTTTACTCATATGCACTATGTAGTAGATGAAGCTAATGGTGTTTGCTATCATCAAAACCAAGGGGCACAACAATCTGCACAACAATCTCCCCCTTTTTGATGATGACAACACCACACCAATGGACAGTGCATATGCAGACTAATGCATCTATAAAATGCTCCCCTTGAATGTATTACTCTCTATCCCCCTTTGACATAATCTCTCCTCCTTAATTCTCCCCCTTTGACATAGAAACAATAATTCTCCCCCTTTGACGTCAGCAAAAAGGAGGAAGGTGAGAGATAAGGAAACTAGGGAGGATGAATGAGATAACGGTCCATGCAATGGTTCAGGAAAGGAGCAAGTTATGAATCAACCCTTGGGATATAAGAGTCAACAATGTGTATGCTTGATTAAATCTAGATTTAATAGTTATAGAAAGTGGAGTAAAGCAACTGACTTCCAGAAATAGGGCTATAGACTCCGTTTATAGCAATGAACCTAAAACACATAGTTATAATAAACTGAGTTAGGACAGTACCCTAGTGATTTCAGAAATAGTGAATATCAAGAAAAGTCACTTGAATTTGTATTGAAGTTAAACAGTTGACACTCAATGACTTTTGTTATCTAAGGGTTACAGCAGGTTCCTTTTTCACCTTTGAGTTTTCTGATTCTGAACTTAGTGAACAGATCAATGGCATTTATACCGTTGACATTAGGTGTACACCTTGATCAGAGGTAGGTACCCCTAGTTACTAGGCATAAACTACTAGATCTATTTCACGTCAAAATCTACAAAGACAGTTTACACCTTTGACGTTAAGAGTACACCTTGATCAGAGGCTAGTACCCCTAGTTACTTAGTGAAACTACCAATGTAGATTTGATCAAGGATACAGAGTTAATCTGAATCACTTCATGACTTAAGGTATTCTCCATTTCTTTGATGGAGGCCTCAGTTTCTCAGTGAAATTCAGTCATTGCTCTGCCACTTTGTTCATTTCTTTTCTTTTATGATCTTATTTCTGCTGCCCTTATGAAATTTTTAGAGTGACTGTTTAAAGATAATACACAATCTAGTCTTCTGCATCTTGACTTCACTAAGTCTGTTATGTTCAGGTACAGTGAAGACCTTTCTATTCTAACCATGCGAAAATAAGGTTAAGAGCTATAAACAGTTTCGAACACCTTATATTCTGATGGACAATCTCTGAACTCTCCAGTCTATTAAGGTTAAACTTTCAATTCAGTCAAGACGCAACCATGATTCTTATAAAGGAAGAGTTGCAATAACTGCAGCTTACTGTAATGAACCGATATCAAGATTGTTATCCAATCAGAGTGATACCAAAAGATAATGATACCAATTGATAAATGGTAATAATGAAGCATATGAGCAGCTCAAAAAGGTTTGCAAGATTATATGTACTGATATCAATGGATCAATATATCTGAAAAAGGAGGAAAGAATAGGAGAAGTTGAACAAAGATCAGACTTAACATCACTCCCCCTGACATCAGGATGCATTAACTCAAGTTGCACCGACTCTGTATGCAGATGGTATAAAGATGCACCGACTCTGACATATGTGATATGCAAGATGCACCGACCTACATGCAACTTGAACATGGGATGCACCGACCTTCATGCTGTTAAAACACCAGATGCATCGACTTCATGCTGAAAGCTTATACACCCCGGTAAAAATGTGCATCGACTATGTGTAAAGCATGCATCGACATAAAGTCTATACAGGCCAATTGATAGACTATATGCACAACCATGCATCGATTATATGCATAACAATGCATCGACTATATGCCCAACTATGTATCGACTTCAGAGATAATGCGTGCAAGACGTGCAACAACTTATATACTCAGTGCACAAGTGATTATTCTACCATCAAACAACTTTATTCACAAGTTCAAAAACAGGCAGACATAATTATTTCAAGCACTCCAAAAGACAATTCAAGAGATAAATTGGTCATTTTCCTGCTGAAATTTATAAAGCCCCAGTTCTCTTCTTAGATATCTAAATCTTTCATTTCCAAGGGGTTTAGTAAAAATATCAGCAACTTGTTTTTCAGTTTCAACAAAGATTAACTCAATTTCACTCTTGCTCACTGCATCTCTAAAAAAATGGTGTTTGATATCAATGTGCTTAGTCCTAGAGTGGTGAACATGATTTTTAGTAAGGCAGATGGCACTAGTGTTATCACATAGAAGTGGAATGCATCCCAGATTTATCTGATAATCTGAGATCTGATGTTTGATCCATAGTACCTGGGCAGCACAGTTCCCTGCAGTAATATATTCTGCCTCTGCAGTGGAGAGTGCCACTGTGTGTTACTTTTTAAAAGCCCAAGATACTAGGCAACCACCTAGGAATTGGCAATAGCCACTAGTGCTCTTCCTATCTATCCGACACCTAGTATAGTCTGCATCAGTGTAGGCTAGAAGCCCTAACTCACACCTAGCAGGGTACCAAAGACCAAGTTCTTGGGTGCCTGACAGATACCTAAAGATCCTTTTCACTGCACTAAAATGAGACTCCTTAGGACTAGCTTGAAATCTAGCACATAAACACACTGCAAATTGTATATCAAGCCTAGATGCAGTTAGGTACAAAAGGGATCCGATCATACCTCTATACAGCTTTTGATCCACTGGGTTACCTTTAGTATCTTCATCAAGACTTGTGGAGGTACCCATTGGAGCTGCACTGTCCTTGAGGTTTTCGAGCTTGTATTTCTTCAGGAGATCCCTAATGTATTTGGACTGGGTGATGAAGGTTCCATCCTTGGTTTGAGTCACCTGCAATCCAAGAAAGAGTTTCAGCTCACCTATTGAGCTCATTTCAAACTCTTGTGTCATTAAATTAGAAAATTCCTTACACATCTTTGGGTTAGTTGAACCAAAAACGATGTCATCCACATAAATCTGAACAATAAGTATATCAGGTTGACTTACCTTTGTAAACAACGTTTGGTCAATCTCACCTCTCGAGAACTTCTTCTCGGTAAGGAATTTGCTGAGCCTATCATACCAAGCTCTAGGAGCTTGCTTCAATCCATAAAGAGCTTTATTCAGTTTATAAACATGAGAGGGAAAATCTATGCATTCAAATCAAGAGGCTGTCAGACATAGACATCCTCTTTTATTTTCCCATTGAGGAAAGCAGATTTAACATCCATCTGCTGGAGAGTTATTCCTAATGAGCATTCATAAGCCAAAAGTATTCTAATTGCCTCTAACCTGGATATAGGGGCAAAAGACTCCTCAAAGTCAATTCTGAATTCCTGGTTATACCCCTGAGCAACAAGTCTGGCCTTATTCTTCACTACATTACCTAGCTCATCAGTTTTATTTCTAAAAACCCATTTAGTTCCAATGACAGTCCCATGATCAGAAGGTGGGACTAGGTGCCACACCTTGTTCCTGTCAAACTGATTGAGCTCCTCGTGCATGGCATTGATCCAATGCACATCCTTTAGGGCACTGTCAATGGACTTGGGTTCTACATGAGAAACCAATGCATATGTGTTTAATTCATGCTGAGCTCTAAAGTAGCCTCTAGTCCTAGGGGGTTCATTTAAGTTACCAATGACATTACTTACTGGATGATCTCTTAAAAATCTGATATTGATAACTTGGTTACCTTGAACTTCATTTACCTCCCCCTAAACATCAGGCTCTTCTACATTGATTTCTTCTGGTTCTTCTTCTTGATCTGATTAGTCTGCCGACTATCCTTCATTCAATATTTCTTCATCATCTTCTTTCCTGCACAGACCATTGTTACATTTAGTCAGGGACTCATCAAAGACTACATGTGGAGATTTTTCAACAGTTTTGGAATTTGAATTGTACACCCTATGTAGCGACCCGAGAATCCGATTACCGGGAAGGCCCGATAACCCGAGACTCGCACCGCCGCCCACGAGCCGGGAGGGCTCGGAAGGGCTAAAAGGAGTGTGGAGGCACAAAGAAATAGGAAAGAAAGCAGGACAATACAACAATTAACAGAAATAAATAAACAACTACAGCTACAACAGAGTCCAGTCCAACAGAAAGTACAGTCTAAAGCAGTAAAACATACCACATGCCAAGTGAACACTCGGCCCGGCAACCTGGCAACTGAGAACCTCCGCTCTGCGCCCTCGAACCACGAGGAAGAACCGCTACACCTGAAAAGCAGGGAATGAGTCTCCAAAACAGAGACTCAGCAGGGATCCCGCGGAACCCCAACCGGAAACAACGGCGGTAGCGGAAAGGAGAGCTACAACTACAGTAGGAACAGAAAACCGGTGGCCGGTCCAAACTCGGCACTACAGCTACTCCTACTGTACCGAAAGGTACACCTCGATCACGCAGACGAAGCTACCAAACCACGCTAGTACCGCCTACCGAAGTAAGAACACACGGTAACTACGCCGTAGAGGCCTGTCCCCCGGACAGCCAACCTGGACACGCTGTCCAAGGTGCAACCCCGACCATCCGATCGCGGGTACCGCACCACAAGATGCCACCTCGGTAAAGCCACTAGCACTAATCTCATGACGCGAAAACCAACACACGCGTCACGGCGAACCAACCGAAACTCAACGGTCAACACGATCGAAACCCGAAGGTCAAAGTCACGGAAACTGACAGTCTGTCACTCCGTACTCGACAGCAGTACCACCCACTAGAAGCACAGCCGGTAGCGTCCCCTGACGTCTTACACCGCACCACAGGTGTACCGCCTGACGTGGTAGGTCCTACTCGAGGCGCGAACACCGTACAAGTAACCACAAACAAGTGACTAGCTGGGGTCACGCCCGTCGACGTGCGTCCACAGTCCCCAACCACGTGTGCACACACAGACCACACGTCCTAGGTCTGGCCCTCTGACCGGTTTTCCCCCGCAGCCGGACTCTGGCTAAGACGAGAGGCCTACGGTAACCGGTCCACAAACCGTCTCGAAAGGTGGGTGCCCGTACACCTCTCCCAGGTGAGACCAGCACCTCGTACTGGTGGGCTACGACTAGTGGAGGGTCACTGAAGGAGTAGACTCTCAACAGAAAACAACGTCCGAATCCGACGACGTACAGGACCACCCCACGTACCGGCCTCGTCGCACGGTGACCACAGTCGGAGAAGAAAACGAGACTCACCGTTCACGGCCACGCACGCACCGTGCGCTAGAGTCGAGAAAACTCAAGTGGCGCTAAGCCACTAGACTCTGGACAGTCCTCCAAACGCACTACAGCCAACGGTCCTTGAGTCACAAAACTCGGGGTCAAGACCGTTGCACGTGACAGCACAAGGCCGTCAATCTAGTCCAATCTCTAGGTCTAAAACCACGGTAGCACGAGTATCGAGATAATTCACGAGTCGCCAAGACCACTCCCTCGGGAAGGGAACGCAAGGGACTAAGGCCACCCACACGGGCCACACGGAAAATGCAGAAGCATGATTCCCAAGGCAGCACACAAGCCGCCACTACGATTTCCCATCTTGAAGCAAGCGGGAAACCTCTAGCCCCAGGCCGGACAACTGGACTCGCAGTCCAAGGCCAAAACACATGGCCCACACGGGAATCGCCTTCCAAAGGAACCCACGATATGCGGGGGAGACCCCACCGCACACACACCGACACACGGTGACTCGATCAAGCGTAACTCGAAAGCCCGGAACACATGGGGTCACCCGGACCCACTACGCCGATGGGCACGCTAATCGAGGTAACACGGTCCCTCCCGACACCCCAAAAACATGGACACAGAACCTATGGGGTGTCCAGGACACTCACAAGGCCGGAGGTCGACCACTGGGTCCCAACCGGGTCGACCGGAGACCAACACAATGCGAACGGACGCTAAAAGGTCACCTGGACCCTTAAGCGCATGGGCACGTAAAACGAGGTAAACGGAACCTCCAGACACCCCAAAACACGGTCACGGAACTCCACTGGGTGTCCAAGGCACACACGGCCCAAGGGGAGCACCCCGGGCAGCCCGGCTGGTCCCTCCAAGAACGCGCTATAGGTCCATAGCGCGTTCAAGCAGAACGCGCTAGGAGCCTATAGCGCGACAAGCCAGGTCGCGCTATGTTTCCATAGTGCGACAGCCCCAGAACGCGCCGTAGCCCTATAGCGCGACAGGAACCGCCATACTGTTCATCTTCTCCGATGAACGCGCTCGGTCGGGACAGCGCGACCTTCAAGAACGCGCTACTGGAGTATAGCGCGTTCTCAGTCCGCGCCCGAAAACGATAGAAACCGCGGGAAAAGCCATGCCACGCCCCGTTCACCCCCGGGTGAAGGTGAAACAAAAGGGGAAACCTTCCCCAAGCCCCTAGGCATGCATCTAAACCCCTGGATTGCCCAAAAACACCATAGAACGGGAGATCCGGCTCACACCCCAAAATCATGCATTTTGTCCAAAACGCCCCGTTTAGCCCGCTCGGCTCACCACGGCCTACGAAACTCGCGGGAAAGGAAGTACACGGGCTGAGGGTCCATCATCCTACCTCCACTGAAGATTACGCGCACCGTGGACGCCGATCCACGAAGAAAACGCCGTTGAAGTCTCACCGTTCCACGAACTCACGGCCGAGCTTCCACGCGCCTCCACCGCCTCGATCCTCATCCATCCTCGCCCGTGCCTCGCCCGCGCCGTCCCCGCCTCACCCGTACTCCGCCCAGTCGGCCGCCGGAGAGAGAGGGAGAGAGCGTGAGAAGAGAGAGGGAGAGAAATGAGGAATGAGAGGGGGAGAGAGAAAAGGTTTATATATAGGAAAATCCAGAAATTCTCAAAAATGCCAAAAAATAGAAAATCACACCCTCGCGATCCTCGGAACGCATCGAACGCAACGGTACCACTCGCGCCCAGGTGAACGGCCCGGTTCACCCGCAACGAGGTTTCGAAGGGAAAGCCGAAACCCACGCCGGGAATCGGAAAACACGCGCGGAAAAAGCCGCGGAACGCTTCCGGGCCTCCGAAACGACTCCGGATCGCGCCGATCCGAACACGAAAGATGTCCGAAACGAAATTTTGGACACAACGGAGTCGGACACTCCGAGAAACCAGATCCGGAACCCACGAAAAAGGATCCGAAAAATATCCAAAAACTCCGGGGCATTACAGCCCTCCCCCCTTAAAGGAATTTCATCCTCAAAATTCAGGACCAAGCACGAAGTCACAGGGGAAGAACACTGAACGAACTGACAACGCTGTCAGAGCCCCAGCACAGAAAACCTCGATTCTCACGAAAAAACTGATCCAGAGGGACACAGCCAGACTTACAATCACAAGCAACACCTCGCTCCTCGCGCCGAGCACACAGGCCAACAGAGCAGGCGTATAGCAAAGGACACAGTCCGGCATCACCTCAGACAACGCGAGAATCCACCATGGCGCCGCAGCCACGATCTCGCCCACTGAGGAAGCACACCCTCGACACGAGAAACAACTACTGATCCATCCAATGGTCAGCAGACAAATCGCACATCAGCTTCACAACCAGCTGACAGGTCGCACACCCTTCTCAAGGGGACAACCAACACAGAGCCTCCACCAGCTCAAGCAGCCATCTCAGCAGACCGCAACCAGAACATCGGCTCAGCACCAAGAAACACCTCACACATGGCAAGCCGAAAGCCGGACATAACACTGTGCCAACTCTTGCCAGAAGACAAACTTCAAAAAAGCCCAGATCCCGTCTGGAAAGGCACATCACATGATCAGCCACCCAAGGCCTCGCTGGCACACGGCTCTCGCCACGCTCGAGCCCCAACAACCAGCATCTTCTGTCTCTGAAAAGACCATCCACTGGTCACTAACTGCTCGTCAACGGGAAACCTCCGCTTGCTCAGCTTCTTCCTTCTTTCCTGGTCCTCGACCGGGTCCAAAGGAAACATTCCAAACCTCGGCAAGCCATCCGTCAACTCACACACAGACTGAAGCCGCATCTCGAGCAGCACTCCTCTCAGACACCGCATCCGAGCTCGAACATCGCTCCAACTCGACCCTCTCGGGGAGCACAACGAAACCAAATGACAGATCCTGGTGTCTTCAGTCATCACCTCACGGGACTCAGACTTATAGGGAACCACCCCATGCTAGTCACCAAACCACGGATAACCTTGCGACACCAATGTCCTATCAAGGACCACCAACCGATGCCAATCTCACAAAAGGCCTCCGCCCACAGGCGTCACTCTTCCATCTGGTCTCATCAAATCCTTCGATCAATGCAAGTGGACACCTGCCAATCCCGATTTCGCCCTTACCACAGAGCCACGGGACACCACCTGAACAGTGCTCATGGGTCCCAAAGCAACATACATCTCACCGTCACAATCCGACAAGACCGTAAAACCAACAGACACTGCTGAGGTCGGTCACACGGTTAGGCTCACCAGCCACTCACAGCCGCCAACCGGGACCCAAAGTCTGCCAGAGACCACTTCTCCAAAAATGATCTCATCCGAGGACACGACTGGGAACACAAGTCCGACACCAAGCCACCGACTCTGACCAACACGTCCTCGACCTCCGTCAGGCGACATCCTCAACAACCCCATCCAGGTCCAACACCGACGCCTGACACGGCTTCCATCACAGGAACATGGTACTCATGCGGCACACTAGCCAGCACTTTTCCAAACCCTCCATCTTGCCGGTGCCAACAACCACCAAATCGCGAGCAACGGCACGGCAACACCACGTTTCACACCGAGGAACCCATCCTCCGATGCTCAACGCAAACTCAGGAATCCGCCCGTAGCAACCAACGCTACGATCCTGAACTAGTGGGTCACAAGCCCACCACGCTTCCGCTGCGCACTCAGATTCGTGCGCACAGCCGAGAAAGCAAACACCACCCAACCAGCACTCGTCCTTCCGGAATAGTGCCAGCACCCTCACACGACAAGGGAATGGGCACAGCTTCTCACAGGCAACCACCTTGCCAAGACAAGGAGCACGTCTCGCACGGACTTCATGGCACACAAGGTCAACCAATCCGAACACGCAATGCAAGATGACGAACCTTAACCCAACACAATCTCTCCAACCAAAGGGGAGACCAAACACACTTCCGACCAACGGAAGGACTCCACGCTCGACCTGACCTCAAACCTCGCGCATGCCGGAAACAGCAACATCCAGCACCAAGGAAAACCATCGCTTCCATCAGGTCAGCGCCTCCGACACACTCGGCGAGTGTCACGTCGGACCACAAGCACAGCATCTCTCGATGCACCACCGCTGCAATTCCTCGAACTGCAACACGGCATGCCAAGAGCCGCAACACGAGCCACAACGACAACCGCCGACGCTCATCCTAGAGTCCCGAACTCACCGCGGAGCCTTCACATCTCAAGCCAACTCCAGGGCGAACACAACCCATCCACTGACATAAGCGCAGGAGCAAAGACTTAACGGGACATCTCTGCCAAATCCTGCCTCGAAATCAGTAGAACAATCGGGATCGACACGTCATTTCTGACGCCACAGAGCGTGACAAAAACATCAGGCTCGATGAAACAGCAGCCCACCGAGAAGATCCTCCGCTCACCTGAGCACACTTCTCGATCAAAACACCTCAGGAGCTGGACAAACCTCAAGCTGGAGTGGCCAACACCGACAGCAGCTCCCTCAGAGCACGCTCACGGCCACTGAACCACGAAAAACCCTCTCCAGCCACCTGACCACGCTGCAGGTTCCTCGAACGCAGCACCGCGAACTCACGCCTGCCAGCAACCTCTGCCCAACGCAGCACAACCAGGGCCACCACCGATGAGGGAGAAGACTCTCGACCTCGATCCTTAGACCCCATGCTGGCACGAAAGTCGCGGACAGCAACCACCCTCACAGCGCCGCACAGCGCACTCAAGCTCTCAAGCGAGAAACTAGGCGGAAAGTGAACATAAAACCCTAAGCCAGCTACCGACTGTACTGGACCTCACGGACTCTGATCACTTCAATATTTCGAATCCCTATGTACGTCCACAACCACCGCTCTGATACCAGCTGTGGCGACCCGAGAATCCGATTACCGGGAAGGCCCGATAACCCGAGACTCGCACCGCCGCCCACGAGCCGGGAGGGCTCGGAAGGGCTAAAAGGAGTGTGGAGGCACAAAGAAATAGGAAAGAAAGCAGGACAATACAACAATTAACAGAAATAAATAAACAACTACAGCTACAACAGAGTCCAGTCCAACAGAAAGTACAGTCTAAAGCAGTAAAACATACCACATGTCAAGTGAACACTCGGCCCGGCAAGCTGGCAACTGAGAACCTCCGCTCCGCGCCCTCGAACCACGAGGAAGAACCGCTACACCTGAAGAGCAGGGAATGAGTCTCCAAAACAGAGACTCAGCAGGGATCCCGCGGAACCCCAACCGGAAACAACGGCAGTAGCGGAAAGGAGAGCTACAACTACAGCAGGAACAGAAAACCGGTGGCCGGTCCAAACTCGGCACTACAGCTACTCCTACTGTACCGGAAGGTACACCTCGATCACGCAGACGAAGCTACCAAACCACGCTAGTACCGCCTACCGAAGTAAGAACACACGGCAACTACGCCGTAGAGGCCTGTCCCCCGGACAGCCAACCTGGACACGCTGTCCAAGGTGCAACCCCGACCATCCGATCGCGGGTACCGCACCACAAGACGCCACCTCGGTAAAGCCACTAGCACTAATCTCATGACGCGAAAACCAACACACGCGTCACGGCGAACCAACCGAAACTCAACGGTCAACACGACCGAAACCCGAAGGTCAAAGTCACGGAAACTGACAGTCTGTCACTCCGTACTCGACAGGAGTACCACCCACTAGAAGCACAGCCGGTAGCGTCCCCTGACATCTTACACCGCACCACAGGTGTACCGCCTGACGTGGTAGGTCCTACCCGAGGCGCGAACACCGTACAAGTAACCATAAACAAGTGACTAGCTGGGGTCACGCCCGTCGACGTGCGTCCACAGTCCCCAACCACGTGTGCACACACAGACCACGCGTCCTAGGTCTGGCCCTCTGACCGGTTTTCCCCCGCAGCCGGACTCTGGCTAAGACGAGAGGCCTACGGTAACCGGTCCACAAACCGTCTCGAAAGGTGGGTGCCCGTACACCACTCCCAGGTGAGACCAGCACCTCGTACTGGTGGGCTACGACTAGTGGAGGGTCACTGAAGGAGTAGACTCTCAACGGAAAACAACGTCCGAATCCGACGACGTACGGGGACCACCCCACGTACCGGCCCCGTCGCACGGTGACCACAGTCGGAGAAGAAAACGAGACTCACCGTCCACGGCCACGCACGCACCGTGCGCTAGAGTCGAGAAAACTCAAGTGGCGCTAAGCCACTAGACTCTGGACAGTCCTCCAAACACACTACAGCCAACGGTCCTTGAGTCACAAAACTCGGGGTCAAGACCGTTGCACGTGACAGCACAAGGCCGTCAATCTAGTCCAATCTCTAGGTCTAAAACCACGGTAGCACGAGTATCGAGACAATTCACGAGTCGCCAAGACCACTCCCTCGGGAAGGGAACGCAAGGGACTAAGGCCACCCACACGGGCCACACGGAAAACGCAGAAGCACGATTCCCAAGGCAGCACACAAGCCGCCACTACGATTTCCCATCTTGAAGCAAGCGGGAAACCTCCAGCCCCAGGCCGGACAACTGGACTCGCAGTCCAAGGCCAAAACACATGGCCCACACGAGAATCGCCTTCCAAAGGAACCCACGATATGCGGGGGAGACCCCACCGCACACACACCGACACACGGTGACTCGATCAAGCGTAACTCGAAAGCCCGGAACACATGGGGTCACCCGGACCCACTACACCGATGGGCACGCTAATCGAGGTAACACGGTCCCTCCCGACACCCCAAAAACATGGACACAGAACCTATGGGGTGTCCAGGACACTCACAAGGCCGGAGGTCGACCACTGGGTCCCAACCGGGTTGACCGGAGACCAACACAATGCGAACGGACGCTAAAAGGTCACCCGGACCCTTAAGCGTATGGGCACGTAAAACGAGGTAAACGGAACCTCCAGACACCCCAAAACACGGTCACGGAACTCCACTGGGTGTCCAAGGCACACACGGCCCAAGGGGAGCACGATCAGCCGCAGACCGCCCGCCCCGGGCAGCCCGGCTGGTCCCTCCAAGAACGCGCTATAGGTCCATAGCGCGTTCAAGCAGAACGCGCTAGGAGCCTATAGCGCGACAAGCCAGGTCGCGCTATGTTTCCATAGCGCGACAGCCAGAACGTGCCGTAGCCCTATAGCGCGACAGGAACCGCCATACTGTTCATCTTCTCCGATGAACGCGCTCGGTCGGGGCAGCGCGACCTTCAAGAACGCGCTACTGGAGTATAGCGCGTTCTCAGTCCGCGCCCGAAAATGGTAGAAACCGCGGGAAAAGCCATGCCACGCCCCGTTCACCCCCGGGTGAAGGGGAAACAAAAGGGGAAACCTTCCCCAAGCCCCTAGGCATGCATCTAAACCCCTGGATCGCCCAAAAACACCATAGAACGGGAGATCCGGCTCACACCCCAAAATCATGCATTTTGCCCAAAACGCCCCGTTTAGCCCGCTCGGCTCACCACGGCCTACGAAACTCGCGGGAAAGGAAGTACACGGGCTGAGGGTCCATCACCCTACCTCCACTGAAGATTACGCGCACCGTGGACGCCGATCCACGAAGAAAACGCCGTTGAAGTCTCGCCGTTCCACGAACTCACGGCCGAGCTTCCACGCGCCTCCACCGCCTCGATCCTCATCCATCCTCGCCCGTGCCTCACCCGCGCCGTCCCCGCCTCGCCCGTACTCCGCCCCGTCGGCCGCCGGAGAGAGAGGGAGAGAGGAGAGAGCGTGAGAAGAGAGAGGGAGAGAAATGAGGAATGAGAGGGGGAGAGAGAAAAGGTTTATATATAGGAAAATCTGGAAATTCTCAAAAATGCCAAAAAATAGAAAATCACACCCTCGCGATCCTCGGAACGCACCGAACGCAACGGTACCACTCGCGCCCAGGTGAACGGCCCGGTTCACCCGCAACGAGGTTCCGAAGGGAAAGCCGAAACCCACGCCGGGAATCGAAAAACACGCGCGGAAAAAGCCGCGGAACGCTTCCGGGCCTCCGAAACGACTCCGGATCGCGCCGATCCGAACACGAAAGATGTCCGAAACAAAATTTCGGACACAACGGAGTCGGACACTCTGAGAAACCAGATCCGGAACCCATGAAAAAGGATCCGAAAAATATCCGAAAACTCCGGGGCATTACACCCTATATGCCCTAGTAGTTTCAGAATATCCTAGGAATCTACCCGGATCACTTTTAGGTTCAAACTTATCAAGGTTCCTTTTATCATTAACATGGATGAAACATTTACATCCAAAGACCTTAAAATGTGCAATTGAAGGTTTCTTACCCTTGAGGATTTCATAGGGTGTTTTCTGAGTGAGCGGCCTTACCATGGCTCTATTTATTACATGGCATGCGGTATTAACTACTTCTGCCCAAAATTTCCTTGGTAGGCCACCTTCAACTAGGAGTGTACGGGCCATCTCCACAAGAGTCCGGCTCCTCCTCTCCACCACACCATTTTGCTCTGGTGTTCTTGGTGAGGAGAATCGATGAGTAATCCCATTGATCCTGCAAAATTCATCAAATTGTGAGTTTTCAAACTCACCTCCATGATCAGATAAGATATTTTCAATTGAATTTTCATTTTTCTGATTTATTTTCAAATAGAACTCCTGAAATTCTGTGAATGCATCATTTTTATGTGAAATGAAAAAGACCCAAGTATACTAGAGAAGTCATCAACTAAGACATATCCATATCTCCTACCAGATAAGCTGACAGATCATGTGGGTCCAAAAAGATCCATATGTATCAGCTCATAAGGTTTGGAGGACATGTTTTCAGTTCTGGACTTAAATGACTTCCTAGTTTGCTTGGACTGTGTGCATGCATCACAAACTTTATTTTCCTTCTTGAATGAGATTTCAGGGAGTCCTCTTACCATGCTATGTTTATTCAATTTGTGCAAAATAGTATAGCTGGCATGGCCTAATCTAGATGCCACAAAAATGCTAAATCGTCTTTATTTGCAGTTAGGCAAAGATTAGAATGAGCTAAATCATCTAAATCTAACAAATAAATGTTATTCACTCTTTTTCTTGAAAATTTAACTACATCGGAATCAGGTTCAAAGATTTTGCAATAATGAGAATCAAAAACTACCTTGTGTCCTTTATCACAGAGCTGACTGATTCTAAGTTATATGCAAGACCATCAACTAGCAGAACTTCTTCAATGCAACAGGTAGTACACTTACCTACCTTACCTGACCCGATGATTTTACCCTTTGTATTTCCTCCGAAGGTGACAAGACCTCCATTCTTCTCAGTCAACATGCAAAATTTGGCCTTGTCTCCTGTCATATGCCTGGAGCAGTCACTATCCAGGTACCACATATTGCTCCTGGCTACCAGGCATACCTGCAATCACAATCAGGTAGAGAATTTTGGAACCCAAAACTGTTTGGGCTCCGAAGCAGAAATAGAACCATTTAAGCAAGACAGCAATTGTTTAGGAATCCACATTTGTCTAAATATGGTTGGCTTGGTGGAATTCCTAACATTCTTTTCATCATTTTTATTTTTCTCAGCACCAAATGATTGAATCTTCTTCTTCTGGTGCTGTGATTTTTGTTGAGTTCTGGCACCATCTTTATTAGCAGCATGATTATTTTTGTGCGAGTGCCCATGCCAATAGGTACTCAGATAATTGCGGCCCGCAGTGATCCTAGGCTGACCAAAGAAGACCTGTCTATTAGGACCCCATGTCCTAGACTGACCAACCCAGCTAGCAAACTGAGGTCTATGCCAGTGAGTGAGAAAGGGTGAATATCTAGACCTCCCCTGGACTTGATTCCATCCAGACCTATAGAATGGTTGTGGCTGTTTCTGAGGATAAGTGTAATAGGTCTGGACCTTGGGCTGGTGAATATGGCTAGTCTGGCCCCATGCAGCATTAGGTCTCCCTTGTATTTTTGACCCACTAGACTTCTATACAGGTTTATGTTGGGTCTTCTTCTGGACAGGTGATGGTGGTGGAGACTTGGTGGCCTTGCACTGGGGTTTAGATTTGCTTGGAGGCTGACCCTGAACCTGAGGCTTACTTTTGGACGAAGGGCAGGATCTGCTAGGCTCACCAACCTTCTGTTTACCCTTGTCCTCGGCACTGGACTTTTTCGAATTAACATTTTTAGAAATAGAATTTTCACTAACCATTTTTATGAGAGGTTGTGGACGCACTTTTTTCACCTGTTATTCTCTTGTTGGTTTATTCGTTTATTGGGTGCGTGGGCGTGCCAGTCACCGGAGTGACAATTTATTCGGGCTCCGAAGAGGCCATGGTGCACTCGATCTGACTTTGTCAGACGATTGTGTAGTTCGTGTCGGGACCGAAACCCGCCGTGCCATAAAGGTCACGACGTCATTTACATCCCCCATACGAGGGAACACCCTTGATTAATCACCGGGATTCAGGGCCTCATGGCCAAGGAATTAATTGCATGAAAGGTCTATTACGAGGTATTGAAATCCTCATGCGAGGGCGAGAAGGAAACATTCGAGATCGTGTCGGTCATGTGCTGACCATTTAATCTTCGGACGAATGTCCGGCTCGAGAAAAGCGCGATCGTCATGGGGAGACCGGAGCATATGTACGCCAGGATATGGCAATTTATTGTTCAGAAGAACGGAAAACGTTTGGCTAAACCTCGGTTAGAGCGGTCAGAAACGGGTAAATCTGTTGGCCCGGTGCAAGGGCAAGCTGCGACCATACTGCGGTGGGCCCCCCGCGGTCGAAACGAAACTTGCATGAGCGTCATTAATATTTCCGGTGCCAAGGGGCAATGAGGAAATATCCCTTGAATCGGCTGAAAAGCCCTGTGTCCGGAGAAGCGGGCGTTCGAAACATATCGGTCATTCGGGAGACCATTTAATATTCGGACGGGAGTCCGGCTTGAGAATATTGTAATCGCCGCGTGAGGACCTGGAACATATGCGTGCCGGGATACGGCAAGTTTATTATTCCGAGACACTGAAAACATTCGGATGAATCTCGGTTGTTGTAGTCGAAAACCAGTGAATCTATTGGCCTGGTGCGAGATCGAGCCAGGACCATATTGGGGGCGCCTCCCGTGGTCCAAACGAGGCTTGCGCGGGCATCATTAATATTTCTGGTGCCGGAGGGCAACGGGGGAGAGTTCGGGGACTAGACTCAAGAACCGAAAACGTGTTCGAAAGGAGCGGGCTATAGATCAAGGATATGAGCCAGACGATGACGATCGGGGCGGGCCCGAGGTCTAAGTGTGGCCCACGGAGGTCTTATTAATATTCCCATGGAAGGAGTCCAGGGGTGGCGAGAGCCATCTCGTTCTATTCCGATTCTGTCGGTCACTTGCGGACCTCTTCATGTTCGGGCAAGGGCCCATATTGAAAGTGTGACGTGGGCGGAAACGACCCCGTGCAAATGTATGCCGAGTTTATGGAAATTTCAATGAAAGAGCGGGAGCGAATCCTGGCCCGTTAGAATGAATCCGATTTAACGGGCTATCGGTCCGGAGCAATGCCGGCTCACGACCATGTCGGGGAGGGAGCCGTCGGCCATATTGATTGCTCACGGGTCTTTTCATGTTTAGACACAGGTCCGTAATAGAAACGCGGTGAAAACCGAGGTGAACCCATTCAAATGTCTGCCGAACGTGCGGCAATTTTAGTAGTGGCTCGGAAGGGATCCAGCCTGAGAAACGAGTCCGATTTAATCTGGATATCGACCCAAAGCAAGGTCGGGCCATGGCCATTTCGGGATGATTCCCAAGACTCAGGCCCAGCCCGCAAGGGTGGCATTATTGTTCCTTCAGCACCGGGTCGCAGGGGAGACGGGGCTGCGGTGCAGATTTACCATTATTATTTGTTGATTTATGTATATCCTTGAGTAAGTTCGTTATTACTGTCTATTTATCATTTTTTCTTTTTATGATTTACTTATTTATCATTGTTATTGTTAGGTCTGTTATTATTTTTGTTCATTTTATTGTCATTCATTTGCTTGTTGTTTTTGTTGAGTTTGTTATTATTATTCATTCCCCTTTTGTTACCATTTGTTTATTTATCATTCTTATTGAGTTTGCTATTGTTATTCATTTTTATTTTTTTGTTGTCATTTCTTTGTCTATTTATTATTTCTAAGCTTATTATCATTATCATTATTATTATCATTATTTATTATGCCGGGAGCGTGCCGCTGGAAAAGGGGGAGGGTGTACCGCTGGAGGTAGGAGGCTGCACCGCTGGCGAATAGGTGGTGTACCACTGGAAGCGGATGAGGTGAGGGTGGTGTAGAGTGGGCCGTTGAAGGCCAAGGGAGTGTGCCGCTAAGGGCCAAAGAGGTGTGCCACTGGAGGGCCAAGGGAGTGTGCCGCTGAGGGCAAAGGGAGTGTGCCGCTGAGGGCCAAGGGGGTGTGCCGCTAGAGGGCCACGAGAGTGTGCCGCTAGAGGGCCAGGAGAGTGTGCCGCTAGAGGGCCACAGGAGTGTGCCGTTGAGGGCCAGGGGAGCGTGCCGCTGAGGGCCGAAGGGGCGTGCCGCTGAGAGCCGAAGGAGCGTGCCGCTGAGCGGTGCTGCAGGGTGTACCGACAAAGGACGTGGCGAGTGTGTGTCGGCGAAGGCGGCAGAAGCGTGCCGTCGAAGGGTGCTGAAAGGTGTACTGGCGAAGGCCAAGGAGGCGTGCCGGCGAGGGCCACTGAAGGGCGTACCGGGGAAGAGCGCAGCGGGGTGTGCCAGAGAAGGGCGTGCCGGCGAAGGGTGGCTAGAGGGCGTACCGGTGAAGGGGGCTGAAGGGGCGTACCGGCGAAAGGCATGGGGAGCCCACTCCTCCTCTGTTTCTTTTAAGGCTTTTCTTTTCTTCTTTTCTGATTTTATTAAGTTTGCATGGGTTTCTTCTTTTCTTCTCTTGATTAATTTTCATTCTTTCTTTTGTGAGGGCGGATGTTCAAGTTGTTCAGTTGTCGTTCGATTCGGTCCTCTTTGAATTGATTGTGATTCCATTTGCTTTGGTTAAGGCATTTCACCGTTGTTCTTTCATTTGTTTGTTGCTGTCTTTTGTCTTTTAAATGTGTGGCTGTTCCATTTGTTTGTTGCTTCTTTTTGTCTTTCAATATGTTATTGTTTCTAACAAAAATTCGGCAGCATCTCCCCTTAACCCGAGCGTAAGGGAGATACAGGGAACGCGCCCACATGGAGTGGCAGAACCCGACAACTGGAGGTGGACGCCCGAGAGCGGCAACACCTTTATAAACCTCGGAAAACTCGGAGGGAATGGCGAGTGGAAGGCTACTCTAGGACTGGCTGAGGGGGGGGGGGGATGCATCGGGCAATAAGGAAGGGCAAGTGTGCCGGGCCAGGGGGGCCATGAAGGCCGTGCCGAGGAAGGCCCAAAGGGGCGTACCGGCGAGGGCCATCATAGGCGTGTCGGGAAAAGGCAGCCAAGGCCGTGCCGGTGAAGGGTGTTGAAGAGTGCACCGGCAAAGGCTCGATGGGGGTGTGCCGGCGAAGGCTGGTTGGGGCGTGCCGCAGGGGCATGGCTAGGGTGTGCCGCTGGAGCGCAGTTAGGGTGTGCCGCTGAAGGCGTGACTGGGCGTGCCATTGGAGGCACGATCAGGGCGTGCCACTGAAGGGACGACGGGGCGTGCCGTTGGAGGCACAATCAGGGAGGGTGTACCGCTGAGGGCGCCCGGGGGTGAGCGAAGGCAAAAATACCCGGGAGGAAACAAACCTAACAAAAGGAGAAAGGGAAAGGGGGCGTGAAACACCGAAGGATGCAAACACGGAAGAAATGATTTTAGAAAGACGTCCAAGAAAAAAATACTTGCAAGCCTTCTACTTTTATTATCACGAAAGGAGTGCCCCGAGGGGTCTAATACATGGCGACGAAGAAGAAAACAAGGGGGCAAAGAAAGAAAGAAAGAAGATACAATGGGGGGGAGCATGGACTTCTCCCCTCCCAGACCTCATCCTCTCTCTCTCCCCTCACTCTTCTTCCCTTCCTCTCTTCACGCCGACGATGGTGGACGGAATAGCAACGGGGGGGGGGGGGGGGGGGAGCCAGAGCCTCCCCTCTTCTTCTTCTTCTTCTTCTCTTCGCTCAGGTGGCGGTGGACGGAGCAACGGGGGAGGGAGGATGAGCCTCCCCTCCTCTTCCTCTTCTTCTCTTTCTCTTCGCACGGACGACGGTGGCTGGAGCGACGGGGGGGGCCTCTCCCCTCTCTTCCTCTCTTCCCTCTTCTTCTCTTCTCCTTCTTCTTCTCTTCTCTTCTTTTCTTTTCTCTTCTTCTCTTTTCTTCTTTTTGTGTGTCTGTCGTGTGTGTATGCCCTTCCTCCTCCCTTCTCTGTTCGCAGCGAAGAGGGGTTTTATACCCCGGGCGGCGGGAGCGTCCGAAGGTGGGAAGCGTTCGGCGGGGATTTAATGGGGTTTGACTCCCTTGTCCTGGGTGGCAGGAGGAGTAGGCAGTGTGGCTCTCTCCCCGGGTGACACCTCAACAAGTCCACTGCGCGCCAAGAATCCGTAGGGCATGGGCATCACGTCTTTCGACTGTTGAAATGCCTTAACGCTGTGCTGCTGGCGGGCTCAAGAAGTGTACCGCTGTAAGACACTATAAGCGTGCCGCTGAAGAGGGCAAAAGGCGTGCCGCTAAAGGTTGCTCAAGCGTGCCGCTGAAGGGGGCAAAAGGCGTGCCGTTGAAGGCCCAAAGAAGTGTGCCGCTGGGCAAGGCAAAAGGCGTGCCGTTGAAGGCCCCTTTGGGTGTGCCGTTGAAGCCCCCCTGGGGTGTGCCGTTGAAGGCCCATGGGGGTGTGCCGTTGAAGGCCCCCCCCTGGGTGTGCCGCTGGGGCTCCCTGGGGAGTGTGCCGCTGGGGCTCCCAGGGAGTGTGCCGCTGGGGGCCCATGGGTGTGTTTCTGAGCCCGTTCTGAGCCCGTTGTGAGCATGAGTTGTGGCCCATTTAATTTTCTTCGAGGCCCATGGATTGTGGGGCTCTTGATGGTTGATTTCTCTTCGCTGTCGTGATTCCGGAGACCGCTTCACGGCAGTGTGCATATTTGGGGAGTCTAGACGACTAGTCTCTCCGGGGCTTCTTCACTCGGTGCCGTTGTTGATGCCGGGCCAAGCAGGATATCTGGGTGTGTAATTTTTGGTGTCCACAAATTCCCCCCACCCACGGGTAGCGCATGCGAAGGATGAGCCGGGCAGTGCCTGCGGGTGTAGTGGTCTCTTTTCTCTCGTCGGCACCAATGGGGTGCGGGGAGCTGCCGTGGTATGTTGGTCTCTTCTTCTCTTTGTTAGTGCCGAGAGGGCGTCGGGAGCTGCCGTAGCGTGTTGGTCTCTTCTTCTCTTTTCATCAGTGCCGACAGAGCGTCGGGAGCTGCCATGACGTGTTGGTCTCTTCTTCTCTTTTCATCAGTGCCGACAGAGCGTCGGGAGCTGCCATAGTTTATTTGTCTTTTCTTCTCTTTGTCAGTGCCGACAGGGTGCCGGGCGCTGACATGGTATGCTGGTCCCTCTTTTTTTTCGCCAGTGCCGACAAGGTGTCGGGAACTGACATAGCATGCTGGTCTCTTTGTCTCTTCATAGTGCCGGCGGGATGCCGGGAACTGAAGCAGTATGTTGGTCCCTTCGTCTCTTCATCAGTGCCGACGAGGTGTCAGGAACTGAAGTAGCGTGTTGGTCTCTTTGTCTCTTCGTCAACGCCGGCAGGGTGTCGGGAGCTGACATGGTTTGTTGGTCTCTTTGTCTCTTCGTCAGTGTCGATAGGGTGCTGGGAGCTGACTTGGTTTGTTGGTCTCTTTGTCTTTTTGTCAGTGCCGACAGGGTGCCGGGAGCGGACTTGGTTTGTTACTTCTAGGCCCTCGAGGCGAGGTGGGCTTCTTCTTCGAATACCCCCAAGACGGGGATGTGATTCTTGGCTTCATATGCCCCCAAGGCGGGGTATGTTCTGCTTCTTGTGCCCCCAGAGGTGGGGTGTATGTTGCTTTTTGCACCCCAAAGGTGGAGTGTATTTCTCTTCGAGTCCCCCTGAGTCGGGGTGTAGCTGTGTCTCGCGTGCCCCCCCTGCGGGGTGAGCTTGGCTTCTTGTGCACCCGAGGTAGGGTGAGTTCTTCTTCTTGTCATGCCCCTGAGTCAGGGCGTGTTCTTTACAGCTTCTATGCCCTCGAGGCGAGGTGGCTTCTTCTTCAAATACCCTCAAGATGGGGGTGTGATTCTTGGCTTCATATGCCCCGGACGTAGGGTATATCTTTTGTTTCTTATGCTCACGAGCCGGGATGTAGCTTCTTGGCCTCATATGCTGCTGAGGCGAGGGGTATGTTGCTTTACGTGCCCCCGGGGGGGGTGCATTTTGCCTCTACTACCCCATGACGGGGTATATCTCTTGGCTTCTTACGCCCCCAAGGTGGGGTGTGTTTTCTTCTTGTGCCCCCGGGGTGGGGTATATCTTTCGCTTCTTATGCCCCCCCTTAAGGTGGGGTGAAGTCTTTGCTTCAAATGCCCCTAAATTGGGGTATAGCTTTGTCTCGTATGCCCCTGGAGCAGGGGTGTATTTCTCTTCATGTGCCCCTGGAGATGGGGTGTATCTTTGTCGCTTGTTGTGCCCCAGAGGGAGGTGCCTTTCTCTTCATGTGCGCCGGGCACCGGGTGTATCTTTGCTTTTCTTTTTTTTTATATGCCCTCGAGGGAGGAATTCATCTTCTTCTGCCCCGACACGCTGGGGAATGTTTGCTTCTTGTGCCCCAAAAGTGGGGTGTATGCTTTTTTCTTCAGACTCACCTAAGGCGAGGTGTATTCTTTGTTGCTTCATGTCCCCCGAGTCGGGGTGGATTCTCTTCATGTGCCCCCATGGCGGGGTGTACTCTCTTTATGTGTCCCCAGGAGTGGGGTGTGGTTTGCTTCCTGTGCGCCCTAGCAGGGTGTATCGCTGCTTGCAATGTCCCCCGAGGCGGGGTATCCTTCTTCTTCAAATACCCCTAAGCGGGGGCGTATTCTTTATGGCTTCTATGCCCCTATAGCGGGGTGTGCTTCTTCTCCAAATACCCATGAGATGGGGTGGACTCTTTTCTTCTTATACCCCCAAGGCAGGATGTAGCTCCTTCAAATGCCCCTGATCCGAGGCATGTTCTTTACGGCTTCTATGCCCCCAGGTGGGGTATATTTCTTCTTCAAATACCCCTAAGCCGGGGTGTATTCTTGCTACTTCTTATGCTCCCAAGGCGGGATGTGACGTCTTCAAATGCCCTTAGACCGTGGCGTATTCTTCATGAATTCTGTGTCCCGACTGGCGGGGTTTGTTTCTTCTTCAAATGCCCCTAAGCCGGGGTGGACTTCTCGTCATATGCCCCTGAGCCGGGACGTGGCTGTTGCTTCTAGGCCCTCGAGGCGAGGTGGGCTTCTTCTTCAAATACCCCCAAGACGGGGGTGTGATTCTTGGCTTCATATGCCCCCAAGACGGGGTGTATTTTGCTTCTCGTGCCCCCAGGGGTGGGGTGGAATTCTCTTCAGTTACCCCTAAGTCGGGGTTGATTCTTCTGCCTCTTATGCCCCAAGGTGGGGTACACTTCTCTTCATATGCCCCCTAAGCCGGGGTGCAACTCTACTTTTTGTCATGACCCCAGGCCGGGGTAGTCTCTTCTTCTTATGCTTATGTGTTCCCGCATCGGGGTGTATTCCTTTCTTCACGTGCTCCCCTAAGCCGGAGAATATTGTGTGTTCTGCTTCAGATGCCCCCCGGGGGGGGGGATATATGTTACTTCATGGAACCCAAGGCCGGGATGTATTCCTTCTTCGAATGCCCCTAGGTCGGGGTGTATTCTTCTCTTCTTATGCTCCCAAGGCGGAACGTAGCTTCTTCAAATGCCCCTAGGTCGGGGTTGATTCTTCTCTTCTTATGTTCCCAAGGCGAGACGTAGCTTCTTCAAATGCCCCTAAATCGGAGCGTATTCTTTTATGGCTTCTATGCCCCCAGGCGGGGTATATTTTTTCTTCAAATACCCCCAAGACGGGGGTGTGATTCTCCCGCTTCCTCTGCCCCAGAGTGGGGTATACTTCTCTTTGTATTCCCATAAGCCAGGGTGTATTCTTTTCGCTTCATATGCCCCCAGGGTGGGATGCGCCTTCTGCTTCTCATGACCCCGGGATAGAGTGTATTCGCTTCATGTGCCCCCGGCACGAGGGTGTATCTTTACTTTTTATGCCCCCCGGGGGTGATTCTTCTTCTTCTGCCCCGACACGCCGGGGAATGTTTGCTTCTTGTGCCCCGAAAGTGGGGTGTGTTCTTGATGGCTCCTGTGCCCCCGTCGGTGGGGTGTATTTTTCTTCTTCAAATTCCCCTAAGGCGGGGTGTATTCTTTGTCGCTTCATGTACCCCCGAGTAGGGGTGAATTCTTTTCTTCTTACGCCCCCATGGCGGGGTATGTCTTTTGCTTCATGTGCCCCCATATCGGGGTGTATTTCTCCTCTTCAAATGCCCCTAAGCTGGGGTGCAACTCTATTTCTTCTTATGTCCCCAGGTCAGGGCGGGTTCTTCTTCAAATGCCCCGAAGCCGGGGTGTAGCCTTTGCTTTGTGCCCCTCAGTCGGGGCAGATTCTCTTCATGTGCCCCTGGGAATGGGGTGTATCTCCTTTTTTTTGCCTCTTATGCCCCCGTAGTAGGGTATATATCTTCTTCTTATCCCCCATGGCGGGGTATATGCATGCTCTCTTCGGGAGTGGTGGTCGTGCTTGGCCTCATTGCTATAAAGCATTCCCCACAGCGGGCAGCCATTCACCAAGCTACGATTGTGGCTCGCTGGGTCTTTTAACAGCCACTCGAGGGGTCGTCTTGTGTCGGATGGAGGCAGCAGGAAGGAGGAACGAGCAGGGTCATTACACCACGGACTCAGAGCCTCCTAGAGTCGGGCGGGATGCCGGGTTTCTTCTTGCTCTTTTAGTCGGCGATGCTGGCCGACTTTTCTTCTTTTCTTCTTTCTTTTTTCTTCTCTTTTTTCCTTTTTTTTCTTCTTTTCTTCTCTCTTTTTTTTGTACCTTCTTCTCTTCTCTTCTTTTTTGTATGATTGACCAGGGTGGGGATGCAGGAGAGCGCTCACCCCCTCAAAGAGGGGATGAGTGGTTCGCTCCACCGCATCAACCTCACAGTGGTAATCTTTGTTCAGCATGGGTCTCGACGGACGTGGCCGTACAACCCTCAATTGCCAATTCTTTCTCTTCTTTTTTTTGCTTGTTTCTTTTCTCTCTTTTTTTTTCTTTTTTTCTTTTCTACCTTTCTTCCTTTCTTCTTTTCTTCTCTATCTTCGAGAGGGAAACGGGGGGCTTGATTTCCCCTCCCTTCTGTTCTCTTTATCTTATCTTATCTTCCCTTTTTTTCTTATAACAGCCCCCATGATTCTTGGAAGCTGCATATGCTTCGAAGCAGCGTTCTCGCGGCCGCGAAGGCAGCTGCACCGAGCCAGGCTTTTCTCCCCATAGGACTGGCGAAGACAGCACCCGCAAGTCATCAAAGCAAGCAAACATCGTTTATTAGGGGGCCATGAGGCCCTGAATCCCGGCGAAGAGATGGAGGGTGGATTGGTCCCACCGGGTGTGCCAGACTTGTGGACGCACTTTTTCGCCTGTTATTCTGTTGTTGGTTTATTCGTTTATTGGGTGCGTGGGCATGCCAGTCACCGGAGTGACAATTTATTCGGGCTCCGAAGAGCCCATGGTGCGCTCGATCTGACTTCGTCAGACGATTGTGTGGTTCGTGTCGGGACCGAAACCCGCCGTGCCATAAGGGTCACGACGTCATTTACATCCCCCATACGAGGGAACACCCTTGATTAATCGCCGGGATTCAGGGTCTCATGGCCAAGGAATTAATTGCATGAAAGGTCTATTACGAGGTATTGAAATCCTCATGCGAGGGCGAGAAGGAAACATTCGAGATCGTGTCGGTCATGTGCTGACCATTTAATCTTCGGACGAATGTCCGGCTCGAGAAAAGCGCGATCGTCGCGGGGAGACCGGAGCATATGTACGCCAGGATATGGCAATTTATTGTTCAGAAGAACGGAAAACGTTTGGCTAAACCTCGGTTAGAGCGGTCGGAAACGGGTAAATCTGTTGGCCCGGTGCAAGGGCAAGCTGCGACCATACTGCGGCGGGCCCCCCGCGGTCGAAACGAGACTTGCATGAGCGTCATTAATATTTCCGGTGCCAAGGGGCAAAGAGGGAATATCCCTTGAATCGGCTGAAAAGTCCTGTGTCCGGAGAAGCGGGCGTTCGAAACATATCGGTCATTCGGGAGACCATTTAATATTCGGACGGGAGTCCGGCTTGAGAATATTGTAATCGTCGCGGGAGGACCTAGAACATATGCGTGCCGGGATACGGCAAGTTTATTATTCCGAGACACTGAAAACATTCGGCTGAATCTCGGTTGTTGTAGTCGGAAACCAGTGAATCTATTGGCCCAGTGCGAGATCGAGCCAGGACCATATTGGGGGTGCCTCCCGTGGTCCAAACGAGGCTTGCGCGGGCATCATTAATATTTCTGGTGCCGGAGGGCAACGGGGGAGAGTCCGGGAACTAGACTCAAGAATCGAAAACGTGTTCGAATGGAGCGGGCTGTAGATCAAGGATATGAGCCAGACGATGACCATGATCGGGGCGGGCCCGAGGTCTAAGTGTGGCCCACGGAGCTCTTATTAATATTCCCATGGAAGGAGTCCAGGGGTGGCGAGAACCGTCTCATTCTATTCCGATTCTGTCGGTCACTTGCGGACCTCTTCATGTTCGGGCAAGGGCCCATATTGAAAGTGTGACGTGGGCGGAAACGACCCCGTGCAAATGTATGCCGAGTTTATGGCAATTTCAATGAAAGAGCGGGAGCGAATCCCGGCCCGTTAGAATGAATCCGATTTAACGGGCTATCGGTCCGGAGCAATGCCGGCTCACGACCATGTCGGGGAGGGAGCCGTCGGCCATATTGATTGCTCACGGGTCTTTTCATGTTTAGACACAGGTCCGTAATAGAAACACAGCGAAAACCGAGGTGAACCCATTCAAATGTCTGTCGAACGTGCGATAATTTCAGTAGTGGCTCGGAAGGGATCCGGCCTGAGAAACGAGTCTGGTTTAATCTGGATATCGGCCCAAAGCAAGGTCGGGCCATGGCCATTTCGGGATGATTCCCAAGACTCAGGCCCAGCCAGCAAGGGCGGCATTATTGTTCCTTCAGCACCGGGTCACAGGGGAGACGGGGCTGCGGTGCAGATCTCATCGCTTTATTATTATTTAGAATTTTACCATTATTATTTATTGATTTATGTATATCCTTGAGTAAGTTCGTTATTACTGTCTATTTATCATTTTTTCTTTTTATGATTTACTTATTTATCATTGTTATTGTTAGGTCTGTTATTATTTTTGTTCATTTTATTGTCATTCATTTGCTTGTTGTTTTTGTTGAGTTTGTTATTATTATTCATTCCCCTTTTGTTACCATTTGTTTATTTATCATTCTTATTGAGTTTGCTATTGTTATTCATTTTCATTTTTTTTGTTGTCATTTATTTGTCTATTTATTATTTCTAAGCTTATTATCATTATCATTATCATTATTATTATCATTATTTATTATGCCGAGAGCGGACTTGGTTTGTTGGTCTCTTTGTCTCTTCGTCAGTGCCGACAGGGTGCCGGGAGCTGACTTGGTTTGTTGGTCTCTTTGTCTCTTCGTCAGCACCGATAGGGTGCCGGGAGCCGACCTGGTTTGTTGGTCTCTTCATCAGTGCCGACGGGGTGTCGGGAACTGAAGCAGCATATTGGTCTCTTCATCAGAGCCGACGGGGTGTCGGGAACTGAAGCAGCATATTGGTCTCTTCATCAGTGCCGACGGAGTGTCGGGAACTAAAGCAGCATACTGGTCTCTTCATCAGCGCCGACGGGGTGTTGGGAACTGAAGCAGCATATTGGTCTCTTCATCAGTGCCGACGGAGTGTCGGGAACTGAAGTAGCATACTGGTCTCTTCATCAGCGCCGACGGGGTGTCGGGAACTGAAGCAGCATATTGGTCTCTTCATCAATGCCGACGGAGTGTCGGGAACTGAAGCAGCATACTGGTCTCTTAGTCCCTTTTTCTTTCTTTCCTTCTCTCTTCTCTCTTATTCTCTTCTTTTTCTTCTCTTCTCTCTTTTTGTCATCTCTTTTTTTTGTCCTCTTTGTCGTTGTTCTTTTTTGTTCCTTCTCTTCTTCCCTTCTCCTCCCTTCTCTCTTTTTTTTTTGAAGAACTCCAGGTGGCTGTTGGCGTGGATGCCAGTGATATGAGAGTTGTAGGCACGGCGGCTGATAATCGAAAGCTGTTGGCATAGGAGCCGGTAAGTGAAAGCTGTCGGCTCAGGGGCCGATAAGTGAGGCCGAAACAGCCAAGGCCGGAAGCGGGCTTCAAGAGTCGAAGTTGCAAAAGGCGAGCCACGAAGGCAGAGGGAAGGGTTTATTGATGCAAAAGGGATGTTCGTCACCCGAAGGGACGGAGAGAAGAATTTTTATTTTGTTGATTCAAAATGCGCCGGGGATACCGGTTATGAAACCCGAACTCGGGAAAGTGGGCCGTGGAGGGCCGAAGTTGGTGTTACGGAAGCAAGCCGTGCAGGCCGAATTCTGGAGATCAGGCCGTATAGGCCGAATTCTGGGGAGCAGGCCGTAAAGGGCCGAATTCTGGGAAGCAGGCCGTAAGAGCCAAAGATATTGGGAAGCGGGCTGCAAGAGTCGGAGATGTTGGGAAGCGGGTTGCAAGAGCCGGAGATGTTGGGAAGCGGGATGCAAGAGCCGAATCGGGGGAGCAGGCTACGGGAGCCAGAATCGGGGAGCAGGCCGCGAAGGCCAAAGGTAAGCAGGCTGCAAGAGCCAAAGATATTGGGAAGCAAGCCACGAGGGCCAGAATTGGGAAGCAGGCTGCGAGAGCCAGAATTGGGGAGGAGGCTGCGAAGGCCAAAGGTAAGCAGGCTGTAAGAGCCAAAGTTGGGAAGCAGGCTGCGGAGGCCAAAGGTAAGCAGGCTGCAAGAGCCAAAGTTGGGGGAAGCGGGCCGTGGAGGCCGAATTGGGGAAGCAGGCTATAAAAGCCAAAGGGAAGCAAGCTGCGAGAGCTGGAGTTGAGTTTATTGTATACACATATTTTTATTATTCTTTTTTATTATATATATTCTATTCAAGCATGCAAGCATTCATTAGCAGGCATAACATAAATATAAGTAAGGTAGCTCCCTCTGTAGGGGATAGGATAGGGACATCGCCCGTAATTCGCAGACACGGTGTGGGCCGCGAGGCACAACTGAGGGGTGGTGCACCTGTCAAGAGGATATCACATGTCTTGCATGCATAGCCTAAATTCACGCATTTCACCCGAGGTAATTCTCTGTGACATGGCAGTGCAAATGTGAGAGCAAAGAGCCCTAACCATAGGGATATGCAGGTTTTCCTGGTGACACTCGAGAATCACTCTAGCGCCTACACATTAGTTCCAGGCTTTCGACTTTCGGTAGCTTCACACAGCCCCCAACTGTTTATTTTGGTAGCGGATTTCACCGTTCGGCGCGAGTCTCCTCATGTGTCTCAATGGAGATTCCCGGCTACTAGGATTCATCCTTATTATAATTCTATTACGGATTCCACCGTTTGACGTGAGTTTCCTCATATGTCTCAATGGGGATTCCCGGCTAATAGGTTTCATCCTTATTGTAATTCGCTTCACCATTTCGCGCGAGTCTCCTCATGTGTCTCAATGGGGATTCTCGGCTACTCGGATTCACGTTTCTCTCTTTTTTCTTTTTTTTTCTTTTCTCTCTCTCTCTCTTTTTTTTACAGTGGGGGTAGGCAGCTTTTTCCTCACGATTACCTTTCACGCGAGTGCAGGAATTCAAGCCTCCGTAGAGTGCTAAGAAGAAATTCAGGCAATCCCTATAGTCGAAGGCTATTGAACACATTAAGTGCTAAGTGTGGGAGCATTACCTCAGGTTTATTTTGTGAGTTGGACTTAGCGATTCAGCCATGACTCTTCCCCTTGACGTGTGCACCCGCCATAACTGGGTTCCCTTCGAACACAGGCCATGACGCCCGTGCATCCGGAATCGGGCGATATTATTTAGCAATGAAACACGGTCCTAGAAAATTCCAAGGAGGTGTATTATTCTATATTAAGCAACCATGCAAACAGGGCAATCAAGCATTCTCTTCTTTCTTCTTTTTTTGTTTTGTTGTTGTTGTTGTTTTTTGTTTGTTTTCCCTGTGTTTTTTTTTGTTTGTTGTTTTTTTTGTGGCATAAGAAAATATTGTTGTTACGTATAAGTGTAGTGGTAGTAGAGGTATTAGGGAGGCAGACCGTAAAAGGGCTGAGAAGATATTAGGGAAGCGGGCTGCAGGAGCCGAAGTTATGGGATGCGGGCCGCGAAGGCCAAATTCTGGGAAGCAGGCTACGAGAGCCAGACTTGGGAAGCAGGCTACGAAGGCCAAAGGTAAGCAGGCTGCAAGAGCCAGAATTGGGAAGCAGGCTATAAAAGCCGAGGGGAAGCAGGCTGCGAGAGCCAGAGATAAGCAGGCCACGAGGGCCGAATTTTGGGAAGCAGGCTACATGAGCCAGATCTGGGAGGCCTTTGTCGGTTTAACGCCCCGTCGGCGGAAGGTTTAGTTGGCTTCTATTTGTTGGATGGCTGGAGGTCAGAGGTAAAAGTTTGCCTCGTGACCCTCTTTTCTCTTCTTCTCTTCTTCTTTTGTAGGGAGGCAGGTACGAAGACCATGTTCGCCTCATGTCTCTTTTTCTCTTCTCTTCTTCGTTTGTAGAGAGGCGGGTGCGAAGACCATGTTCGCCTCATGTGTCTTTTCTTCCTTTTCTTCTCTTCTTTTGCGTGATGAGGCGGGCTCGAAGATCACATCTGCCTTATGTGTCTTTTCCTTCTTCTTTTGTGTGATGAGGCGGGCTCGAGGGCCACGTCTGTCTCATGTGTCTCTTCTTTCCTTTTCTTCTCTTCTTTTTGTTTGGTGAGGCGGGCTCAAGGGCCACGTCTGCCTCATGTCTCTTTTTTTTCTTCTTCTTTTGTGGAGAGGCCGGAGCAAGGACCATGTGTGCCTCATGTTTCTTTTTCTTCTCTTCTTTTTATGTGATGAGGCGGGCTCGAGGGCCACGTCTGTCTCATGTGTCTCTTCTTTCCTTTTCTTATCTTCTTTTTGTTTGGTGAGGCGGGCTCAAGGGCCACATCTGCCTCATGTCTCTTTTTTTTTCTTCTTCTTTTGTGGAGAGGCCGGTGCAAGGACCATATGTACCTCATGTCTCTTTTTCTTCTCTTCTTTTTGTGTGATGAGGCGGGCTCGAGGGCCACGTCTATCTCATGTGTCTCTTCTTTCCTTTTCTTCTCTTCTTTTTGTTTGGTGAGGCGGGCTCGAGGGCCACGTCTGCCTCATGTCTCTTTTTTTTCTTCTTCTTTTGTAGAGAGGCCGGTGCAGAGACCATGTTTGCCTCATGATTGCTCTTTCTCTTCTTCTCTTCTTTTTTTTTTTATGGAGAGGCAGGTGCAAGGACCATGTTTGCCTCGTGATCATTTCTTTATTTTCTTCTCTTCTTCTTTTGCGTGATGAGGCGGGCTCGAAGACCATGTCTGCCTCATGTGTCTTCTTTCCTTTTCTTCTCTTCTTTTGTGTGATGAGGCGAGCTCGAAGACCACGTCTGCCTCGTGCGTGTCTTTTTCTATACTCTGCTCTTTTTTTTTCTCTTAATGTGCCCCAGGTTGGGGCGTAGCTTCATTTGGTGTGCATCCCCCCTGAGGGGGTGTGTTTTGCCTCTTCGTTTCTGTGCCCCCAGGCGGGGTGTATTTTTTTTTGGCTTCTATGTCCCCAGACCAGGGTGTGTTTTTTTTAATGCCCCAGAGGTGGGGTGTAGCTCTCTTCAAATGCCCCCATGGTGGGGTATACTCTTCACGGCTTCTATGCCCCCAGGTGGGGTATGTCTCTTCTTCAAATGCCCCTGAGCCGGGGTGGACTTCTCTTCATATGCCCCTGAGCCGAGGCGTGTTCTTTATAGCTTCTAGGCCCTCGAGGCGAGGTATGCTTCTTCTTCATATGCCCCTGGTACGGGTGTATCTCTTGCTTCTTATGCCCCCCTGAGGCCGGGGTGTATCTCTTTACGGCTTCTATGCCCCCGAAGCAGGGTATGTTGTTTCTCCAAGTGCCGCTTAGGCGGAGTATATCTTCCTTCTTATGCTCCCAGATCGGGGTGTACCTCTCTTCTTCCGATGCCCCTAGGTCGGGGTATATTCTTTCTTCATGTGCTCCCAGGTCGGGATGTATGTCTCTTTGCCTTTTTTTTGCGCCCCCGGATCGGGATAAATGCTTCTGCTTCTTATGCGCCAAGGGCGGAGTGTACCTCTTTGTGCCCCTTGAGCGGGGTGGATGTTCTGCATGTGTCCCCAGGCCGGGGTGTAGCTTTGTCTCCCATGGAGGGGGTGTGTTGTTTCTTCAAAAGCCCCCAGACCAGGGTGTATTCTTCTCTTTCTTATACTCCTGAGGCGTGAGGGGTTCTCTTCATGTGCCCCCGTGGCGGGATGTGCTTCTTTCTTCAAGTGTCCCCAGGCCGGGCTGAATTCTTTTCTTCTCCCCAGACACACCGAGGGGAATGTTTGCTTCTTGTGCTCCCAAGGTGGGGCGTATTGCTGCTTTTGATGCCCCCAAGGTGGGGCGTATTGCTGCTTCTGATGCCCCAGAGCGAGGTATCCTTTTTTTTTATATGCCTCCGGCACGGGGTGTATTCCGCTTCTAGTGCCCCCAGAGTGGAGTGTATTACCGCTTTTGATACGGGATGTAGTTCTTGCTTTTTATGCACCCGAGGCGGGGTGAATTCTTCTTCTTTGTTTACGTGCCCCCATATCGGGGTGTATTCCTCTCTTCATATGTTTCCCTAAGCCGGGGGATGTTGTTTGTTCTGCTTCAGATGTCCCCAGGGGGGGATATATGTTGCTTCATGGACCCCTGAGGCCGGGATGTATTCCTTCTTCAAAGGCCCCTAAGTCGGGGTGTATTCTTCTCTTCTTATGCTCCCCGGGGCGGGGTACATTTCTTGCTTCTCATGCCCCCCACGACGGGGTGTGGTTTCTCTCTTTGTGTGCCCCCATGGCGGGGCGGATCCTGCCTCCTTGCTTCTGTGCCCCGGGCGAGGCATGTTCTTCATGGCTTCTATGCCCCCAGTGGCGGGGTTTGTTTCTCCTTCACATGCCCCCAAGCCGGGGTGGACTTCTCTATGGCTTCTATGCCCCTAGGCAGGGTGTATGTTGCTTCATATGCCCCCAGGGTGGGGATGTATCCCGCTTCTAATGCCCCCATAGCGGGGTATGTCCTTGGCTCCTTATGCCCCCCAAGGTGGGGTGTGTTTTGCTTCTTGTGCCCTCGAGGTGGGGTGAATTTCTTTCTTTGTATGCCCCTAGTCCAGGGTGTGGTTTTTTTTTTGAGTGTCCCCAGGCCGGGATGAATTCTTTTCTTCTTATGCCCCCATGGTGGGATGTAGCTTCTTCAAATGCCCCTAAGCCGGGGCATATTCTTTATGGCTTCCATGCCCCCAGGCGGGGTATGTTTCTTCTTCAATCGTCCCTAGGACATGGTGTATTCTTTTCTTTCTTATGCTCCCGAAGCGGGATGTAACTTCTTCAAATGCCCCTAAGCCGGGGCGTGTTCTTCATGGCTTTTATGTCCCCACTGGCGGGGTTTGTTTCTTCTTCAAATGCCCCTAAGCCGGGGTGGACTTCTCTTCATATGCCCCTGAGCTGGGACGTGGCTGTTGCTTCTAGGCCCTCGAGGCGAGGTGGGCTTCTTCTTCGAATACCCCCAAGATGGGGATGTGCTTCTTGGCTTCATATGCCCCCAAGGCAGGGTATGTTCTGCTTCTTGTGCCCCCAGAGGTGGGGTGTATGTTGCTTTTTGCACCCCAAAGGTGGAGTGTATTTCTCTTTGAGTCCCCCTGAGTCGGGGTGTAGATGTGTCTCGCGTGCCCCCCCTGCGGGGTGAGCTTGGCTTCTTGTGCACCCGAGGCGGGGTGAGTTCTTCTTCTTGTCATGCCCCTGAGTCAGGGCGTGTTCTTTACAGCTTCTATGCCCTCGAGGCGAGGTGGCTTCTTCTTCAAATACCCTCAAGACGGGGGTGTGATTCTTGGCTTCATATGCCCCGGACGTAGGGTATATATTTTGTTTCTTATGCTCACGAGCCGGGATGTAGCTTCTTGGCCTCATATGCTGCTGAGACGAGGGGTATGTTACTTTACGTGCCCCCGGGGGGGTGCATTTTGCCTCTACTACCCCATGGCAGGGTATATCTCTTGGCTTCTTACGCCCCCAAGGTGGGGTGTGTTTTCTTCTTGTGCCCCCGGGGTGGGGTATATCTTTTGCTTCTTATGCCCCCCCTTAAGGCGGGGTGAAGTCTTTGCTTCAAATGCCCCTAAATTAGGGTATAGCTTTGTCTCGTATTCCCCTGGAGCAGGGGTGTATTTCTCTTCATGTGCCCCTAGGAATGGGGTGTATCTTTGTCGCTTGTTGTGCCCCAGAGGGAGGTGCCTTTCTCTTCATGTGCGCCGGGCACCGGGTGTATCTTTGCTTTTCTTTTTTTTTTTATATGCCCTCGAGGGAGGAATTCTTCTTCTTCTGCCCCGACACGCTGGGGAATGTTTGCTTCTTGTGCCCCAAAAGTGGGGTGTATGCTTTTTTCTTCAGACTCCCCTAAGGTGAGGTGTATTCTTTGTTGTTTCATGTCCCCCGAGTCGGGGTGGATTCTCTTCATGTGCCCCCATGGCGGGGTGTACTCTCTTTATGTGTCCCCAGGAGTGGGGTGTGGTTTGCTTCCTGTGCGCCCTAGCAGGGTGTATCGCTGCTTGCAATGTCCCCCGAGGAGGGGTATCCTTCTTCTTCAAATACCCCTAAGCCGGGGCGTATTCTTTATGGCTTATATGCCCCTATAGCGGGGTGTGCTTCTTCTTCAAATACCCATGAGATGGGGTGGACTCTTTTCTTCTTATACCCCCAAGGCATGATGTAGCTTCTTCAAATGCCCCTGATCCGAGGCGTGTTCTTTACGGCTTCTATGCCCCCAGGTGGGGTATATTTCTTCTTCAAATACCCCTAAGCCGGCGTGTATTCTTGCTACTTCTTATGCTCCCGAGGCAGGATGTGACTTCTTCAAATGCCCTTAGGCCGGGGCGTATTCTTCATGACTTCTGTGTCCCGACTGGCGGGGTTTGTTTCTTCTTCAAATGCCCCTAAGCCGGGGTGGACTTCTCGTCATATGCCCCTGAGCCGGGACGTGGCTGTTGCTTCTAGGCCCTCGAGGCGAGGTGGGCTTCTTCTTCAAATAC
Source organism: Amorphophallus konjac (assembly GCA_022559845.1). Lineage (NCBI taxonomy): Eukaryota > Viridiplantae > Streptophyta > Magnoliopsida > Alismatales > Araceae > Amorphophallus > Amorphophallus konjac. Next base: position 323,503,564 of record CM040123.1, on the reverse strand, counting down.
CCCCAAGATGGGGGTGTGATTCTTGGCTTCATATGCCCCCAAGACGGGGTGTATTTTGCTTCTCGTGCCCCCAGGGGTGGGGTGGAATTCTCTTCAGTTACCCCTAAGTCGGGGTTGATTCTTCTGCCTCTTATGCCCCAAGGTGGGGTACACTTCTCTTCATATGCCCCCTAAGCCGGGGTGCAACTCTACTTTTTGTCATGACCCCAGGTCGGGGTAGTCTCTTCTTCTTATGCTTATGTGTTCCCGCATCGGGGTGTATTCCTTTCTTCACGTGCTCCCCTAAGCCGGAGAATATTGTGTGTTCTGCTTCAGATGCCCCCCCCCGGGGGGGGGGGGGATATATGTTACTTCATGGACCCCAAGGCCGGGATGTATTCCTTCTTCGAATGCCCCTAGGTCGGGGTGTATTCTTCTCTTCTTATGCTCCCAAGGCGGAACGTAGCTTCTTCAAATGCCCCTAGGTCGGGGTTGATTCTTCTCTTCTTATGTTCCCAAGGCGAGACGTAGCTTCTTCAAATGCCCCTAAACCGGAGCGTATTCTTTTATGGCTTCTATGCCCCCAGGCGGGGTATATTTTTTTTCAAATATCCCCAAGACGGGGGTGTGATTCTCCCGCTTCCTCTGCCCCAGAGTGGGGTATACTTCTCTTTGTATTCCCCTAAGCCAGGGTGTATTCTTTTCGCTTCATATGCCCCCAGGGTGGGATGCGCCTTCTGCTTCTCATGACCCCGGGATAGAGTGTATTCGCTTCATGTGCCCCGGCACGAGGGTGTATCTTTGCTTTTTATGCCCCCCGAGGGGGATTCTTCTTCTTCTGCCCCGACACGCCGGGGAATGTTTACTTCTTGTGCCCCGAAAGTGGGGTGTGTTCTTGATGGCTCATGTGCCCCCGTCGGTGGGGTGTATTTTTCTTCTTCAAATTCCCCTAAGGCGGGGTGTATTCTTTGTCGCTTCATGTACCCCCGAGTAGGGGTGAATTCTTTTCTTCTTACGCCCCCATGGCGGGGTATGTCTTTTGCTTCATGTGCCCCCATATCGGGGTGTATTTCTCTTCTTCAAATGCCCCTAAGCTGGGGTGCAACTCTATTTCTTCTTATGTCCCCAGGTCAGGGCGGGTTCTTCTTCAAATGCCCCGAAGCCGGGGTGTAGCCTTTGCTTTGTGCCCCTCAGTCGGGGTGGATTCTCTTCATGTGCCCCTGGGAATGGGGTGTATCTCCTTTTTTTTGCCTCTTATGCCCCCGTAGTAGGGTATATATCTTCTTCTTATCCCCCATGGCGGGGTATATGCATGCTCTCTTCGGGAGTGGTGGCCGTGCTTGGCCTCATTGCTATAAAGCATTCCCCACAGCGGGCAGCCATTCACCAAGCTACGATTGTGGCTCGCTGGGTCTTTTAACAGCCACTCGAGGGGCCGTCTTGTGCCGGATGGAGGCAGCAGGAAGGAGGAACGAGCGGGGTCATTACACCACGGACTCGGAGCCTCCTATGTTGGATACGGACTGAATAGATCTAGAGGGGGGGTGAATAGATCTTTCCCCCTTTTTGATAATTTACTAACTATCGACCAGATGAGCTACTGGTGATTAATGAATTATAGAACTAATGCGGATAATAAAGATGCAAGCATACGTATAGGAAATCAAACACACACAAGCACACCACAAGAGAGGATTTTTAAGGTGGTTCAGTCTCTTCCTGAGACTTACATCCACCCCTTGCTTAACTCAAGCAAGGCTTCACTATGAGAATCTCTGATCTCAACCAAAACACAGCTGACACACAGCTTGAACCTGCTGACACACAGCTTGACTCTGCTGCCTCACAGCTTGACAATAATTGTAATCAGAAATGAAAAGATGATAAGAACAGGTGATGAAAGACAGGACTGAATATTGGCGTGTGTAGAAGAATAGGTGTTCAGCCTGGAACTCGATCACGCTTATGAAGAAGCCTAGACTCCCTGTTGATCTTCCAGTCAGTTGCCTTCGATTGTTCTGCTACTGGAGATCGCACAGTCTTGAGCTAAGTCTTCCTTCTGCAGCCACGAGATTGCCTTTAACCTTTCTGCAGATTTTTGATTGATGGAGAGCTCCTTCTTCCTCTTCTGTGTGTATCTTCCTTGGCTTCTATTCCGTGCTCTCTCACTACTTCCTTGTTCGTGATTAGTTGCATTATATTCTTCATACAGCCCTTGAAGTTCTTCCCGCGCAATTTTCAGATCGAGCGCCAATCTGCTAGAAAACAGGGATCGGTTTAAATCCAATCGTTAGAACGAGTTTGACCACTTCTAAGCAAGATTGTTTCCTTGATTCCCGTGCGGAATCTTATCTCCTGAGCAGCCCAACAACCTGCCACAACCATCTGCAGGTTTTAAGGAACCAAAACAGAATTCGGTTAGAGTTCAGTTTTGGACGATATAAAGCCCGTGGTCGACCATGACCCTGTCGCTGGTCGACAATGGGCAGTCTCCAGACGGCCGGTTCTTCTGGCTGAAACTCACGTCGCCCGTTGGTCGACCACAGCCTGGTCGCTGGTCGACAGGGGGCAGTTTCCAGATGGCCAGCAGTTCTGTCTGTTGCTTCTGTCTTTTCTGTGGTCGACCAGAGGCGGGGCTTTGGTCGACAGCCAAGGTGCTTCCAGAAGACAGATGATCTGATGCTTTTCTGGTTGAGTTCGTTGGTCGACCATAACCACTTCCCTGGTCGACAAGCGGCCTTTGACACTTCTTCTGATTTGTTGATTCCACTTGGATTTCAGTGAACCTGAAATTTGCTTAACTTATAAGATTTGACTTGAAGTTCCAAATGTATATAAAAGCATATTTGTCATCATCAAATGGGCATTAATTCAATGCTCTATCTTTACACAAATAACCAAACCATTTGCTTTACGAAACAAGATAGAACTTAGATTAGTCAAACATATCCTATTGTCATCATCAAAACCAAGGGATGCACAACATCCTAGAGTCGGGCGGGATGCCGGGTTTCTTCTTGCTCATTTAGTCGGCGATGCTGGCTGACTTTTCTTCTTTTCTTCTTTCTCTTTTTCTTCTGTTTTTTCCCCTTTTTTTCCCTTCTCTTCTTCTCTCTTTTTTTGTCCCTTCTTCTCTTCTCTTCTTTTTTGTATGATTGGCCAGGGTGGGGGTGCAGGAGAGCGCTCACCCCCTCAGGGAGGGGATGAGTGGTTCGCTCCACCGCATCAACCCCACAGTGGTAATCTTTGTTCAGCACGGGTCTCGACGGACGTGGCCGTACAACCCTCTATTGTCAATTCTTTCTCTTCTTTTTTTTGCTTCTTTCTTTTCCCTCTCTTTTTTTTTCTTTTTTTCTTTTCTACCTTTCTTCCTTTCTTCTTTTCTTCTTTTCTTCTCTTTCTTCTAGAGGGAAACGAGGGGCTTGATTTCCCCTCCCTTCTGTTCTCTTTCTCTTATCTTCTCTTCCCTTTTTTTCTTATAACAACCCCCATGATTCTTGGAAGCTGCATATGCTTCGAAGCAGCGTTCTCGAGGCCGCGAAGGCAGCTGCACCGAGCCAGGCTTTTCTCCCCATAGGACTGGCGAAGACAGCACCTGCAATTCATCAAAGCAGGCAAACATCGTTTATTAGGGGGCCATGAGGCCCTGAATCCCGGCGAAGAGATGAAGGGTGGTTTGGTCCCACCGGGCGTGCCAGACTTGTGGACGTACTTTTTTCACCTATTATTCTCTTGTTGGTTTATTCGTTTATTGGGTGCGTGGGCATGCCAGTCACCGGAGTGACAATTTATTCGGGCTCCGAAGAGCCCATGGTGCGCTCGATCTGACTTCGTCAGACGATTGTGTGGTTCGTGTCGGGACCGAAACCCGCCGTGCCATAAAGGTCACGACATCATTTACATACCTCATACGAGGGAACACCCTTGATTAATCGCCGGGATTCAGGGCCTCATGGCCAAGGAATTAATTGCATGAAAGGTCTATTATGAGGTATTGAAATCCTCATGCGAGGGCGAGAAGGAAACATTCGAGATCGTGTCGGTCATGTGCTGCTTATTTAATCTTCAGATGAATGTCCGGCTCGAGAAAAGCGCGATCGTCGCGGGAGACCGGAGCATATGTACGCCAGGATATGGCAATTTATTGTTCAGAAGAACGGAAAACGTTTGGCTAAACCTCGGTTAGAGCGGTCGGAAACCGGTAAATCTGTTGGCCCGGTGCAAGGGCAAGCTGCGACCATACTGCGGTGGGCCCCCCGCGGTCGAAACGAGACTTGCATGAGCGTCATTAATATTTCCGGTGCCAAGGGGCAACGAGGGAATATCCCTTGAATCGGCTGAAAAGCCCTGTGTCCGGAGAAGCGGGCGTTCGAAACATATCGGTCATTCGAGAGACCATTTAATATTCGGACGGGAGTCCGGCTTGAGAATATTGTAATCGCCGCGGGAGGACCTGGAACATATGCGTGCCAGGATATGGCAAGTTTATTATTCCTAGATACTGAAAACATTCGGCTGAATCTCGGTTGTTGTAGTCGGAAACCAGTGAATCTATTGGCCCGGTGCGAGATCGATCTAGGACCATATTGGGGGCGCCTCCCGTGGTCCAAACGAGGCTTGCGCGGGCATCATTAATATTTCCGGTGCCGGAGGGCAACGGGGGAGAGTCCGGGGACTAGACTCAAGAACCGAAAATGTGTTCGAAAGGAGCGGGCTGTAGATCAAGGATATGAGCCAGACGATGACCATGATCGGGGCGGGCCCGAGGTCTAAGTGTGGCCCACGGAGGTCTTATTAATATTCCCATGGAAGGAGTCCAGGGGTGGCGAGAACCATCTCGTTCTATTCCGATTCTGTTGGTCACTTGCGGACCTCTTCATGTTCGGGCAAGGGCCCATATTGAAAGTGTGACGTGGGCGGAAACAACCCCGTGCAAATGTATGCTGAGTTTATGGCAATTTCAATGAAAGAGTGGGAGCGAATCCCGGCCCGTTATAATGAATCCGATTTAACGGGCTATCGGTCCGGAGCAATGCCGGCTCACGACCATGTCGGGGAGGGAGCCGTCGGCCATTTGATTGCTCACGGGTCTTTTCATGTTTAGACACAGGTCCGTAATAGAAACACGGCGAAAACCGAGGTGAACCCATTCAAATGTCTGCCGAACGTGCGGCAATTTCAGTAGTGGCTCGGAAGGGATCCGGCCTGAGAAATGAGTCCGGTTTAATCTGGATATCGGCCCAAAGCAAGGTCGGGCCATGGCCATTTCGGGATGATTCCCAAGACTCAGGCCCAGCCCGCAAGGGCGGCATTATTGTTCCTTCAGCACCGGGTCACAGGGGAGACGGGGCTGCGGTGCAGATTTACCATTATTATTTGTTGATTTATGTATATCCTTGAGTAAGTTCGTTATTACTGTCTATTTATCATTTTTTCTTTTTATGATTTACTTATTTATCATTGTTATTGTTAGGTCTGTTATTATTTTTGTTCATTTTATTGTCATTCATTTGCTTGTTGTTTTTGTTGAGTTTGTTATTATTATTCATTCCCCTTTTGTTACCATTTGTTTATTTATCATTCTTATTGAGTTTGCTATTGTTATTCATTTTTATTTTTTTTGTCATTTATTTGTTTATTTATTATTTCTAAGCTTATTATCATTATCATTATCATTATTAGTATCATTATTTATTATGCCGGGAGCGTGCCGCTGGAAAAGGGGAAGGGTGTACCGCTGGAGGTAGGAGGCTGCACCGCTGGCGAATAGGGGGTGTACCGCTGGAAGCGGATGAGGTGAGGGTGGTGTAGAGTGGGCCGTTGAAGGCCAAGGGAGTGTGCCGCTATGGGCCAAAGAGGTGTGCCGCTGGAGGGCCAAGGGAGTGTGCCGCTGAGGGCAAAGGGAGTGTACAGCTGAGGGCCAAGGGGGTGTGCCGCTAGAGGGCCACGGGAGTGTGCCGCTAGAGGGCCAGGAGAGTGTGCCGCTAGAGGGCCACAGGAGTGTGCCGCTGAGGGCCAGGGGAGCGTGCCGCTGAGGGCCGAAGGGGCGTGCCGCTGAGCGCCGAAGGAGCGTGCCGCTGAGCGGTGCTGTAGGGTGTACCGGCAAAGGACGTGGCGAGTGTGTGTCGGTGAAGGCGGCAGAAGCGTGCCGTCGAAGGGTGCTGAAAGGTGTACTGGCGAAGGCCAAGGAGGCGTGCCAGCGAGGGCCACTGAAGGGCGTACCGGGGAAGAGCGCAGCGAGGTGTGCCGGCGAAGGGCGTGCCGACGAAGGGTGGCTAGAGGGCGTACCGGCGAAGGGGGCTGAAGGGGCGTACCGGCGAAAGGCATGGGGAGCCCACTCCTCCTCTGTTTCTTTTAAGTCTTTTCTTTTCTTCTTTTTTGATTTTATTAAGTTTGCATGGGTTTCTTCTTTTCTTCTCTTGATTAATTTTCATTCTTTCTTTTGTGAGGGCGGATGTTCAAGTTGTTCAGTTGTCGTTCAATTCGGTCCTCTTTGAATTGATTGCGGTTCCATTTGCTTTGGTTAAGGTATTTCACCGTTGTTCTTTTCGTTTGTTTGTTGCTGTCTTTTGTCTTTTAAATGTGTGGCTGTTCCATTTGTTTGTTGCTTCCTTTTGTCTTTCAATATGTTATTGTTTCTAACAAAAATTCGGCAGCATCTCCCCTTAACCCGAGCGTAGGGGAGATACAGGGAACGCGCCCACATGGAGTGGCGGAACCTGACAACTGGAGGTGGGCACCCGAGAGCGGCAACACCTTTATAAACCTCGAAAACTCGGAGGGAACGGCGAGTGGAAGGCTACTCTAGGACTGGCTGAGGGGGGGGATGCATCGGGCAAGAAGGAAGGGCAAGTGTGCCGGGCCAAGGGGGCCAAGGGTATGGCGGTGAAGGCCATGAAGGCCGTGCCGAGGAAGGCCCAAAGGGGCGTACCGGCGAGGGCCATCATAGGCGTGCCGGGTAAAGGCAGCCAAGGCCGTGCCGGCGAAGTGTGTTGAAGAGTGCACCGGCAAAGGCCCGATGGGGGTGTGCCGGCGAAGGCTGGTTGGGGCGTCCCGCTGGGGCACGGCTAGGGTGTGCCGCTGGAGCGCAGTTAGGGTGTGCCGCTGAAGGCGTGACTGGGCTTGCCATTGGAGGCACAATCAGGGCGTGCCGCTGAAGGGACGACGGGGCGTGCCGTTGGAGACACAATCAGGGAGGGTGTACCGCTGAGGGCGCCCGGGAGTGAGCGAAGGCAAAAATACCCGGGAGGAAACAAACCCTAACAAAAGGAGAAAGGGAAAGGGGGCGTGAAACACCGAAGGATGCAAACACGGAAGAAATGCTTTTAGAAAGACGTCCAAGAAAAAAATACTTGCAAGCCTTCTACTTTTATTCTCACGAAAGGAGTGCCCCGAGGGGGCTAATACATGGCGACGAAGAAGAAAACAAGGAGGCAAAGAAAGAAAGAAAGAAGATACAATGGGGGGGAGCACGGACTTCTCCCCTCCCGGACCTCATCCTCTCTCTCTCCCCTCACTCTTCTTCCCTTCCTCTCTTCACGCCGACGGTGGTGGACGGAACAACAACGGGGGGGGGGGGGGGGGGAGCCAGAGCGTCCCCTCTTCTTCTTCTTCTTCTCTTCGCTCAGGTGGCGGTGGACGGAGCAACGGGGGAGGGAGGCAGAGCCTCCCTCCTCTTCCTCTTCTTCTCTTTCTCTTCGCATGGACGACGGTGGCTGGAGCGGCGGGGGGGCCTCTCCCCTCTCTTCCTCTCTTCCCTCTTCTTCTCTTCTCCTTCTTCTTCTCTTCTTCTCTTCTTTTCTTTTCTCTTCTTCTCTTTTCTTCTTTTTGTGTGTCTGTCCGTGTGTGTATGCCCTTCCTCCTCCCTTCTCTGTTCGCAGCGAAGAGGGGTTTTATACCCCGGGCGGCGGGAGCGTCCGAAGGCGGGAAGCGTCCGGCGGGGATTTAATGGGGTTTGACTCCCTTGTCCTGGGTGGTAGGAGGAGTAGGCAGCGTGGCTCTCTCCCCGGGTGACACCTCAGCAAGTCCACTGCGCGCTAAGAATTCGTAGGGCATGGGCATCACGTCTTTCGGCCGTTGAAATGCCTTAACGCTGTGCCGCTGGCGGGCTCAAGAAGTGTACCGCTGTAAGACACTATAAGCGTGCCGCTGAAGAGGGCAAAAGGCGTGCCGCTGAAGGTTGCTCAAGCGTGTCGCTGAAGGGGGCAAAAGGCGTGCCGTTGAAGGCCCAAAGAAGTGTGCCGCTGGGCAGGGCAAAAGGCGTGCCGTTGAAGGCCCCTTTGGGTGTGCCGTTGAAGCCCCCCTGGGGTGTGCCGTTGAAGGCCCATGGGGGGTGTGCCATTGAAGGCCCCCCCCTGGGTGTGCCGCTGGGGCTCCCTGGGGAGTGTGCCGCTGGGGCTCCCAGGGAGTGTGGCGCTGGGGGCCCATGGGTGTGTTTCTGAGCCCGTTCTGAGCCCGTTGTGAGCATGAGTTGTGGCCCATTTAATTTTCTTCGAGGCCCATGGATTGTGGGGCTCTTGGTGGTTGATTTCTCTTCGCTTTCGTGATTCCGGAGACCGCTTCACGGTAGTGTGCATATTTGGGGAGTCTAGACGACCAATCTCTCCGGGGCTTCTTCACTCGGTGCCGTTGTTGATGCCGGGCCGAGCAGGATATCTGGGTGTGCAATTTTTGGTGTCCACAGAGGTCCCTTCCTTTTCTCTGTCACAAATGATATGGTTTTCACGGCAAAGCTCTCTGTGGCAGTTGAGTTGAATCCGAGACCTTCTTTTCTGAAATTCACCTTTGACCCTAGCAATGCATTGAGATTATCTGAACCTTGGGCCATATTTTCTATTATTTTCCTTTTATCAACATTTTCTTTCTCTAAATTTTTTAACATTTTTCTTTAATTCAGAATTCACACTCCAAACAACTTTATATTTCTCATTTGAATTTTTTGCTTCATTTTCAAACGTTTGAATTCTCAGCTTCAAATCATCAATAACATTCTTTAACCATTCATTTTCGTTTCTAGAATCTATTAAAGCATGCTTCAAATCATCAGATTCAGCACATGAAAATTATAAACTATCATTTTCAGATTGTAGACAGGCAATTTTATCAGACATGGTTTTATCATTCATAAGAGAGTTTACTTTCTTCTTCAAATGCCTGTTCTCCTTTCTAATATCATCCACTTTATCTAGCAAGTCTCCATAGGCATCCTCCCAATCAGAAATGGTATAGTGCTCAAAGGGAGAGGATACCTCATTGGAATCTTCTTCTTCTTCTTTGTCACTTTTGGCCATCAGGCAGACGGGCTTTTCTTCATCCTCGCTCTCTGAGGTGGTGCTCAGTGTGCCCTTGTCCTCATCGCTCCAAGTACTAATCATGGCTTTTCCTTTTCCAGCTTTCTTCCTTAGTTTCTCCTTTTGCTTCTGGAGCTCTGGACAATCTGCCTTCATATGACTGGCCTTCCTACAGTGATATCAAACATTAGTATCAGGTTTCTTCGCAGGGTTAGACCTATACCTGTTGTGTCGTCGGCCACTGAATTGTCTTCGGTCGAAATTTCTGCCTTCCTTTCTCAAGAATCGCTTGAACTCTCTGGTCAGCATAGCAAGTTGGTCTCCATTGATTTCTGACCCAGAGAGGTTGCTCTGCTCGCTTGATGATCCACTGTGGCTGGATCTGCTTGTTCTGCTGGAGCTAGCCTTCAATGCGATTGGTTTCTTCTTGTTCTCGAGCTCATCAGCTTTGGAAAGGTTCATCTTATATGCCATTAGAGAACCTATCACTCGTCAACCTTCATCGTCTGAAGATCTCTTGACTCCTCGATCACTGTCGCCTTTGTGTGCCAGACAGGAGTCAGAGATCGCAGGATCTTCCTTACAATCTCGTAGTCTGAATAGCTCTTTCCTAAATTCCTCAGACCGATAGTTATGATCATCAGACGAGCATACATCTCAGTCACAGTCTCACCGGGCTTCATCCGGAATGCTTCATATTAAGAGATCGGCATATTCGCCTTGGTCTCTCTCACATGTGAGGTCCCTTCGTAGATAACCTCCAGTGTGTCCCACATCTCCTTGGCGGTTTTGCAAGATGAAACTCTGGAGAATTCAGTGGGATGAAGTGTGCACTGAATAGAGTTGATGGCACTCCAGTTCAAAGTAGACTTTCTAATTTCCTCTCTCGTCCAAACCTCTTCATTCTCATGCAGTTCGAACGGTCCCTTGCTCACTACCCTCCTGATCTCGTAGTCTTTCGCCCTCAGAAAGACCTGCATTTTGTTCTTCCAGTAGGCGCAGTTGGAGCCGTCGAAGTACGGAGGCTTGGAGGTTGAATGTCCCTCTGCTATCATTCCCTTACCGTTCATGGCCGTTCCTCTTTAGGATGTTAGTCCCTGAAAAAGAGTTAGGCTCTGATACCAATTGATGAGACTCTATAGACGATCTAGAGGGGGGTGAATAGATCAGTCACCCAATAAAGCCAACTACAACATCTTTAAGTGCGGAATTAAAACAAACTGCTGCTGACGGCAGAAGGATAAATGATCACGATCACAGAATACCAACTCTAGCTGATCTGAACTTAAATGATCCTAAACATGCATCTACCGCGGATGGAAGAGATGAACAAGATGCACACAAGTCACACGACAATCGCACAGTAGACATGGATTTACAAGGTGGTTCGATCTCAAACCTGAGATCTACGTCCACCCCACACTCCAAACCGGAATGTGACTTCCACCGCTGATACACAGCTTCGCTGATCCACAGCTTTGGGGTCAAAACCCTACAGACCGCTGGGTGTTACAGCTTATGCCGTCCAGAGGAATCCTCCTCTACAAACTGTAGGGGACTTACAGCTTCACCCGTCCAGAGGAATCCTCCTTTGCCCGCTGGGGACTTACAGCTTCACCCGTCCAGAGGAATCCTCCTCTGCCCGCTGAGCATCACAGCTTGCTCCGCTGACACACAGCTTGAAAATAAGGTTTCAGAAAATAAAGAAAGAAACAAACGAAAAACACGAAATCCCCAAAGGTGAATGTAGCTCACAATGAGCAATCTCAGCTCTGGTATCTGAACCGAGAGACTGAGGAACATACTCTCAAATTAAATCTCTCAGACTCCTCTCTCTCAACTCTCTCCTTCTCTTCTTCTCTCTTTTTTCTCCTTCTCTTTTCTCTGGATCGTGCATGCTCTTTCTGCTTCTACTCTTCTGAAGTATTTTTCACGATCATCACACTTTTCGATCACCACTCTCCAGATGGAGAAGTCTTCCTTTTATATCAGCAACAGATAAGGGGGGGCGTGTGTCTTCCACGAATTCCCGCCGTAGCGCCTTGACCATGTGGCAGCATTTCAGCTCGCTACTTTACACGTGTCACGATCCTGGCACATCCTCCATTCTTGGATCACGTGCCCTTATTAAACTCCTCGAGCAAATATCCTGCCAAGGTCAGACTTAATATTAATTAGAAGTAATATGAGGATAGTAGAAAGATGCACAGAGTTAGTTTGAGAATGTATAGACTTGCTAAGTCATCAAGGCAACAATGTGTAGACTTAATATTCATATGCACGAACTTTATGTATGTATGGAACAAAAGATGCACAGACATGCCACCAAAGAATGTACATACTTTGTGTGCCTTGTACAAACGATGCACAGACATGCACGGACTTAGTCGCGTGCAGCAACAACGGTTGCATCGACTTGAGTTATGCATGCACAGACTTAACTGAAAAGGTGCGCCGACTTTCTATATATGAGAGGCAAAACACGCACCGACTTTACATGAATCGATGGGAAAACATGCACTGACTTTATGAGAACAAAAGAAAACATGCACTGACTTGGAGATATGCTGCAACAAAAGCTGCACCGACTTAGACCAACACCAAATATGCACTGACCCTTACACGCACAAAAGTTGCACCGACTTAGAACGGGCCAGAACCTGCACCGAGTTGCTATGCCTTAGACACACACACATGCACTTACCTACCACTTGCCAAGGCTGCATGCAGAGAATGGAATGCACGGACCTTAATGCCCATGAGCGATGATATGCACGGACTTTATGCACGACATGAACTTTACTCATATGCACTATGTAGTAGATGAAGCTAATGGTGTTTGCTATCATCAAAACCAAGGGGCACAACAATCTGCACAACAGTGACGACTCGGATCCCGGATATACTCGATACCGCTTGGAACCCGTGAAGCCTCCCAAGAGCTATAAAGCTCCGAAGGGAAAAAGGATTGTCGTGTAGTACATTAAATCCCCAGATATAACAGTAAGCAATTAAATTTCATTAATCAGGTTTGCTAAAGTAGTAGAAATAAAATTACTTTTTAATTAACAGTTTCAAATTACAATTATACCAGAGTCCAGTCCAAAGGAAAGACAAACAGTACAGTCAACAGAAAAGAAGGACGTACACTGAGGTCGAGGGAAGCCCGACGTAGGTACCGCTGACAGCTACGAACACGCCACACCAGGAACCGCGGAAGCAGAACGACGCCACCCACCTGAAAAGCAGGGGTGAGCCTCGTGTCACTGGCTTAGTAGGGGTCACGTGGATCCCCACTAAAAGATAACATAGTAACACGCTAAAACAGCAGGTAAACAACATGAGTAGTAAAGCAGGAAAACTAAACTACTAATCTGTAAAAGAAAATCGAACGGAAGGAGTAGGAACAGCTAAAAGAAAAGGGAAAAGCCGTATCGAACAAATGCGGCTGCCGAACTAGCCTCGGCTCCCTGAACTACTCTGGGCAGTAATAGGAAGGCGAACCCTGATCTGACAAAGTCAGGAGTTGCCGATCTGTCGGGCCCACAAAGACAAGCAAAAAGCCTAGAAAAAGACCTAGACAGACACAAACGCCGTAAAGCATACATGACTCGATTGCCAGTGCACGCTCTTCTAGACACGACCACACACACACATGACTAGAACGTCGTGTACACGACACAACAATGACCTCGGGCAAGACCACAAGAGGGCTAACCTGGAAAGGTCACGACACACGAGAAACACGAGAGTCACGTGTCACGTGACGGAAGCACCCCCTCACTAGAAGAACAGCCAGCTGTGTCCACTAACATCTTATGCTGCGCCTACAAGTGTCTCGTCTGCGCTGCCGCCTAAAGCATGACAGAGACAAAGACACGCTCAGAACTAGAACAGGACTACAATAACGAGTGACTAGACAGGGTAACGCCCGTCAGCGTCAGTCCAAGCCCCTGACCACGTGAGCACACACCGACTCTTGCTGGAGAGCCAAGGCCTCTAGCTAGTTTTCCCCACCCAGCAGGATGCTTCCGTACAGCGGGGCCCCACGGAAACTAGCTTACAAACTGTATCTCGGGAACTACCACACCACCACTCCCGGGTGGGTCGACACGTCGTAACGTGTCACCAGGCTACGACTAGTGCAGGCTTACTAGACACAGACTCCAAAACACAAGTGCCGAAGTACAGACATGTAAGGAAGCACTGTCACACGTACTACGAAGCACCGAGACAGTAAGACAACTGCCGACAGACTCAGGACAAGGTAACTAGACCTACTACCACAACGATCCTTGAGTCTTACGACTCGGAGTCAAGATCGTTGCGCAAAGCGGAACAAGCCGCCAATCGGTCTAATCCTGTACGCCCCGAGCGCGGAAGATACTCGGATGTGCGCGACGAGTTTATATCAATCATGTCAATCAGAGTAATAGTGTATTCGACACCAAGACAGAGATGCGCATAAGTAAAGATAACCCAATCCATTTATTCCTTCATAACATAGGTCTATTACAAACCCAATACTCTATTCAAATAAAAAGGAAAAGTACATAGTTGACTCAAGAAAATAGGGAAAAAGACTAGTTGACACTGGAGATTAAGCTCTATCTCTTTCACTCTTGACTTTCCCCGTCAGTTTGAACCTCATCGTCGGACTTACCTGAAAAGTAAGGGAAACACGGAGTGAGCGAACGCTCAGTAGGAAATTATATCTCAGGAACTAGCAAGGGGTTTAAGTAGTTATATCTTTCATGAATGCACTATAGCTATGCATGCTCGCATGAAACGACAAGATAGAAAGAGAATATCCCAATGAGATAACAAGAAGAACTAGTTATGAACTTTCAAGAACTTATATCAAATGATATCAAGATAGTCAAGCAAGTACTTTATCATGTCAAGATGAAATTTGGCTATCACGTTCAAGCACGCAAGTAATTACCCTCTTTCGGGCCACGCAAGTCATGTAATATCAAGTCAAGTACAAGATTTTGTGGAATGTTCAATCAAGCTAGTCATGCACTTCGGTATAATGCCAATACCGTGATCAATCAACTCCCATGGGCACAAGTACTTTCGGGTGCTCCTCCCAGGACCAGATCGGGCCCTATATGCGCAGGCATTAGTCATGTTTTTAACATCCACATTTTTGTGTATAGCCAATCATAGAATTTCAAGAATAAAGCTTATAGACATGTAAGACAACTTTGATTGATTGGAGTCCAAAAAATATGACTTTTGACATAGAGTGACGATAATAACGGTACAATCACGATTTCGATGAAACTAGGTGGAATAGGTTCCCTTAACTCGGGTACCATGACAAGTAAGTAGAGACACTCTTTTATATAGAATTGAGGTCCATATGAATAGCACCTCAATGGCAAGACGTCCTCATTCTTAATATAGAATTGAGGTCCACAAGAACATTATATCAAATGGTATGATAATCTCATCCCATTAAGAGAATTCCCATGATATACACTTAGTATAACATGAGGGCCAGTATACCATGTAACTATAGAGTGACATGGCAATAATTATGTAATGGGTTTTTAGGGTACAACCAGCTCAGTCGGCCTTGAGGGAATCCAAGGCTACGAGGAGTCTTACGGAGGTCTCTATGACTAACTCGCTAGTCCAAAGGAACGGAATGTCCAATGGAGAGCTTGTATGTCAATGAGAATTGAGTGTGTAATGCGATAAATCATCGTAGAAAATGTGGGACTATACTCACGGAGTGGAGTAATAGTGCCTATATATATGTATATATGTATAATGAAACCCTCGAATAATAGTAACCGGGAAAAATCAGTAATGCAGAAAATAGCGACTTTGGTAAAGTCGTTTTTCATGAAGTTAACGCCTTAATCAGGGACGTTTACATTAAATTTGACGACATGTGTAGAAGTCGTCCTTTCAATATTTCTAATTTTGCAGAATATTAAAAATCTGGAAATTTCCCTAAAACGCGCCCTGGACAGGGGCGTTAGTTTACAGAAAGCACCCTGGTATGGGGCGTTAGTTCAATAAAAGACGACCTGGACAAGGTCGTTAATTCACAAGTTTACAAATTTCGAGATAATGAAATTTCAGGAAACATGATATATGGTCAGTACCATAAGAATAGCAAGATTACAAGAGATTGACAATGCATTAATTTAGAATCATGTTTGCATTGATATATAATTTTTAAAACATGGTATCTATTAATTAAGAGAAAATTGACATCCGTGTGCAGGGCGTCAAATATGAAATTGACGACCTAGTCATGGTCGTGTCTTGTAATTTAGCGCCTTTGATAGGGGCGTCTATTTCAAAAACTCTTTAAAGATTAACCAAAACGCATGAAATCTATATGCATGTATTAACAGATGATGTTATAATTTTTAATATGCTAGTTTGGGCTACAATCCCTGAGAAAATCCTACCGTTTGATGAAACGTGAGGGATCTGGTGAAGAGAACGATACTCTGTCTATAACAGAGTAATCACCGAAAAAAGAAGATGAAGGAGAAGTTGCAGATGATTGGAGACCTTACGTCCTCCAACTATATGAGAGCTCCTTCTCGACGCAGGCAACCTACAGAATCATGAGATGAAGAATATCAATATTCTTCATGACTATCTCTTAGACAGGGGAAGAAGAACATCACATGTTCTTCACGTATGATAGAAACACTTCGACGGTAATCCAGACACGGATGAAGAACCCTCATTCTTTAATGGAAGACAGAAGCTCCTCAACCTGTGATAGAAGAATAAGATGAAGAATTATTCTTCCTAATACCTAATCAGCAGAGGAGAAACAATAGGAAGAACAAACCTGTTCTTACGTCGATAACAGCAGCAGCAGATCGCCAAATAGCGATTAAGGGTTGATTTAGGAGGGTATTTATAGGATTTTTAGATTCCTAATAGGGTTAGAGTTATATTGGAAGTAATACTTCCATGATAGAGTTATTACCACATTCGAACTCTTTCTCATAGTTATCAACTTACCCTGGATAAGTTCCTGGTTCGAACGGAACATAAACTGAATTAACGTCCTATGTAACGACGTCGAATTTAAATTGACGCCTTGGCACGCGTCGTTTCTTGTTGAAACGCGTCCAATCAAAGGGCGTTACAATTTCTGGCCCTTTTTGTAAATTTGGTCGTTTAAAATTTGACGCCTTGACATGTGGACGTCCTTTCTTAAAAACACGCCTTAGATGAGGGCTTTTCTTGTAAATTAGCGCCTTTACCTGAGGCGTTATTTTCATCAGGGTTTAATTCTTTTCATTTCGGATTTTTATCATTTATTTATTTAATCCTTAAATCTATCCAATTCATGTAAATTTTATTTCTTTTAATTTTTATCTGGGTTGCTACACCCTCCCCCACTTAAAATGAATTTGATCCCCAAATTCCATATCATATATTTTCATATGGAGAGTGTAGAGTATATACCTTCTAGAACAACTCTGGAAATCATCTCCTCATGGATTCCTCGGTTTCCCATGTAGCTTCATGTTCGGAATTCTTATTCCACTGTACTTTTAGCATGGGAATAACCTTATTCCTCAGGGTACGTACTTCTCGATCTAGTATCTTTATGGGCTTCTGCTCATAGGTGAGATCTTTCTGGATCACTAGATTTCCATGCTCAATAATATGTGATGAATCATGTACATACTTCTTTAACATAGATATGTGGAACACATCATGTACTTCGGACAATTGAGGTGGCAATGCGATGCGATAAGCAACCTCGCCAACTCTTTCTAGTATCTCAAAAGGTCCGATGAATCTTGGTGTAAGCTTGCCTTTAACACCAAATCTCCGTATCCCACGTCCAGGTGATATCTTGAGAAATACATGATCTCCAACTTGGAATTCAAGATCTCTCCTTCTTGTGTCGGCATAAGTCTTTTGTCTGGACTGAGCAGCTTGCAGTCTTTCTCTAATTAATTGTATCTTCTCAGTAGTATCCCTTACCATGTCTGGACCTAACAGTTGTTTCTCTCCAACTTCGTCCCAGCATAAGGGTGATCGGCAACTCCTTCCGTATAAGACTTCGAAAGGTGCCATTTGTATACTTGCCTGGTAGCTGTTATTGTAGGCAAATTCCACCAGCGGCAAGTGATCATGCCAGCTTCCACCAAAATCAACGATGCAAGCTCTAAGCATATCCTCGACTACTTGATTGGTTCTCTCGGTCTGACCATCCGTTTGAGGATGAAAAGCTGTACTAAAATTAAGTCTCGTCCCCAACGAATGTTGTAGTCCCTTCCAAAAATGAGAAGTAAAACGGGGATCTCTGTCAGACACGATCGAAACAGGAATACCATGTAATCTGACTATTTCCTTGATGTATAGTGCAGCTAAGACATCAACTGACCATCGACTCTTGATTGGCAAGAAATGCGCTGATTTAGCCAATCAGTCAATGATAACCCATATTCCATCATGTCCTCTTTTTGATTTTGATAGACCCATGATGAAATCCATACCAATAGCCTCCCACTTCCATTTAGGAATATCTAGAGGATGTAGTTTTCCAGCAGGCTTTTGGTGTTCCGCCTTGACTTGTTGGCATGTGAGACAACGTGATACATAGTCCGCTATTTCTCTTTTCATGTTGGGCCACCAAAAATTTCTTTTTACATCTTGGTACATTTTGGTAGATCCTGGATGAATTGTATATCTTGATCTGTGAGCTTCATCTAAGATCTTCTTCTTCAATTCTGGGCAGTCCGGTATACAAGTTCTATTCTTGAATAACAACCTTCTAGCAGAAGTTAATTGGAAATCCGATTGTCCTTCTAATTTGCCCTTGATCTCCACTAATGTTGGGTCATCACCCTGAAGTCCTTGTATTTCAGTTAGTAGGTCTGACTGAATACTTATATGAGATAATATGACGCACCTAGGGTCCGTGTCCATGCTTATATTGAGTTCAGAGAATTGCTCTAGCAACTTCCATTCTTGAATCATACAATTGGCTAACAGTGCTCTCGGCTTTCGACTAAGGGCATCTGCTACATGATTACCTTTTCTGGGATGATATTGTATATTGAAGTCGAAGTCCTTGAGATATTCCAGCCATCGTCTTTGCCTCATATCTAACTCCTTCTGTGAGAAAAGATATTTGAGACTCTTGTGGTCGGAGTATACAGTAAACTGCACTCCATATAGATAATGTCTCCATATCTTCAGTGCAAATACTACCGCGGCCAATTCTAAGTCATGGACGGGGTAGTTCTCTTCATGCTTCTTTAATTGACGAGAAGAGTAGGCTATAACCTTCCCTTGTTGCATTAGAACACATCCGAGGCCAATGCCAGAAGCATCAGTGTATACCTCGAACTTTTCTCCTTCAATTGGCAATGCTAAGATAGGAGCTGTAGTGAGATGATCCTTGAGAGTTTGGAAGCTTCTTTCACATTCCTCACTCCATTCATAACGGATCTCCTTGCGAGTTAACCTCGTAAGTGGCACGGCGATCTTAGAGAAATCCTTGATGAATCGCCTGTAATAGCCGGCAAGACCTAAGAAACTTCGGATCTCGCTAGCATTGGTCGGTCTTTCCCAGTTCCTTACAGCTTCAACTTTTGATGGGTCTACAGACAAGCCATCCTTTGATATAACATGTCCGAGAAAAGTCACTTCTTCCAGCCAGAATTCACACTTGCTAAGTTTTGCATATAATTGGTTTGTCCTCAATATTTGTAATGCAATCCTCAAATGCTCCTCATGCTCTTCCTTGGTCTTAGAATAAATCAATATATCATCGATAAAGACTACCACAAATTGATCCAAATAAGGCCTGTATATACTATTCATTAACTGCATAAAGGCAGCAGGGGCATTTGTTAGTCCGAAAGGCATAACAACGAATTCATAATGGCCATACCTGCTTCTGAATGCGGTCTTATGAATGTCATCATCTTTGATCCTTAACTGATGATATCCCGACCTGAGATCAATCTTTGAGAAATACTTGGATCCCGATATTTGATCAAATAATTCATCGATTCTCGGCAGTGGATACTTGTTCTTGACAGTGAGATGATTCAACTGTCGATAGTCGATGCATAGCCTCATGGATCCATCTTTCTTCTTTACAAATAGTACAGGCGCTCCCCACGGGGAAGTACTTGGTCTAATGAATCCTTTCTTAATGAGTTCCATCAATTGCTCCTTTAACTCCTTGAGTTCAGCAGGTGACATCCTATAAGGTGCCTTTGAAATCGGACCAGCACCAGGGACTAAGTCAATGGTGAAGGCCACTTCTCTTTGCGGGGGTAATCCCGGCAAATCTCCGGAAACACGTCCGAAATTCTTGCACTACTGAATGTCTTCTAGCTTAGTTTCCTTAACTTCTTTAACTATGACAAAGGCAAGGAAAGATGCACATCCTTTCCTGATGAGCTTGCTAGCTCGGAAAGCTGAAATAAGAGGGGATTTGCTCCGACTCTTGGGGTTAGTAAATACTAATTCCGGGAACTCCTTGAAAGTAACCTTGCTATTGTGACAATCAACCGTTGCCTGGTATTTGGATAACCAATCTGCTCCTAGTATGACATCGTACTCCTTCAGATCTAAACATATGAGATCAATAGGGAGATTTCTACCCTGAACCAATACTTCGCAGTTTTGCTAATGATGTGTAATATCAGTCTCGTCACCCAGAGGAGTAGACAAAACTAACTTCATCCATTCCGGTTCTAGAGGTAATGGGTCAGCGAACTTCTTAGAAATAATAGAATGCGATGCACCAGTATCAATTAAGACATATGCATTCTTGGAACAAACTTTCAATGTACCTTCCACTAGTCCGCCTTCTTCTTCTTGCTCGGTCTCCTTGATTGCATGAAGACGAGCATTCTTTGTTACCGGGCGTTTCCCGTCACCGGCTTGATTGTTAAGTAATGGGCAATCGGGAATCCGATGCTCACGACTCCCACAACGGAGACATGCTCCTAGTTTCCTCCAGCATTCTTTTGCTCTATGGCCCGCCTTATCACAATGCTTGCACACTGTATTTGAAGGGGTAGTGGTGATAGAGAAGGGCTTGGTCTTCTTAAACTTCTGATCTTGTGAGGACGTACCTCCATTGCTAGGCCTTTTCTTGAAGTTGGGTTTAAAGGAACCTGAACCTGTAACTTGTTCCTTCTTATCCTTACCACGAATTCTATCGGATAGCTCCGTGGCATCTTCTAATAACTGTGCGCGGCGTACAATCTCCGAGTAGACTTGAATGTCCATCGGCGCCAGTTGGGTAATAGCTTGGGGCCTGAGCCCATTAAGAAACCTCCTAGCTTTCATTTTCTCAGTGCTAACTAAGTGCTTAGCATACCGAGACAATCTAGAGAATTGGGCCTCATACTCGGCCACTGATAAAGATCGTTGCTTTAATGCAGCAAATTCTGCAGCCTTCTTTTCCTGAACTCGGTCCGAGAAATATCTGGCGTTGAAGTGTTCAACGAATTCCTCCCACGTGGCTTGGTCTTGGTTTAGAGTAGCCTCTATTGATTTCCACCAGCATCTAGCATCCCTTTCTAACTGGAAAGTGGCCAATAAGACCTTATCTTGATCCGTGCATTGCATAACACGGAATATACGTTCTATTTCCCTAATCCAGTGTTCAGCGTCATCTGGATCAGTAGAACCCGTGAACTTGGGTGGGTTCATGTTCTTGAAAGTCTGGTGGAGACTTCCTGCTCGTTGTCCACCTCCTTGTGCTACTTGTTGCAGCACTTGAGTCATGCCTTGAAGGGTACGCTGCATGTTGCGCCACTGAGCACGTTCGGCAGCCATTATCCTACAATTACAATAACTATATTAGCATGTATTTGTGTTAAGGGCTTTTTTTTTAAATTTCTTATATTAACTCAACCCTTGGTTCTACCCAATCTCACCGGTTTAACGGTTAAAGCTTATCCTTGGACTTGGGTTTTTCCTAGGACTTGAATACCCTAGGCTCTGATACCACAAAAACTGTCACGCCCCGAGCGCGGAAGATACTCGGATGTGCGCGATGAGTTTATATCAATCATGTCAATCAGAGTAGTAGTGTATTCGACACCAAGACAGAGATGCGCATAAGTAAAGATAACCCAATCCATTTATTCCTTCATAACATAGGTCTATTACAAACCCAATACTCTATTCAAATAAAAAGGAAAAGTACATAGTTGACTCAAGAAAATAGGGAAAAAGACTAGTTGACACTGGAGATTAAGCTCTATCTCTTTCACTCTTGACTTTACCCGTCAGTTTGAACCTCATCGTCGGACTTACCTGAAAAGTAAGGGAAACACGGAGTGAGCGAACGCTCAGTAGGAAATTATATCTCAGGAACTAGCAAGGGGTTTAAGTAGTTATATCTTTCATGAATGCACTATAGCTATGCATGCTCGCATGAAACGACAAGATAGAAAGAGAATATCCCAATGAGATAACAAGAAGAACTAGTTATGAACTTTCAAGAACTTATATCAAATGATATCAAGATAGTCAAGCAAGTACTTTATCATGTCAAGATGAAATTTGGCTATCACGTTCAAGCACGCAAGTAATTACCCTCTTTCGGGCCACGCAAGTCATGTAATATCAAGTCAAGTACAAGATTTTGTGGAATGTTCAATCAAGCTAGTCATGCACTTCGGTATAATGCCAATACCGTGATCAATCAACTCCCATGGGCACAAGTACTTTCGGGTGCTCCTCCCAGGACTAGATCGGGCCCTATATGCGCAGGCATTAGTCATGTTTTTAACATCCACATTTTTGTGTATAGCCAATCATAGAATTTCAAGAATAAAGCTTATAGACATGTAAGACAACTTTGATTGATTGGAGTCCAAAAAATATGACTTTTGACATAGAGTGACGATAATAACGGTACAATCACGATTTCGATGAAACTAGGTGGAATAGGTTCCCTTAACTCGGGTACCATGACAAGTAAGTAGAGACACTCTTTTATATAGAATTGAGGTCCATATGAATAGCACCTCAATGGCAAGACGTCCTCATTCTTAATATAGAATTGAGGTCCACAAGAACATTATATCAAATGGTATGATAATCTCATCCCATTAAGAGAATTCCCATGATATACACTTAGTATAACATGAGGGCCAGTATACCATGTAACTATAGAGTGACATGGCAATAATTGTGTAATGGGTTTTTAGGGTACAACCAGCTCAGTCGGCCTTGAGGGAATCCAAGGCTACGAGGAGTCTTACGGAGGTCTCTATGACTAACTCGCTAGTCCAAAGGAACGAAATGTCCAAAGGACAGCTTGTATGTCAATGAGAATTGAGTGTGTAATGCGATAAATCATCGTAGAAAATGTGGGACTATACTCACGGAGTGGAGTAATAGTGCCTATATATATGTATATATGTATAATGAAACCCTCGAATAACAGTAACCGGGAAAAATCAGTAATGCAGAAAATAGCGACTTTGGTAAAGTCGTTTTTCATGAAGTTAACGCCTTAATCAGGGACGTTTACATTAAATTTGACGACATGTGTAGAAGTCGTCCTTTCAATATTTCTAATTTTACAGAATATTAAAAATCTGGAAATTTCCCTAAAACGCGCCCTGGACAGGGGCGTTAGTTTACAGAAAGCGCCCTGGTATGGGGCGTTAGTTCAATAAAAGACGACCTGGACAAGGTCGTTAATTCACAAGTTTACAAATTTCGAGACAATGAAATTTCAGGAAACATGATATATGGTCAGTACCATAAGAATAGCAGGATTACAAAAGATTGACTATGCATTAATTTAGAATCATGTTTGCATTGATATATAATTTTTAAAACATGGTATCTATTAATTAAGAGAAAATTGACGTCCGTGTGCAGGGCGTCAAATATGAAATTGACGACCTAGTCATGGTCGTGTCTTGTAATTTAGCGCCTTTGATAGGGGCGTCTATTTCAAAAACTCTTTACAGATTAACCAAAACGCATGAAATCTATATGCATGTATTAACAGATGATGTTATAATTTTTAATATGCTAGTTTGGGCTACAATCCCTGAGAAAATCCTACCTTTTGATGAAACGTGAAGGATCTGGTGAAGAGAACGATACTCTGTCTGTAACAGAGTAATCACCGGAAAAAGAAGATGAAGGAGAAGTTGCAGATGATTGGAGACCTTACGTCCTCCAACTATATGAGAGCTCCTTCTCGACGCAGGCAACCTACAGAATCATGAGATGAAGAATATCAATATTCTTCATGACTATCTCTTAGACAGGGGAAGAAGAACATCACCTGTTCTTCACGTATGATAGAAACACTTCGACGGTAATCCAGACACGGATGAAGAACCCTCGTTCTTTAATGGAAGACAGAAGCTCCTCAACCTGTGATAGAAGAATAAGATGAAGAATTATTCCTCCTAATACCTAATCAGCAGAGGAGAAACAATAGGAAGAACAAACTTGTTCTTCACGTCGATAACAGCAGCAGCAGATCGCCAAATAGCGATTAAGGGTTGATTTAGGAGGGTATTTATAGGATTTTTAGATTCCTAATAGGGTTAGAGTTATATTGGAAGTAATACTTCCATGATAGAGTTATTACCACATTCGAACTCTTTCTCATAGTTATCAACTTACCCTGGATAAGTTCCTGGTTCGAACGGAACATAAACTGAATTAACGTCCTATGTAACGGCGTCGAATTTAAATTGACGCCTTGGCACGCGTCGTTTCTTGTTGAAACGTGTCCAATCAAAGGGCGTTACAATTTCTGGCCCTTTTTGTAAATTTGGTCGTTTAAAATTTGACGCCTTGACATGTGGGCGTCCTTTCTTAAAAACACGCCTTAGATGAGGGCTTTTCTTGTAAATTAGCGCCTTTACCTGAGGCGTTATTTTCATCAGGGTTTAATTCTTTTCATTTCGGATTTTTATCATTTATTTATTTAATCCTTTAATCTATCCAAGTTATCTAAATTTTATTTCTTTTAATTTTTATCCGGGTTGCTACACCCTCCCCCACTTAAAAAGAATTTGGTCCCCAAATTCCATATCATATATTTTCATATGGAGAGTGTAGAGTATATACCTTCTAGAACAACTCTGGAAATCATCTCCTCATGGATTCCTCGGTTTCCCATGTAGCTTCATGTTCGGAATTCTTATTCCACTGTACTTTTAGCATGGGAATAACCTTATTCCTCAGGGTACGTACTTCTCGATCTAGTATCTTTATGGGCTTCTGCTCATAGGTGAGATCTTTCTGGATCACTAGATTTCCATGCTCAATAATATGTGATGAATCATGTACATACTTCTTTAACATAGATATGTGGAACACATCATGTACTTCGGACAATTGAGGTGGCAATGCGATGCGATAAGCAACCTCGCCAACTCTTTCTAGTATCTCAAAAGGTCCGATGAATCTTGGTGTAAGCTTGCCTTTAACACCAAATCTCCGTATCCCACGTCCAGGTGATATCTTGAGAAATACATGATCTCCAACTTGGAATTCAAGATCTCTCCTTCTTGTGTCGGCATAAGTCTTTTGTCTGGACTGAGCAGCTTGCAGTCTTTCTCTAATTAATTGTATCTTCTCAGTAGTATCCCTTACCATGTCTGGACCTAACAGTTGTTTCTCTCCAACTTCGTCCCAGCATAAGGGTGATCGACAACTCCTTCCGTATAAGACTTCGAAAGGTGCCATTTGTATACTTGCCTGGTAGCTGTTATTGTAGGCAAATTCCACCAGCGACAAGTGATCATGCCAGCTTCCACCAAAATCAACGATGCAAGCTCTAAGCATATCCTCGACTACTTGATTGGTTCTCTCGGTCTGACCATCCGTTTGAGGATGAAAAGCTGTACTAAAATTAAGTCTCGTCCCCAACGAATGTTGTAGTCCCTTCCAAAAATGAGAAGTAAAACGGGGATCTCTGTCAGACACGATCGAAACAGGAATACCATGTAATCTGACTATTTCCTAGATGTATAGTGCAGCTAAGACATCAACTGACCATCGACTCTTGATTGGCAAGAAATGCGCTGATTTAGTCAATCGGTCAATGATAACCCATATTCCATCATGTCCTCTTTTTGATTTTGATAGACCCATGATGAAATCCATACCAATAGCCTCCCACTTCCATTTAGGAATATCTAGAGGATGTAGTTTTCCAGCAGGCTTTTGGTGTTCCGCCTTGACTTGTTGGCATGTGAGACAACGTGATACATAGTCCGCTATTTCTCTTTTCATGTTGGGCCACCAAAAATTTCTTTTTACATCTTGGTACATTTTGGTAGATCCTGGATGAATTGTATATCTTGATCTGTGAGCTTCATCTAAGATCTTCTTCTTCAATTCTGGGCAGTCCGGTATACAAGTTCTATTCTTGAATAACAACCTTCTATCAGAAGTTAATTGGAAATCCGATTGTCCTTCTAATTTGCCCTTGATCTCCACTAATGTTGGGTCATCACCCTGAAGTCCTTGTATTTCAGTTAGTAGGTCTGACTGAATACTTATATGAGATAATATGACGCACCTAGGGTCCGTGTCCATGCTTATATTGAGTTCAGAGAATTGCTCTAGCAACTTCCATTCTTGAATCATACAATTGGCTAACAGTGCTCTCGGCTTTCGACTAAGGGCATCTGCTACATGATTACCTTTTCCGGGATGATATTGTATATTGAAGTCGAAGTCCTTGAGATATTCCAGCCATCGTCTTTGCCTCATATTTAACTCCTTCTGTGAGAAAAGATATTTGAGACTCTTGTGGTCGGAGTATACAGTAAACTGCACTCCATATAGATAATGTCTCCATATCTTCAGTGCAAATACTACCGCGGCCAATTCTAAGTCATGGACGGGGTAGTTCTCTTCATGCTTCTTTAATTGACGAGAAGAGTAGGCTATAACCTTCCCTTGTTGCATTAGAACACATCCGAGGCCAATGCCAGAAGCATCAGTGTATACCTCGAACTTTTCTCCTTCAATTGGCAATGCTAAGATAGGAGCTGTAGTGAGATGATCCTTGAGAGTTTGGAAGCTTCTTTCACATTCCTCACTCCATTCATAACGGATCTCCTTGCGAGTTAACCTCGTAAGTGGCACGGCGATCTTAGAGAAATCCTTGATGAATCGCCTGTAATAGCCGGCAAGACCTAAGAAACTTCGGATCTCGCTAGCATTGGTCGGTCTTTCCCAGTTCCTTACAGCTTCAACTTTTGATGGGTCTACAGACAAGCCATCCTTTGATATAACATGTCCGAGAAAAGTCACTTCTTCCAGCCAGAATTCACACTTGCTAAGTTTTGCATATAATTGGTTTGTCCTCAATATTTGTAATGCAATCCTCAAATGCTCCTCATGCTCTTCCTTGGTCTTAGAATAAATCAATATATCATCGATAAAGACTACCACAAATTGATCCAAATAAGGCCTGTATATACTATTCATTAACTGCATAAAGGCAGCAGGGGCATTTGTTAGTCCGAAAGGCATAACAACGAATTCATAATGGCCATACCTGCTTCTGAATGCGGTCTTATGAATGTCATCATCTTTGATCCTTAACTGATGATATCCCGACCTGAGATCAATCTTTGAGAAATACTTGGATCCCGATATTTGATCAAATAATTCATCGATTCTCGGCAGTGGATACTTGTTCTTGACAGTGAGATGATTCAACTGTCGATAGTCGATGCATAGCCTCATGGATCCATCTTTCTTCTTTACAAATAGTACAGGCGCTCCCCACGGGGAAGTACTTGGTCTAATGAATCCTTTCTTAATGAGTTCCATCAATTGCTCCTTTAACTCCTTGAGTTCAGCAGGTGACATCCTATAAGGTGCCTTTGAAATCGGACCAGCACCAGGGACTAAGTCAATGGTGAAGGCCACTTCTCTTTGCGGGGGTAATCCCGGCAAATCTTCCGGAAACACGTCCGGAAATTCTTGCACTACTGGAATGTCTTCTAGCTTAGTTTCCTTAACTTCTTTAACTATGACAAAGGCAAGGAAAGATGCACATCCTTTCCTGATGAGCTTGCTAGCTCGGAGAGCTGAAATAAGAGGGGATTTGCTCCGACTCTTGGGGTTAGTAAATACTAATTCCGGGAACTCCTTGAAAGTAACCTTGCTATTGTGACAATCAACCGTTGCCTGGTATTTGGATAACCAATCTGCTCCTAGTATGACATCGTACTCCTTCAGATCTAAACATATGAGATCAATAGGGAGATTTCTACCCTGAACCAATACTTCGCAGTTTTGGTAATGATGTGTAATATCAGTCTCGTCACCCAGAGGAGTAGACAAAACTAACTTCATCCATTCCGGTTCTAGAGGTAATGGGTCAGCGAACTTCTTAGAAATAATAGAATGCGATGCACCAGTATCAATTAAGACATATGCATTCTTGGAACAAACTTTCAATGTACCTTCCACTAGTCCGCCTTCTTCTTCTTGCTCGGTCTCCTTGATTGCATGAAGACGAGCATTCTTTGTTACCGGGCGTTTCCCGTCACCGGCTTGATTGTTAAGTAATGGGCAATCGGGAATCCGATGCTCACGACTCCCACAACGGAGACATGCTCCTAGTTTCCTCCAGCATTCTTCTGCTCTATGGCCCGCCTTATCACAATGCTTGCACACTGTATTTGAAGGGGTAGTGGTGATAGAGAAGGGCTTGGTCTTCTTAAACTTCTGATCTTGTGAGGACGTACCTCCATTGCTAGGCCTTTTCTTGAAGTTGGGTTTAAAGGAACCCGAACCTGTAACTTGTTCCTTCTTATCCTTACCACGAATTCTATCGGATAGCTCCGTGGCATCTTCTAATAACTGTGCGCGGCGTACAATCTCCGAGTAGACTTGAATGTCCATCGGCGCCAGTTGGGTAATAGCTTGGGGCCTGAGCCCATTAAGAAACCTCCTAGCTTTCATTTTCTCAGTGCTAACTAAGTGCTTAGCATACCGAGACAATCTAGAGAATTGGGCCTCATACTCGGCCACTGATAAAGATCGTTGCTTTAATGCAGCAAATTCCGCAGCCTTCTTTTCCTGAACTCGGTCCGAGAAATATCTGGCGTTGAAGTGTTCAACGAATTCCTCCCACGTGGCTTGGTCTTGGTTTAGAGTAGCCTCTATTGATTCCCACCAGCATCTAGCATCCCTTTCTAACTGGAAAATGGCCAATAAGACCTTATCTTGATCCGTGCATTGCATAACACGGAATATACGTTCTATTTCCCTAATCAAGTGTTCAGCGTCATCTGGATCAGTAGAACCGGTGAACTTGGGTGGGTTCATGTTCTTGAAAGTCTGGTGGAGACTTCCTGCTCGTTGTCCACCTCCTTGTGCTACTTGTTGTAACACTTGAGTCATGCCTTGAAGGGTACGCTGCATGTTGCGCAACTGAGCACGTTCGGCAGCCATTATCCTACAATTACAATAACTATATTAGCATGTATTTGTGTTAAGGGCTTTTTTTTAAATTTCTTATATTAACTCAACCCTTGGTTCTACCCAATCTCACCGGTTTAACGGTTAAAACTTATCCTTGGACTTGGGTTTTTCCTAGGACTTGAATACCCTAGGCTCTGATACCACAAAAACTGTCACGCCCCGAGCGCGGAAGATACTCGGATGTGCGCGATGAGTTTATATCAATCATGTCAATCAGAGTAGTAGTGTATTCGACACCAAGACAGAGATGCGCATAAGTAAAGATAACCCAATCCATTTATTCCTTCATAACATAGGTCTATTACAAACCCAATACTCTATTCAAATAAAAAGGAAAAGTACATAGTTGACTCAAGAAAATAGGGAAAAAGACTAGTTGACACTGGAGATTAAGCTCTATCTCTTTCACTCTTGACTTTCCCCGTCAGTTTGAACGTCATCGTCGGACTTACCTGAAAAGTAAGGGAAACACGGAGTGAGCGAACGCTCAGTAGGAAATTATATCTCAGGAACTAGCAAGGGGTTTAAGTAGTTATATCTTTCATGAATGCACTATAGCTATGCATGCTCGCATGAAACGACAAGATAGAAAGAGAATATCCCAATGAGATAACAAGAAGAACTAGTTATGAACTTTCAAGAACTTATATCAAATGATATCAAGATAGTCAAGCAAGTACTTTATCATGTCAAGATGAAATTTGGCTATCACGTTCAAGCACGCAAGTAATTACCCTCTTTCGGGCTACGCAAGTCATGTAATATCAAGTCAAGTACAAGATTTTGTGAATGTTCAATCAAGCTAGTCGTGCACTTCGGTATAATGCCAATACCGTGATCAATCAACTCCCATGGGCACAAGTACTTTCGGGTGCTCCTCCCAGGACCAGATCGGGCCCTATATGCGCAGGCATTAGTCATGTTTTTAACATCCACATTTTTGTGTATAGCCAATCATAGAATTTCAAGAATAAAGCTTATAGACATGTAAGACAACTTTGATTGATTGGAGTCCAAAAAATATGACTTTTGACATAGAGTGACGATAATAACGGTACAATCACGATTTCGATGAAACTAGGTGGAATAGGTTCCCTTAACTCGGGTACCATGACAAGTAAGTAGAGACACTCTTTTATATAGAATTGAGGTCCATATGAATAGCACCTCAATGGCAAGACGTCCTCATTCTTAATATAGAATTGAGGTCCACAAGAACATTATATCAAATGGTATGATAATCTCATCCCATTAAGAGAATTCCCATGATATACACTTAGTATAACATGAGGGCCAGTATACCATGTAACTATAGAGTGACATGGCAATAATTGTGTAATGGGTTTTTAGGGTACAACCAGCTCAGTCGGCCTTGAGGGAATCCAAGGCTACGAGGAGTCTTACGGAGGTCTCTATGACTAACTCGCTAGTCTAAAGGAACGGAATGTCCAATGGAGAGCTTGTATGTCAATGAGAATTGAGTGTGTAATGCGATAAATCATCGTAGAAAATGTGGGACTATACTCACGGAGTGGAGTAATAGTGCCTATATATATGTATATATGTATAATGAAACCCTCGAATAACAGTAACCGGGAAAAATCAGTAATGCAGAAAATAGCGACTTTGGTAAAGTCATTTTTCATGAAGTTAACGCCTTAATCAGGGACGCTTACATTAAATTTGACGACATGTGTAGAAGTCGTCCTTTCAATATTTCTAATTTTACAGAATATTTAAAATCTGGAAATTTCCCTAAAACGCGCCCTGGATAGGGGCGTTAGTTTACAGAAAACGCTCTGGTATGGGGCGTTAGTTCAATAAAAGACGACCTGGACAAGGTCGTTAATTCACAAGTTTACAAATTTCGAGACAATGAAATTTCAGGAAACATGATATATGGTCAGTACCATAAGAATAGCAGGATTACAAAAGATTGACCATGCATTAATTTAGAATCATGTTTGCATTGATATATAATTTTTAAAACATGGTATCTATTAATTAAAAGAAAATTGACGTCCGTGTGCAGGGTGTCAAATATGAAATTGACGACCTAGTCATGGTCGTGTCTTGTAATTTAGCGCCTTTGATAGGGGCGTCTATTTCAAAAACTCTTTAAAGATTAACCAAAACGCATGAAATCTATATGCATGTATTAACAGATGATGTTATAATTTTTAATATGCTAGTTTGGGCTACAATCCCTGAGAAAATCCTACCTTTTGATGAAACGTGAAGGATCTGGTGAAGAGAACGATACTCTGTCTGTAACAGAGTAATCACCGGAAAAAGAAGATGAAGGAGAAGTTACAGATGATTGGAGACCTTACGTCCTCCAACTATATGAGAGCTCCTTCTCGACGCAGGCAACCTACAGAATCATGAGATGAAGAATATCAATATTCTTCATGACTATCTCTTAGACAGGGGAAGAAGAACATCACATGTTCTTCACGTATGATAGAAACACTTCGACGGTAATCCAGACACGGATGAAGAACCCTCGTTCTTTAATGGAAGACAGAAGCTCCTCAACCTGTGATAGAAGAATAAGATGAAGAATTATTCCTCCTAATACCTAATCAGCAGAGGAGAAACAATAGGAAGAACAAACCTGTTCTTCACGTCGATAACAGTAGCAGCAGATCGCCAAATAGCGATTAAGGGTTGATTTAGGAGGGTATTTATAGGATTTTTAGATTCCTAATAGGGTTAGAGTTATATTGGAAGTAATACTTCCATGATAGAGTTATTACCACATTCGAACTCTTTCTCATAGTTATCAACTTACCCTGGATAAGTTCCTGGTTCGAACGGAACATAAACTGAATTAACGTCCTATGTAACGGCGTCGAATTTAAATTGACGCCTTGGCACGCGTCGTTTCTTGTTGAAACGCGTCCAATCAAAGGGCGTTACAATTTCTGGCCCTTTTTGTAAATTTGGTCGTTTAAAATTTGACGCCTTGACATGTGGGCGTCCTTTCTTAAAAACACGCCTTAGATGAGGGCTTTTCTTGTAAATTAGCGCCTTTACCTGAGGCGTTATTTTCATCAGGGTTTAATTCTTTTCATTTCAGATTTTTATCATTTAGTTATTTAATCCTTTAATCTATTCCAATTTATCTAAATTTTATTTCTTTTAATTTTTATCCGGGTTGCTACAAATCCTAAGTCAGAGGAAATGACACAATCGAAGGAAACGACACTCTGAGCATAAGCGATCCACCACTCGACCGCTAGGTAAACCAAGCAGTAAAGGAGGAAGTCGCTACGCACACAGAGACGAGAATAATGACGGTCGTAGTAATCCGCCACACAAGCTGCCCTAAGACGCTAACCTAAGACAAACAGGCTGTAGCGGCCAAAGGAAGGCGCGCTACTGCAAAATGGCGGTCAAAGGTTTGTCCGCCAGGGCCAACCGACATAAAGCTTGGACCCGGTCAAAACACACTGTGGCAGCCTATAGTAGGCGTGCTACAGTAAAGTGGCGGTCATACACTGGGCTGCCAACACTAATAGACATAGACTGTTGACTCTAGTCAACGACTCCTGGGGCTCCAAGAAAGGGTCGCCAGAGAGAACCGACTAACACGAACATCGAGAAACAACGAGCCTTGGCGCACCACTATAGGGCCGCCAAAGGCAAGTAGCGGTCAGAGGTTAGGCCGCCAACCTCAACCGACCTCGAAATCACCGACACACTGAAGGATGTGGCAGTCTATCGTGGGGCCGCTAGAGACCTGTAGCGGTCACTGGAATGGCCGCCAAAGCGATACGACGGGAAAACTAGGGAAAAGGCCGATCTCGGCCATTCCACGCCCCATTCGCATCTAAACGTAGGGGAAACAATCCTAGACGGTGAAAAACACCTTCCACAAGTTGGAAGGGTCACATGCAACCATTCGTTCGCGAGAAATGGGCGATTCCAACGAATCGACCCAAATTGGGTCACCGGGGTTCCTAGACTCCTACCGGCCCCAAATGATGACCAATCACGACAAAACTTGTGGGAAGGGGATCCAGACATCCCGAGGGTTCGTTTGATACTAATTTTTCTAAGAATGGTCATTATTTTCCGGCGAACCCTATGAACTCTTAAAATCACGGTTTTACCTAAACGAGCCCAAACTCGCTCGTTCTAGCACAGAACAACACGAAACTGTAGGAAAACGCACAGGAGAAGTAGGTGATCCGTCTCCCTACCTCCACCGAAGAAACCGTGCGCCGAAGCGAGTAAACCGCGCCGGAAACCACATCACGATCTCGACCGTCGGCTTTGAATCCACCGTTTTGGATCGTGCTAAAAACAGTCTGATCCTCGCCCCATCGCGCACCCGATCCTCTACCTGCACGAGCCTCCTCCGTCTGCAGCCAGAGCCGGGAGGGCAAAAGAAGAGAGAAAATGGGGGAGTGAGGGAGTCACGGTGCAAATGAGAGGGGAGGAGAGAGGAAGAAGAATAAAAAGAAAAGAAAAGAAATTAGGAAATTTTCCTAATTTCTGAAAATTCAATAATTGACCCAAAAATAGACTAATTCAGAAAACTACGTAAAAATAGTCAAAACGATCCTCGGGAAGAGTACAACGCGGCTGCGGCATCCACGAGTCGATGAACTGAGAAATAAACTCACCACAGGGTTCCGTAACTAGTACAAGAGAAAAACCCATGTGGATCGTTAAACTCAACTCAGGACCCACAAAAGCGATCCGAAACTCCCTGAAAAGGATCTGAAAGACCCGATAAGGATCCAAGGTATTACAGCCTGGGCATGGTCTTGGGTAGCATGGCGGGGGATAGAAGCTGTAGCGAATCGAGATCTGAGTACTAGAAAGGAACCGGCGCGTCTCGAACCTCGGCCCACCACCCACGAGCCCGAAGACTCGGAAGGGTTAAAGGGATGGTGTGGGAGTACAAGAGAAGCTGAAATAACTGTAGAGGTAGCACACTACTCTAAATAAAATGCACAGAATAAAATAAATAAATAAACTGCTACAAGGTCAAGTGTATCTCGTGTCAAATTAAGTATAGTCAACATAAAAAAAAGTATAAGTACACGGGACATACCCCGGCTCTGGCAGACTGGCGACTAACCCTGACTACTAGAACCACACTGAAACTCAGACGTGCCTCTCGACGACCCCGCCTCACTTGAAAAGCAGGGGTGAGCCTCATTTCATTGGCCCAGTAGGGATCCCTCGGACCCCCACTGTAATATCCCGGACCTTTCGGATCCTTCTTTTTAGGTCTCGGATCTGGTTTTCGGAGTGTCTGGCTCCGTTGTGTCCGAAATTTCGTTTCGGACATCTTTCGTGTTCGTATCGGTGCGATCCGGAGTCGTTTCGGAGGCCCGGAGGCGTTCCGCGGCTTTTCCGCGTGTGTTTTCCGATTTCCGGTGTGTGTTTCGGCTTTTTCTTCGGAAGCTCGCTGCGGGTGGACCGGGTAGTTCACCGAGGCACGAGTGGTACCGTTGCGACCGGTGCGTTCCGAGGATTCCGAAACGTATTTTTCTATTTTTCGGTATTTTTCCAAAAAATCAGATTTTCTATATATTCCCATTTCCTTTTCTTTTTCCCTTTCTCTTTCTTCTTCTTCTCCCTCCCTTCTCTCCCGTGAGCGCTTCCACCGTGACCGGCCCCCCTCTTCCGGTGCTAGCCCTGACGCCATCCCCTTCGGCTACGGACGCGGCAAGGCGACGGCGTCGTGGCATAGGCGGCGTTGTGGTGATCGTGGCGGCGTTCGGTGCTCGGTGAGGGCCTGGGGAGTTTGTGAAGTTTCAAGCGATTCTTGAGGATCGGCGGTGATTCGCCACGTTTCAGACAACCCCGAGGTAGGGTGATGATCTTCTATCTCTGTGCTTTCCTTTCCCATGATTTCTAGGCCGGCGGGGAGCCGAGAGGGGTTCATTTGAGCTCGGGACGGGAAATGCATGCTTTGGGGGTTTGAGTGCCGATCTAGAGTTTTACCGCGCCATTTGGAGTTTTGGGGGCATCATCCGGTGCTCTAGGGCATGGGGACGAGTTCCCCCTTTATTTCCCCATCACCCGGGGGTGATTGGGGCATGGAATTGTGTTTTCGACCGTTTCCCACCATTCTCAGTTTTCCGAGGTGATCGCGGTCCACCAGTGACCGTTTTCACTGGTCGCGGTCAGGCGGGGACCGCTTTCATAAGGTTTTGAACCGTTGGGGCTTTAGAGTGTCGGTGGGTGGACGCGGTCTTGCGACAGACCGCGACTGTTGGTCACGGTCTAGTGGCGACCGCGTTCACCGTGGGGACCGACACGGACCCCGAGGCCTTTTTGACCGTTGGTTTTTAGTCGCGGTCTCCTGGAGACCGCTACTGTGTGAACACGGTCACCGGGTGACCACGTTCATTTTTCTTGAGCCAGGGTGGTCGCGGTTCCAGGAGGACCGCGACTGTGTGGTTGCGGTCCTGAGCAGACCGCGACTACAGGAGGCGGTCCTCAGGTGACCGCGTCTCCCATCCCTTGCCGATTCGAGTCCCGGATGAGCGAGTCTCGATCCCTGTGCTGACATGTGGTCTGACTGATGCTGGGCATCATATGGGGGCCACATGTTAGGGTGCCGTGGGGTCCCGGGAGGTGGTGATTTCGGCTTGTGTTGCCGTGCGTCGGTGTTGGTACAAGGAGCATTCCGCGTACCTGTGATTGTGACGTTGTTTTTCGTTGACTTGAGAGTCTACTCCTTCAGTGACCCTCCACTAGTCGTAACCCACCAGTACGAGGTGCTGGTCTCACCTGAGAGTGGTGTACGGGCACTCACCCTTTGAGACGGTTCGTGGACCGGTTACCGTCGGGCCCCTCGTCGTTAGCCAGAGTCCGACTGCAGGGGAAAACCGGTCAGAGGGCCAGACCTAGGACGCATGGTCTGTGTGTGCATACGTGGTTGGGGGCGGTTGGACCCACGTCGACGGGCGTAACCCCTAGCTAGTCACTTGTTTGTGGTTACTTGTACGGTGTTCGCGCCTTTGGTAGGAGCTACCACATCAGGCGGTTCACCTGCGGTGCGGTGCAAGACGTAAGGGGACGCTACCGGCTGTGCTTCTGGTGGATGGTACTCCTGTCGAGTACGGAGTGACAGACTGTCAGTTGTGTGTTTCCGACCTTCGGGTTTTGCCGGGTCGACCGTTGAGCTTGGGTCTTCTCACCGTGGCACGTGTGTCGGTTTACGCGCTGTAGGGCCTTTGTTTTGTAGAGCATGACTTTCCTTTCCGAGGTACCTACCTACCACTAGCGTAGTGGTTTCCCATTTTGCGAGGTAGGGTTCGAGTGATCCCTACTAAGTCTTGTTCCGAGACTCATTCCCTGCATGTTTTCACCGTGTTTCAGGTGAGGCGCCGCCCCAAGGGAGCGCGTCTGTGGTGCAGCGTGGTGCAGGTGCCCAGAGGTAGTGCCAGAGGTCAGAGCCGGGGTATGCCCCGTGTAGCTGTACTTTTCTTTCTTGTCTCTGTACTAGTCATGGACTACTGTTGTTGTTATTTTCTATTGTGGACCATGTAAAATGTTAATTTATTTCCTAGTTAATATTATAACTGTTTAAATTCTGCAATTACTTGTGATACTTGTGTAGTTTCCACACCATCCTTCTAACCCTTCCGAGTCTTCAGACTCGTGGGTGGCGGTGCGAGTCTCGGGTTATCGGGCGTTCCCG
This sequence comes from Amorphophallus konjac, assembly GCA_022559845.1. Classification (NCBI taxonomy): domain Eukaryota; kingdom Viridiplantae; phylum Streptophyta; class Magnoliopsida; order Alismatales; family Araceae; genus Amorphophallus; species Amorphophallus konjac. The sequence continues at coordinate 323,467,153 of CM040123.1, read as the reverse complement.
GTAATTGGATTCTCGGGTCGTTACAGCTGGTATCAAAGCGCGGTTGTGGAATTACATGAGAATCATAGGTAATTATAGTGGTCCACTAGTCCACAGTGATGATGTACAGGTGACGCTGGCATTGGGCACCGCGTGTTTGTTTTGACCATGCCGTTTTCGTGTTTTCTGTCTTTTGCTTCAGGAGCGAGCATGACGCCGAGGAGGAGCACTCGCTCTCAGCAGGGGCAGTCGGCTGGAGGTCAGGAGATCCAACAGGGGTCCAGAGGGACCAGGAGAGCTTAGCATAGCACCACTAGGAGCTACCGAGGCTGCGGATACCACGAGAGTTCCGGGGGCCGAGGATTTCTTCCATGGCATATACCAGCTTATGTCTCAGCAGTTCGACGGAGAGGCTGGTGAGGGCTCGTCAGCTAGGGGTGGGCCAGGCCGAGCAGTGAGGGACTTCTTACAGTTCCATCCACCTTACTTCAGCGGCCATGCAGTCCCTGATGCGGCTCGTGATTGGCTTGATGAGATGGAGCGAGTGTTCAGTTCTGTGAAGAGTGCTGCCGAGGATAGAGTGGTGTTGGCCTACAACCAGTTGCAGGGTACAGCTCAGAAGTGGTGGTCTTCCGAGTGGAAGATGTCCTTTCAGCATCATCCACTTGAGCAGGTCGAGTGGGACGACTTCGTCAGTGCTTTCGAGCGTACGTACTATCCAGATTATGTTGCTACGCAGCGGATGTGGGAGTTTCTGGAGCTGGTGCAGGGCGACATGTCCGTGTTGCAGTACAGGGCCTGATTCGTCGAGCTGGGTCGGTATGCACCTCACATCATGGAGCATGAGAGGGTAAAGACCGCGCAGTTTGTTCAGGGTTTGAGGTAGGAGCTGAGGCACCATCTGATCGTGAACGGGGCCATTGATCTAGAGACAACGTCTCGTATTGCGGCTTCCTTGGAGATGGATATGTAGAGGACTCGAGGACCGATCAGCCAGGGGCAGTCTGTGTCAGGTCGCAGCCAGCCGTCGGCTACCCAGCAGCAGGGTTCCTTCTAGCATGCGTCGGGTGGTTCGGGAGTGCCGACTTCGGAAGCGTCGGTAACAGATCTGCGTCTTTTGGCTCGAAGGTCAAGAGGTTCTTGAAGAAGGGTTTCCGTAAGAAGCACAAGGATCAGGGGCAGGCTTCATCGGGCAGTGTACAGCAGTCGATTCCTTTTCAGCGTCAAGGATCAGCGGGTGGATCGCGAGGGCCGTGTCTACGGTGTTGTGGGACCCACCCAGGCAGACAGTGCACGGTGCCGATCATCTGTTTTCGGTGTGATCAGCCAGGGCATATGGCGCGTGGCTATCCTCAGAGGCCGCCGCAGCAGCAGTTTCCTCAGCAGCAGCAGGTTCCCCAGTAGCAGCAGCAGCAGGGACAGTATCCGCCGCTACCCAGGTCAGCTAGCGTGGGAGGCAGGCAGAGAGCTCTAGGTCAGATCACGCACATGACCAGGGTAGAGGCAGTGGCGTTGCACCGTGGAAGGTACCGTTCAGATTTTGGGTTGTGCGGCTCGGGTTTTGTTTGATTCTGGCGCATCTCATTCGTTTATTTCGAGGATTTCACGTTGAGCATCGAGGAGCCAGTGACCCAGTTGTCCTGTGATTTGGCAGTGGAGTTGCCTTCGGGTGATTTTATGATCACTCCGTATTGCTTCGATCAGGTTCCGATTTGGATCGATGGGCGGAGTATGCCAGGCTAGTTGTACGCGTTGTAGCTTCGGGATTACGACGTGATTCTAGGCATGGATTGGCTCGAGACTCATGGAGTGGTGGTGGATTGTGGAATGAAGAGGGTCTACTTCCAGCATCCGATCAAGCGAACCTTCTATTTCCAAGGTATCCGTTCCACCTCTTCTCGATTCCTCATCTCTGCTATTCGAGCCCATCGATTGCTTGATTCTGGTTGTCAGGGTTTTCTCGCGTCCGTGGTTGTGTCTGACCGGATGGAGCCGAATGTCGAGGACATTCCGGTGGTGTGCGAGTTTCCAGACGTTTTTCCCGAGGAGTTGCATGGGTTACCTCCCCAGCGGGAGATCGATTTCGTGATCGAGGTTGTGCCTGGTATGGGACCTTTGGCGAAGGCTCCCTACCGTATGGCCCCCGCTGAGTTGAGGGAGTTGAGGGCGCAGTTGCAGGAATTGCTGGCCAAGGGGTACATTCGTCCTAGCTTTTCCCCTTGGGGTGCGCCCGTGTTGTTTGTGAAGAAGAAGGATGGTAGTCTGCGGCTGTGCATTGACTATCGGCAGCTGAATGAAGCGACCATTAAGAACAAGTATCCGTTGCCACGGATCGACGATTTGTTCGACCAGCTTCAGTCTGCGCGAGTGTTCTCACGGATTGATTTGCGGTCTGGTTACTATCAGCTGAGAATTCGTGAGTCTGATGTGGAGAAGACTGCATTCAGTACGAGGTACGGGCATTATGAGTTTTTGGTGATGCCGTTTGGGCTCACCAATGCCCCTGCAGCCTTCATGGACTTGATGCAGAGGGTGTTTCATCCGTATTTGGACCAGTTCATGGTCATCTTCGTGGATGACATCCTTGTTTATTCGCAGTCTACCGAGGAGCACGCGTACCATTTGGGTGTGGTGCTGCAGACGTTACGAGATCACCAGTTGTATGCGAAGCTCAGCAAGTGTGAGTTTTGGCTCGGCGAGGTGCACTTTCTGGGGCACTTGATTTCTGGTGATTGCATTTCCGTGGACCCCGCCAAGGTCAAGGCAGTAATGCAGTGGCCAAGGCCGAGGTCGGTGACGTAGATCTGGAGTTTCTTGGGGCTTGCGGGCTATTATCACCGGTTTATCTAGGATTTTTCTCGCATCGTGGCCCCGATGACTAGGCTAACGCGGAAGGATGTGCCTTTCGTCTAGTCTAAGGAGTGTGAGCAGAGCTTCAGGGAACTGAAGAGATTGCTCACCTCGACTCCGGTGTTGGTTTTGCCTTCTGGATCGGGAGGTTTCATAGTGTGTACAGATGCTTCCGGCGTTGGATTAGGTGCGGTGTTGATGCAGCATAGTAGAGTGGTGGCTTATGCATCTCGGCAGCTAAAGCCCCACGAGGAGAAGTACCCTACCCATGACCTTGAGTTGGCGGCGGTGATCTTTGTGCTGAAGATCTGGAGGCATTATCTGTACGGCGAGAAGTTCGAGGTGTTCACTGACCATCAGAGTTTGAGGTATGTGTTTACCCAGAGGGACCTGAAGCTCAGGCAAAGGCGTTGGATGGAGTTCATGAAGGATTATGACTTCACCCTGTCTTATCAGCTGGGCAGGATGAATGTCATCGCCGATGCCTTGAGTCGGAAGGTTGTGGTCAGTGCCTTAATGTTGAGGGAATAGAGGCTCTGGGAGCAAGTGCCCGAAGTATCTTTCAGGCTCAAGATTCCCCAAGAGGCAGGGTTGGCGGTGCTTGCGAGTCTGACTGTCACTCCTGCTATCCGTCGTCAGGTGACAGAGGCTCAGCATGCGGACCCTGAGTTGCCCCTGATTCTGGCGATGGCTGATGTGGAGCTCGACGAGGACGGTGCTGCGAGGTTTCGCGGCAGGCTGTATGTCCCAGCGGAGGAGCAGGTTCGTCATGCTGTGTTGCGTGAGGCTCATGGGAGCAGGTACACCGTACACCCGGGTGCGACGAAGATGTATCGGAACTTGCGAAGGCAGTTCTGGTGGCCTGGCATGAAGAGAGATGTCGCAGAATTTATGGCCAGATGCCTGATCTGTCAGCAGGTGAAGGTGAGCATCAGCGACCAGGAGGTACTCTCCAGCCCTTGGATGTTCTGCGTGGAAATGGGACCATGTGACCACGGATTTTGTTGTGGGGTTGCCGAGGACCCCGAGTGGGCTGGACAGTATTTGGTTGCTGGTGGATATGCTGACAAAGGTGACTCGGTTGTTACCGATCAAAGTCAGTTGGATCGTGTCCAAGTTGGCTCGTTTGTATGTGGAGCGGATCGTTCCGTTGCATGGGATTCCCATTTCGATCGTATCAGATCGGGATCCGTGCTTCACTTCTAGATTCTGGAGGAGTTTCCAGCGAGCTCTTGGCACGGAGTTGGCATTTAGCTCGGCGTATCATCCTCAGTCTGATGGTCAGTCTGAGAGGACCATTCAGACTTTTGAGAACATGCTGAGATCCTGCTTCCTGGAGGGGCAGGGGAGTTGGATTCATCACCTACCGTTGGTGGAGTTTGCCTACAACAACAGCTATCATTCGAGCATCGGTATGGCTCCTTATGAGGCCTTGTACGGGCGACAGTGTAGGACTCCACTTGATTAGTTTGAGGTGGGTGAGCGTGTTTTGACGGGACTGGAATTGGTGCAGCAATGGGTGGATGTTGTGCACCTGGTTCGTCAGAACATGTCGGCGGCCCAGAGTCGGCAGAAGAGCTATGCCGACCGTAGGAGGCAGCCCCTCGAGTTCACCGTGGGCGATCATGTGTTCTTGAGAGTTTCTCCGATGAAGGGGGTGATGTGTTTTGGACGGCGTGAGAAGCTGAGTCCCCGCTACATTGGTCCTTTTGTGATCTTGGAGCGCATCGGTGAGGTTGCTTACCGGTTGCAGTTACCCCTTGAGTTGGCATTAGTGCATGACGTGTTCCACGTCTCGATGTTGCGGAAGTATATGCCCGATGACTCTCATGTGCTCGAGATTTCTGTTTGGCCTGAGGTGACTCCAGATCTCTCTCTCCCAGAGTTTCCGATCCGCGTGGAGGATAGGCGAGAGCAATGCCTGCGGAACAAGGTCATCCCCTTGGTAAAGGTCGTGTGGCAGCGACACTCTGGTGGTGAGGCTTCTTGGGAGCATGAGGACGAGATGCATCAGCAGTTCCCGTAACTGTTTGAGTGAGTCTTCCTCTTCTTTCCCCTTGGGTTGTTCTCAATTTCGAGGACGAAATTCCTTTAAGGGGGGAGGGCTGTAATATCCCAGACCTTTCGGATCCTTCTTTTTGGGTCCCAGATCTGGTTTTCGGAGTTTCCGGCTCCGTTGTGTCTAAAATTTCGTTTTGGACATCTTTCGTGTTCGGATCGGCGCGATCCGGAGTTGTTTCGGAGGCCCGGAGGCGTTCCGCGGCTTTTCCGCGTGTGTTTTTCGATTTCCGATGTGTGTTTCAACTTTTTCTTCGGAAGCTCGCTGCGAGTGGACTGGGTATTTCACCTAGGCACGAGTGGTACCGTTGCGACCGGTGCGTTCCGAGGATTCTGGAAACGTATTTTTCTATTTTTCGATATTTTTCTGAAAAATCGTATTTTCTATATATTCCCATTTCTTTTTCTTTTTCGTTTTCCCTTTCTCTTTCTTCTTCTTCTTCTTCCTCCCTTCTCTCCCGTGAGCGCTTCCACCGTGACCGTCCCCCTCTTCCGGTGCTAGCCCCGGCGCCATCCCCTTCGGCTGCGGACGCGGCAAGGCGACGACGTCGTGGCATAGGCGGCGGCGTGGTGATCGTGGCGGCGTTCGGTGCTCGGTGAGGGCGTGGGGAGTTCATGAAGTTTCAAGCGATTCTTGAGGATCGGCGGCGATTCGCTACGTTTTAGACAACCCCGAGATAGGGTGATGATCTTTTATCTTCGTGCTTTCCTTTCCCGTGATTTCTAGGACGGCGGGGAGCCGAGAGGGGTTCGTTTGAGCTCGGGACGGGAAATGCATGCTTTGGGGGTTTGAGTGCCGATCTAGAGTTTTACTGCGCCATTTGGAGTTTTGGGGGCATCATCCGGTGCTCTAGGGCGTGGGGACGAGTTCCCCCTTTGTTTCCCCATCACCCGGGGGTGATTGGGGCATGGAATGGTGTTTTCGGCCGTTTCCTGCCGTTCTCGATTTTCCGAGGTGATCGCGGTCCACCAGTGACCGTTTTCACTGGTCGCGGTCAGGCGGGGACCGCTTTCATCAGATTTTGAACCGTTGGGGCTTTAGAGTGTTGATGGGCGGACGCGGTCTTGCGACAGACCGCGACTGTTGGTCGAGGTCTGGTGGCGACCGCGTTCACCGTGGGGACCGGCACGGACCCCGAGGCATTTTTGACCGTTGGTTTTTAGTCGCGGTCTCCTGGAGACCGCTACTGTGTGAACACGGTCACCGGGTGACCGCGTTCATTTTTATTGCGCCAGGGTGGTCACGGTTCCAAGAGGACCGCGACTGTGTGGTTGCGGTCCTGAGCAGACCGCGACTACAGGAGGATGTCCTCAGGTGACCGCGTCTCCCATCCCTTGCCGATTCGAGTCCCGGATGAGCGAGTCTCGATCCCTGTGCTGACTCGTGGTCTGACTGCTGCTGGGCATCATATGGGGGCCACACGTGAGGGTGCCGTGGGGTCTCGGGAAGTGGTGATTTCAGCTTGTGTCACCGTGCGTCGATGTTGGTACAAGGAGCGTTCCGCGTACCTGCGATTGTGACGTTGTTTTCCGTTGACTTGAGAGTCTACTCCTTTAGTGACCCTCCACTAGTCGTAGCCCACCAGTACGAGGTGCTGGTCTCACCTGGGAGTGGTGTACAGGCACTCACCCTTTGAGATGGTTTGTGGACCGGTTACCGTCGGGCCCCTCGTCGTTAGCCAGAGTCCGGCTGCGGGGGAAAACCGGTCAGAGGGCCAGACCTAGGACGCATGGTCTGTATATGCATACGTGGTTGGGGGCGGTTGGACCCACGTCGACGGGCGTAACCCCAGCTAGTCACTTGTTTGTGGTTACTTGTACGGTGTTCGCGCCTTTGGTAGGAGCTACCACGTCAGGCGGTTCACCTGCGGTGCGGTGCAAGACGTCAGGGGACGCTACCGGCTGTGCTTCTGGTGGATGGTACTCCTGTCGAGTATGGAGTGACAGACTGTCAGTCGTGTGTTTCCAACCTTCGGGTTTTGCTGGGTCGACCGTTGAGCTTCGGTCTTCTCACCGTGGCACGTGTGTCGGTTTGCGTGCCGTAGGGCCTTTATTTTGTAGAGCAGGACTTTCCTTTCCGAGGTACCTACCTACCGCTAGCGTAGTGGTTTCCCGTTTTGCGAGGTAGGGTTCGAGTGATCCCTACTGAGTCTTATTCCGAGACTCATTCCCTGCGTGTTTTCACCGTGTTTCAGGTGAGGCGCCGCCCCAGGGGAGCGCGTCTGGGGTGCAGTGTGGTGCGGGTGCCCAGAGGTAGTGCCAGAGGTCAGAGCCGGGGTATGCCCCTTGTAGCTGTACTTTTCTTTCTTGTCTCTGTACTAGTCGTGGACTACTGTTGTTGTTATTTTCTATTATGGACCATGTAAAATGTTAATTTATTTCCTGCTTAATATTATAACTGTTTAAATTCTGTAATTACTTGTGATACTTGTGTAGTTTCCACTCCATCCTTCTAACTCTTCCGAGTCTTCGGACTCGTGGGTGGCGGTGCGAGTCTCGGGTTATCGGGCCTTCCCGGTAATCGGATTCTCGGGTCGTTACACCCACCACACAACGCGGAAAATAACAATAAGGCGCAGACAACCGCAGAAGGTAACACTACCTAGTAGATGTACGGTAGAAGCAACCAGTGGTAATAAATAAACGGAAAAGCTCCCTACAACTAACCATACTAAGCCAACCGACCTCAAACCGGCGGAAAAACAAGTCCGTACCTACCAGAAGACAGGAGCACCACCCACTAGAAGAACAGCCGGATGCGTCCCATGACGTCTTACACCGTGCCTCAAGTGTCTCCCTACAACGCCCCAGGCGGAGAACGAGACACACAATAATAACCAGGAACTCATAACAAGGACTAGCTGGGGTCACGCTCGTCAGTGCGGGTCCTCTACCCCCAACTACGGGTGCACACACAGACCAACTGCTCTAGGTCGGGTCCTCTAACCGGTTTTCCCCCCAGCCGGACTCGAGCTGTAAATGCAAGGGGCCCTACGAAAACCAGCTTAAAAACCATCTCTCTCGGGTAAGCCGCTCCACCTCTCCCGGGTGGGTCAGCACACGCGTGCCGTAAGAAGGCTACGACTAGTGGACGTGTCACCGAAGGTAAGACTCAACTCATAGAAATCACCGATCGAAAGGAAACCGAGTGGCGGCCCTCACAGGACTGCCCCTCTGCCTTGCAGTCCTCTCTTGGACCGCAAGGAGGCCTAGCGGTCCTCTACTGGACCGCTAGGAGAAGCCTAGCGGTCCCCTACTGGACCGCAAGGGAATGGGCCACGAAGGGCCAAGCGGTCTATCGCGCAGCCGCTAACCCAAGCCTAGCGGTCCTCCTTGGACCGCTAGCCAGCCGTAAGTGGTCATCCCCATGACCGCTAGGCGGCACGTGACCCCCAATGGTCGGAAACACGTACCCCGAGGGTGCTCGTTCAAACAGGGGAAAATGATCGTCTGACGACTGCTAACCCAAGGGTAGCGGTCTATCGCGTAACCGCCACCCTGACCCTAGCAGTCCCAGGAGGACCGCTAAGGCCAACCAACATTCGAAACCGCCTAGCGGTCTCCATGAGACCGCCAAAGGGAGTCTAGCGGTCACTGGAATGACCGCTAGAGCGTCCCGAGCGTGAAACCGGCGGGAAACCCCAAAAATGCCCATCCATGCCCCGATCATCACCCAATGATGGGGAAACAAAGGGGAATCCTTCCCCAACCAACCAAGCATGCATCTATGCCCTTAGATCGGTCAAAAACCTCACGAAACGGGAGATCCGGCGCTCAACCCTAAAATATGGATTTTACCCTACCCGGCTCAAAAACACCCCTCTCGGCCTCGCCTCAGCCTACAAATCGCGAGGAAAGCAGTAAAGAGGGTAAGGATCCGTCCCCCTACCTCAAAGAAGGATGAAATCCTCCGGTTCGCCGCCGATCACAAATCTTGGCCGCACAAGAATGACTCTCCCTCACCGCGAAAAGGGCACCGCCGCGTTCCTCTTGCCGCCGTCCGTCGCCAGAGGAGGGAGGGGCATCGGAATGTTCAAACGGGGGAGAGGGGGCCGCGGTGTGCGTTCATGGGAAGGAGGAAGAAGAAGAAGAGAAAAGAAGAAAAAGGGGAAAAGAAAAAGGAAAAGGGGGGGTTTATATAGAAAATCTGGAAAATGCCAAAAATACGAAAAATTAGGGAAAATCATTTCTGCGATCCTCGAAACACGCTCGTCGCACTGGTACAGTCCCGGAGGAGGAGACCACAATGGTTCGCCTGCTATGGCGTTCCGCAGGTCCGTCAGGGAAAAACACGTGCAAACCATAAAACAAGCTCCGGGACCTCCAAAAGTGATCCGAAACTCACGGATCCAAATCAGAAAAATGTATGAAAAACTCGGGACATTACAGCCCTCCCCCCTTAAACAAATTTCATCCTCGAAATTAAGGATAAGACACAAGGATAGGGGAGAAGACTCACCCAAACAAATAAGGATACAATTACCGCATCTCATCCTCACGCTCCCACGACGCCTCACCACCGGAGTGACTCTGCCAGACTACCTTAACTAGAGGGATAACCTTATTCCGCAGGCGGTGCTCACGCCGATCCTCAATGCGGATATGGTACTCTAGAAGGGACAAGTTTGGGGTCACCTTGGCCCAAACGGCATCCTCCAGAACGTGGGAATCATCGGGCATATATCTCCGCAGCATAGACACATGAAACACATCATGCACAAAAGATAGCTCCGGGGGTAACTGCAACCGATAAGCAACTTCACCAATACACTCGATAACAAGAAAAGGACCAATGTAGTGGGGACTCAACTTCCCACGCCCGCCGAAGCACATTACACCCTTCATGGGAGAAACCCTCAGGAACACCCAATCGCCCACAGCAAAGCTGAGGGGCTACCTCCTTCGATCGACATATCTCTTCTGTCAGCTCTGCGCTACCAACATCTTCTTCCGAACCATATGCACCACCTAAGTACATTGCTGCACCAAATTCGGTCCTGTCAGTGTAAGGTTTCGACTAGAATGTGCAGCGAAAATCATCGAAACCTTAGATTGCATATCGTTGCCGATTTTTCAAAATCGAACAAGATCGGTAAAACCCGCGGTGTGAAGAACGATTCTTTACCTTTGCAGGGTTGAGAATCTCCCAAAACCTCGAAGATGAATGAGAGGAAGATCTCGGAGTCACGAGTCGTTCAAGCGTCCGGCCTCTAGACGTATCCACATGAGCAGTGGAAGCAGACGGGATCTCCTCCACTATCTCCACGCGTCGACCCGATCTCTACACCACCATCCACTGTGGAAGAAGAGAGAAGAAGGGGGAGCACCTTGGAGAGAGAGAGAGGAGAGAGGGCGGCCAAGGTTCAACCTTGTAGCTTGGCCAGGGTTTCTCCCATTAGCGAATATTTATAGACCCTTGGCGTTTTTCACAAAAACCCAATAATAGTCTATAAAGTCCACCTATCCCGGCATGTCCAATACTCTATTGTGTGTGACCCTCTAGGCCCAATAGTCTATTTGGTTTTTTAGCCCATTAAGTAAAGAACTCCTTCTTAACTTAATTAATTCTATCCATTAACTCTTAATAGAATTAGTGGGCTTTCCGATCACGAAAAGCATTAATCAACGCTTCATGATCCCAAATGACATTGGGGATAAGCAACCCACTCTAGAACCTTTCCGTCTATAGATTTCACACAGTTATAGATCTTCATTCATCCAACGCCCCACCAGGACTAGGGTATGGTCAAACTGTCAAACCCTATTGAGTCCCGGCTCGACTGAATCATGTACTCCAAACTGGTTCATTAGAAAAACTCCTTTTTCATAATGAACTCCCGTACCCTGGCCAGGGGATTTCCTGAGTACAGATCCGTAGGGCATTCTCTCTCATATATCATACTGAGAGTGAATGATTCCATGTTGTCAAACTAATTACCTTCGCATGAGTTCCACTGAGTCCGAATAACTAACTGTACAAGACCACTTAATTGAAGTCCATAAGTTAGTAATCAAATACTCAGCATCCCTTATGCAAGACATCTTTAGTGACTCAGGTCTAAGACCCAACTATGCTACTGTGACATAGAATACCATGATTGACAGTCAGTATGATTACCATTCAGGGATTCTAGATCGGGTTAGTTCAGTGAACTCATTCCCCTAATGAGCACTCACACACAAACTTCAGTGTCTCCACACTGATGACTATGAGAACAATCACACCCATCAAATGAGTAAGTATCATGTGTGCCAGTCTATCCGGATCTTCAATGTCCCTTCTTGAAGATCCTATGACTGGGAACATCTAGAACATGTACATCTGGATGACTGATCTCATTATCATAATCTCATTATGATCCAGCCATCATCGCACATGTTCAGGGACTTCATCACATTCAAATCATAAACATAAATTAAATGCAATGAATAAATGACATTAATATAAATATGAATAAGATATTACAAGAAATGACGTCATCACATCTCATGTGATTGACTTGTAGGGCATACATTTCTATCAATCTCCCACTTGTACTAAAGCCAATCACCCACATGTTTGATCCCCATCAGCCCTAGGTGATGCTCGAATACACTTTGAGTCAACGGCTTAGTTAGTGGATCTGCAATGTTATCACTGGAAGACACTCTATCAATTACAACATCTCCTCTAGCTATAATCTCTCTGATCAAGTGGTAACACCACAGAATATGCTTTGATTTCTGATGAGACCTCAGCTCTTTTTCTTGTGCAATCGCCCCATTATTATCACATAATAAGAGGACCGGATCAGAGATGCTCGGGATAACTCCAAGCTCTTCAATGAACTTCTTCATCAAACAGCTTCTTTGGCCACCTCAGTAGTAGCAATGTACTCAGCTTCGGTCATAGAATCAGCAGTGGTTTCTTGTTTAGAACTTTTCCAACTCACTGCCCCATCATTCAGGGTAAACACATACCCTGAAGTTGACTTGCTGTCATCTTTATCGGACTGAAAACTTGAGTCAGTGTAACCTCGAAGTTTCAAGTCCTCTCCTCCATAAACCAGAAACATATCATTAGTCTTTCGCAAGTACTTAAGGATACACTTCACAGCTATCCAGTGTTGCTCACCTGGATCCGCCTGAAACCTGCTCGTAACACTTAGAGCATATGCAACATCAGGCCTTGTACATAACATCTCATACATGATGGACCCTATGGCAGAAGCATAAGGTACCCTACTCATGCGCCACCTCTCTTTAGGAGTTTTAGGGGACATTTCCTTAGAGAGGTAAACTCCATGTCTCATTGGTATGAGACCTCTCTTGGAGTTTTCCATGCCAAACCTTTTGACAATGGAATCTATGTACATTGATTGGGACAAGCCTAGCATCTATTTGATCTATCTCTATAGATCCTGATCCCTAATACATAGGATGCTTCACCCAAATCCTTCATGGAGAAGTGTTTAGATAGCCAAACTTTAACTAATGACAACATACCTACATCATTCTCAATGAGTAGTATGTCATCAACATATAGGACCAAGTATGTGGTTGCACTGCCACATGTTTTCTTATACACACACGGCTCATCTTTGTTCTTAACGAAGTCATAAGACTTGATGGCTTCATCAAATCTTAAATTTCAATTGCGGGACGTTTGCTTCAATCCATAAATGGATCTTAGCAACCTGCATACCTTATCTGGGTGCTCATTAGATATGAATCCCTCAGGCTGTATCATATAAACCTCTTCCTTAAGGTATCCATTGAGGAAAGCAGTCTTCACATCTATCTGCCAGATCTCATAATCATGGTATGCAGTGATGGCAAGTAAAATCCTAATGGACTTAGTCATGGCAACCGGTGAGAAGGTCTCGTCATAGTCAACTCCATGTCTTTGACGATATCCCTTCGCAACCAACCTTGCTATATAGGTATCAACCATTCCATCCACTCCAACTTTTCTTTTATAGATCCACTTGCATCCGATGGGTACTATACCCACAGATGGATCTACCAAGTTCCAAACTTGGTTGGAGTACATGGAGTCCATCTCCGATTTCATGGCCTCTTGTCATCTCCAGGAGTCAATACCACCTATTGCCTCCTCATAGGCCTTAGGATCATCATCCTCATTATAGTGTGCCTTGTTCCCACCATCAGAGATATGTCCCACATATCTATCTGGTTGAACATGTACAAGGCCAGACCTACGCACAATTTGTGTGCCATCCTGAACTGGTTCCTGAGACGATGCAGTTCTAGTTTGTGGTTCTAGAACCTCTTCTAGTTCTACCATACTCCCACTGTTTCCTTCAAGGATATACTTATCCTCTAGGAACACAGCTCGCTTAGCTACAAACACTCTTTGATCGCTAGGCTGGTAGAAATAATATCCATAAGTTTCCTTAGAATATCCCACAAACCTACATCTCTCAGTCTTGGATGCCAGTTTATCAGGATTGTGCCTTTTAACATGGGCAGGGCAACCCCAGACCTTAACATACTTAAGGTTTAGTTTCTTTCCTTTCCATATCTCATATGGAGTGAAAGACACTGACTTAGAAGGAACTTTGTTTAATAAGTGAGCAGCAGTGTCTAGGGCATAGCCCCAGAGCGACAAGGGCAATCCAGCAAAGCACATCATGGATCGTACCATATCTAATAAGGTACGATTCCTCCTTTCAACCACACCATTCAGCTGAGGTGTGTAAGGAGGAGCCCACTGGGATAATATACCATTATCCTTTAAGTATTATGTGAATTCTGTACTCAAGTATTCTCCTCCTCGATTAGATCGAAGAGTTTTAATACTCTTTCCTGTTTGTTTCTCTACTTCATTCTTGAACTCCACAAATTTCTCAAAGGCTTCGGATTTGTACTTCATCAAGTACACATATCCGTACCTAGAGAAATCATCAGTGAAAGTAATGAAGTAAGAGTAACCCCCTTTGGCATGGGTGGACATGGGTCCACAAACATCAGAATGTATGAGTTCCAATAACTCACCATCTCTCTCTCCATGTCCAGTAAATGGAGAGTTGGTCATTTTTCCCATGAGACAAGATTCACAGGTTGCAAATGATTCATAATCAAATGGATCAATATATCCATCTTTGCACAACCTTTTCAATCTTTCCTCACTAATATGACCAAGCTTACAATGCCAAAGGTATGCTTGATTCACATCACTCCTCTTCCTCTTAAGAGGTCCATCCACACACATCACAAGAGTATCCACATCTAGTAGAGACAAACCATTAATTAAGCTCCCACTGGCAAACAATTCACCATATAATAATAAAGAACATGTTTTATTCCCAAAGCTCACAATAAATCCACATTTATTTAAGCATGAAATGGAAATAATGTTCTTAATTATGGAAGGAACAAAATAACAGTCTGTTAACTCTAATGTGGCTCCTGAAGAAAGCTTGAGGTTTACACTCCCGACGACAAGTGCAGCAACTCTTGCTCCATTTCCAGTCGAAGATCAACCTCTCCTTTGTTCAATCGCTTGCTACTTGTCAGAACCTGCAAATCATTATAGATATGAGATGCACATCCAGTATCTAATACCCATGATGTGGATCTATATGACAAGTTTAGGTCAATCATGAACATACCTGAAGCTTCACCAAGCTTCTGCTTTGCTTTCTCTGCAAGGTACAACTTGTAGTTCCTCTTCCAATGGCCATCCTTATGGCAATGGAAGCACTGGCCCTTGTCCTTGCTAGCATCTTCTTTCTTGGCAGCCTTTACCTGTTTACCCTTCTTCTTTGCCTTGCCTTTCTTAAAGGCCTGCTGAAGTTTCCTCTTCTTCTTGGTCTTACCAACAAGCATCACAGGAACTTTCCCATTGTTCATAGTGCTCTCAGCAGTCTTCAACATGTTTAGAAGCTTTGCCAGAGAGCATTCTATTTTGTTCATGTTGAAATTGACAATGAACTGGGAAAAAGAACTAGGGAGAGATTACAGAATCTGATCAACACAAAGATCTTTATTCATGTTGAATCCCAATTCTGCCAACCTTTCGATCCACTCAATCATCTTGAGAACATGTGTCTGCACAGATGTTCCCTCAGACATCCTTGCCCCGAACAGACTCTTAGATATCTCATATCTTTCTGTTCGGCTCTGAGCTCCAAAGAGCTCCTCAAGGTGAAACAGAATGGATCTTGCATCCATCTTTTCATGCTGCCTCTGTAACTCATTTGTCATGGAGGTAAGCATATAGCATTGGGCAAGGATGGCATCATCCTTATGCTTCTCATAAGCAATGATCTCTCCCTCTTTAGCATCATTGGCAAGAAGAGGAGTTATAGGCCGATCAAGAATATAGGCTATCTTCTCAACAGTGAGAATAATTCTCAAGTATGGAATGCTTTGTTTGATCCACAAGGAAAGACATATGATTGGCGAGGGGAGCGCCCCCCCGCCTCTGGCATCGGAAGGGGCACTGCTGGAGTTTGTTCCTTGGTGGCGAATCTAGTACTTAGGAAGACATATGCGCAAACCCTGTTGCAGAATCACCAGAGAGACAAGTGTGCGATTCCAGTGAAGGATCCAGGGTTCACGATAAGGGGGAACCAGCAGTGTACTTCACCAAAGCCGACATCCAAGCTTCCATGAAGGATCTCTCGTTTGCTATCATAGCGAAATGCTCGTATGGTAGACCGGCTTTTCCGGAGATCAAATCCTGCCTGGCGCAGAGAATGACACTGTCCATGGACTTCATTATCAGCAGGTTAAATCAGAGGCATATCCTTATTCGTTTGGGATGTGAAGAAGATTTTCTAAAGCTTTTGATGCAGAAGAACCTCTATATTAAGGGGTATTTGTTTAAATTTTTTAGATGGACTCCGGATTTTGACTATGCTGTCGACCCTGCTTCAGCTCCTGTATGGCTGGGTTTCCCAGCGCTTCCTGTCAATCTTTACCATGAAGATTATATGAAGTCGATTGCTGGCAACTTTGGGACAATGCTGAGAATTCATGATAAAACGTTGGCGATGACTGACACTGCTGAAGCTTTGGCTTGTGTTGAATTGGATCTTTTTGCTCCGCGTAAAGAAAGGATATGGATTGATCTGGATGGAGCAGGTTTCTGGCAGATGGTTAATTATTACAGAGTTCCACAACTTTGTGGTGTATGTCACAAACTTGGACATCGTGATGTCGAATGTAAAAGGAAATTGGGGAACCCTGATCAGCCTCAGCCGCGTGCTAGGCCAGAACAACTACCAGTTAAGCAGGTCTTCATGCCTAGGCAACCGAGCACAAGAGATGTTCGACAGGATGCCTCAACGTTGAATAGATTTCAAGTTTTACAGGAGATGGTTATGTCTGATTGTAGTGGATTGGAGACATCTAAAAATGGTATAAACTTACCTGATGAAACATTTATGAATGAGTCTGAAGGTGGTAAAGTATCAGAAGACCTTGATGGGGAGGAACTGGAATTTCAGAATAAAGTTTGTGCCTCTCATACTTCCACTTCTCAGCAGAAGGTAGAGCTTCCTTCAATTCCAATAGTGGTCAGCCAATTGAAGAATAAAGATAAGGTAAACGACCAAGGTCAGTCTAATGTAAGCAGCTCAAACTATGGATTACAGAAGCAAGAGGAAAGTCTTAATATGGTGAAATCTGGCAATGAGGCTCTAATAATTGATGATGGTAATAGTTTGGTTGTTCCATCTATGCAATCTGGGGGTATTGACATACTAGCTACGGATACTGGTGTTATTGAGGTAAATTTGCAAATGGAGGAAAATATTGAGGCCATTAATTTGGCTAAAGTCAAAAAAGTTATCTCTTCTTTTAAGCTTAACACCAGTGATCTGTCAGTGGCTGATCAATCACAGGCTGAAAATATATTCATGCAGGAGTATACTTTGGTAAATGAACAGGAGTCCTTGGTCGATCATGGTGCTGGAATGAAAATAGCAGGTATCAACATAAAACAACCTATGACAAGAGCCAAAGCTAAGAATTTAGCAGGTGGACAACAACCTCTCTCTTTATCTCAATGATTAGCCCCACTATGATTTGGAATATCAGAGGTATCGGTAATGCAAAATCTATGAGAAGCCTTAAACAACATTTAAGGTGCAACAACATACAGATGGCATGTATTATTGAGCCTAAGACCACTGTGGATAGGTTGGAACATATTAAATCAAAACTGATGTTTGATCATGCTTGTGTGAATCAAGAGGATAATTCTAAAATCTGGTTATTTTGGTAGAATTCTATTAATGTCTCGGTTGTCCAGTGCAACCCTCAATTTATTACTGTCCAAGTTAAGATTGGTGGAGGTGCTGAGTACATGGCTTCATTTGTTTATGCTTCCTGTAATGTGGCTATTAGGAGAGAGCTTTTTGCAGATCTAGAGCTGTTTGGAAGGTCGGTTAACCAGCCTTGGTTTGTGGGAGGGGACTTTAATGCCATTCTATCTCCTAACGAAAAGAAAGGAGGTACCATGGGTTTTGTTAATTCAATGATTGATTTCCAAGGATTTGTAGCTGTGGCTGGGTTTATGGATGCTGGGTATTCTGGTAATCCATTTACCTGGTCTAATAATCAAGCTGGGACTAGAAATATTAAAGCTAGGCTGGATAGGATTCTTTTCAATGACAGTTGGGTTGAAAAATTTCCTGTGGTTGCTGTTAAACATTTGCTGAGAGAACCATCAGACCACTCACCGTTGCTGCTTTATTGTCCTCAATTTAAAGGTGGGCCTAGCAGATTTGTCTTTCAACATATGTGGTTAGAGGATGTTAATTTTATCTCCATGGTGCAGACTACTTGGACTTCTATTCCTACTATTCATCATAATGCCTTTTACAACCTTCAAAACAAACTCAAGGCTCTCAAACCTGTAATTAAACAATGGAACAAAGACAGGTTTGGTAATATTTTTGACAGAAAATGCAAAGCCGAGGAGGAATGCTCATTGGCTGAATCTATATTTGATGGTGATCCTAATGAAGGCAACAGAGTTGCTTTGCAGGTCGCCCAAGCTGAATTAAGGAGATGCTTGCATCTTGAAGAAATTTTCTGGGGGCAAAAGGCTTGAATTAACTGGATGAAGATGGGAGATCGTAACACCAAGTTTTATCATATGTATGTCACTCAAAGAAGAGCTAGGATGGCCATCCACAGAATCAAGTTAGATAATGGGGAATGGTGTGAGGATGAAGACGTGATTAAGGTCAAGGCTGTTGATTTTTTCCAGCAACAATTTACCTCATCGGAGCACACTATAAAGCCTGCTGTATTAGATCATATCCCCTCTCTGGTCACTGTTGAGGAAAATGAGGCTCTAACCATTGTACCTGATGAAGAAGAAATTAAAAAAGCTGTTCACTCCCTGGGGTCTGACAGTGCCCCAGGTGCTGATGGTTTTACTGGTATGTTCTTCATTTCATGTTGGGAATTTATATCAGCTGATGTGATTAGGGCTGTGCAAGGCTTCTTCAGAGGTATGCCTCTACCAAAAGGTACAACTTCCTCATGTATCGCTATGATTCCTAAAGTGGCATCACCCATTTCTTTTGCTGAGATGCGGCCGATTAGCCTTTGCAACTTCACCTATAAAATCATTTCTAGAATCATCAGCAATAGGATGGTGAACATTTTACCTAATATCATATCTGAAAACCAAGGGGCCTTTGTTCAAGGGAGACATATTGTTGACACAATCTCTTTAGCCTCAGAGTTGATGAAGGAGCTAGGGAGGAAGGTAAGGGATCATAATATTATCCTCAAACTCGACATGGCCAAGGCCTATGACAGATTGGAATGGGATTTTTTGCTTGCTGTAATGAGGAAGTTTGGGTTCTCGAACAGATTTTGCTCTCTTATCTCTATGATGCTTTGTAACTATTGGTTCTCTGTCCTTGTTAATGGTTCACCGACAGGTTATTTTAAATCAACCAGAGGGGTCAGACAAGGAGACCCTTTGGCTCCGGCCCTTTTCATTATTGCAGAAGAGGCTCTCAGTAGGGGTATTGCTAGACTATTTCTTGATGGTGAAATTCAACCATTCCATGTACCCCGTGGTTGTCCCCATGTATCCCATTTACTTTATGCTGATGATACATTAGTCTTTAGTAATGGCAAGGCAAGGAACCTTAGAAGGCTGTTGGATTTCATCAGTGACTATGAGGTGTCATCAGGATAGAAGGTGAACAAAGCTAAAAGCAGTTTTATGGTCTCTCAGAAAGTTTCTCATGCTGTCATTAGTAGGATTGCTGACTGTACGGGTTTTCAGCACAAAAATGGTATCCAATCATATCTTGGCGTCCCTCTTTTTGAAGGCAGGAAGAGAATATCGCACTATAAATATATACTGAGAAAATATGCAACAAAATTAATAGTTGGCAGTCCAAATACCTTTCTCAGGCAGGCCGGAGATGCCTTATCATTTCTGTGTTACAATCCATCCCTATTTATACTGCTAGTTCTTCCTGTATTCCAGCTACTATTATTAGCATGATCAACAAGCATGGTCTAGCATCACCAATCCCATTGAGGAAGGTGGCCTTGGAATTAAAAGCTTGCGTTACATTCAAATTTCGATGGTAGCTAAGCAAATTTGGACAATTCTCCATGGTTCCTCTCTCTGGTCACAGTATGCCACTTCAAGATATATTAAGGAGCATCTTAGTTCTATTCAGGACCCCTTTCCAAGTGGTGTCCGGAGGGACATATTTAGGCAAGCCAGGAACCTGGTTTTATCTAAAACCCGGTGGATCCCTATGGATGGTAAAACTATCAATGTCTTGAAGGACAATTGGTGTGGTGTAATTCTGGCACCCAATAACTGCCCCATTAATGTTACGCTTGGTGAAGCCCTGGCTAATCCTAATCACCAGGTATGGTCCTATATTCCTCTTAATGTGGCTCAATATATGGGTAATTTGCAGTTTCAACAGATGCCAACTATTTGTGCCTGGGATGCCAACAATGATGGTGGTTTTACCAGTAAAATTGCATATAATTCAGTGAGAACTCAAGGGAACAAAATACCTCCTTTAAAGAGGATTTGGGGAGAGCATTTCCCTCCTAGGGCCTCCATATTCTGTTGGCGGACATTAAACCGAGCAGTGCCGGTTGACAGTATTATTGCAAAGGTTGGTATATGCTTACCTTCCAAGTGTGTTTGCTGCAAGGATAATAACCAAGAGGAGACCTTGAATCACTTACTTATGGAGAGTCAAATAGCCAGACCACTGTGGAATTTCTTCAGGTTGCTTTTCGATTCTAGATGCAGAACTAATAGCTCTGTTACGGGTTTTTGCTGGGATATTCTATGTTCAACTGACTGCAAGTCTCCATTTGGTTTTACTGCCACCCTTGTCATGTTGCTCATTCTTTGGGAGACATGGAAAGCCCGATGCAGCATTAAATTTGAAGACAAAAGGCTCTCAATCAGAGTAATACAGCAACAAATCTGTAGCCAGACTGAGTACTCTTTGCAACAAGTGATCTTCATCAAGGCTCCCTCAGATAGTGAGAGACTCATGTTAGATCAGTATAAATTTACTTTCAGGTTGAATGTGAAACATCCAAAGCTAATTAAATGGTCAGGTCCTAGTCATGGTTATGCTTTGAATGTTGATGGGGCTGCTAAAGGAAACCCTGGGCAGGTAGGTGGAGGTGGTTGCATCAGAGGTAGTCATGGTGAATTTGTCTTTGGATTCTCATATTATTATGGTGTGGGTACCAATATGGTGGCTGAGGCGAGAGCCTTACTTGATGGGCTGAGGGTCCTGGTTAAATGTGGCCTCCCAATTGCTGTGATATATTCTAACTCCAAAGTTTTAGTTACTTTGTTATGTTATGTTAGATGGAAGCACTCTGTCACCACGAAGTGTGGATCTAGAGGGGGGTGAATAGATCGATGGCCTAATTCAAAACACAACTGAGCTCTAATGCGGAATTAAAACGAGCAGCTGTTGAACAACAGAATGAGCACAATAATATCAGAACAAAATAGATCATAGTGATAGCGGACCTAAGCAATCATCTACAATGATTTGAACGGTCGAACCGAAATCACAAGGTCCACAAGACAATCACACAGTAGACAGCAAATTTTAAGGTGGTTCGATCTCAACCCAGAGATCTACGTCCACCCCACACTCCAACTAGAGTGTGGATTCGCTGACTCACAGCTTGAACCGCTGGGCAATATAGCTTAGCCTACAACCGCTGAGCTTCACAGCTTGCTGTCTGAGACCAAGTCTCGCCCGCTGAGGAGTTACAGCTTAACATGTCCAGAGGCTACACCTCTGCAAACCCGCTGGGGATTACAACTTACCCGTCCAGAGGCAGCACCTCTACAAACGCTGACTCACAGCTTGAAAACAAGAGTTCAAAAAATAGGAAAAATAGAATCAAACGAAAATGGAAAACCCAAAAGAAATGTAGCTCGGAATGAGCAGTATCAGCTCTTGTGTCTGAACCAAGAGACTGATTCACAAGCTCTCGAACAAACTCTCTCAACTCACTCTCTCAATCTTCTCTTCTCTGCTCTTCTCTTCTCTCTCTTTTCCTTCTCTTCTCTCGGTGGCTCTATGCTTTTCTTCTCTGTGGATCGTGCAGGCTGAAGTTCACTCTCTGCTCTTCTGCTTCGATCAAGCTTCTTCTGAGGAAGAGGCTTCATATATATAGAGCAGCAGATAGGGCGTGTGTCTTCCACATTTCCCGCCAAATCATTTGGTCACGTGGCAGCATCTCAGGATTGCTTCAATATACGTGTCACGATCCTGGTACTCCCCTTATCCTCGGATCACGTGCCTTCATTAAGCTTCACGAAGAGTACCTGTCAGTCAGATAGATAGAGTTATCAGTTTAAGACTAACAGCTTGTACAGACTTCATTCATGCAACATGTGTAAGCATGCATCGACTTTCATGTTCTATAGAAGACTGAATGTATAGACTTGAATAGGTGTAATGCAGACTGTATCAAGCAAAGTATGCACAATGATAATGAGTCCACATGCAGGTCACCAAGCAGTGTATGGACTTAGATGCATGCGACAATGATGTATAGGCTTTGAAGTGTGTAATACAGAATGCATCAAGCAAAGTATGAACATTAAAAATGGATGTATAGACTTGTGACAATGTTCAGACTAGCTAGCATGCGAGTGTATATACTTGAGTAGACTAGCTAGCATGCGAGTGTATAGACTTGAGCAGACTGGCTATCATGCGAGTGTATAGACTTGTAAGCTGTATAGACTTGTAAGCGCTGACAGATGATGTACAGACTTGCATGAGACACTGCATGAGACGCTGAATTGCCAAGAATGTATAGACTTGCATGAGACACTACATGAGACGCTGAACTGCCAAGAATGTATAGACTTGTGTGTGCTGACAGACTTAGCATGAGATGCTAAGTAAGACAGAGCATGTATAGACTTGGCGTTATGAAGCACACATGCTGTACAGACTTGTGCTAATGCTTCAAGTGGACAATGTACAGACTTTGGACATGCGTGCATGCTATGCAATGTACAGACTTGAGTGCGTGCATGCAACACGATGTATAGACTTGCTCATGACTGTCTAGACTCTGCATGCGTGCTATAGGAATGTGCAGACTTGCTGACAAAGCGTTGTGCAGACTCTGCGTGCCACAATGTGCAGACTTGCAAGTGTGTGACATGCACAAAGATGCTAAGTAAGACGGTCCAATGTATAGACTTCAAGTCCACTTGAGACGCTGAGTGAGACGGACCTCATAGGCTGTACAGACTTGAATGCATGCTTGCAACACGATGTATAGACATTGCATGTGCGAGCAATGCAGCAATGTATAGACTTTGCCATGCCCAAGGTAATATACAAACATGCTGGCAATGAGTGTACATACTATGTATATGCGTAAGACGCTAAGTGAGACGGACGATGTATAGACTTAGCCGATGTAGACTTAGTCCAATGTACAGGCTTTGCAATTGATGTACAAACTTGCTGGTCAAACAGACAAAAAACTCTATACAGACTTTAGCGTGCAGACATGCCATTTGAATGTATAGACTTGTGTTCTAAATGATGCACAAACACAACACAAAGTAATGTATAGACTCTACGTGCATGCTTCAATGCAATGTATAGACTTTGAGTGTGTTGACTTATGTGTGTGTGCAATGTGTAGACCCGTGTGTGTGTGCATGACGATGTATAGACTCTGACTGCATGGAACACACAGACAATCTGATGAAGACAGTTTCATCAAAACATAAACATTTGCCAATCAATCAAAACAAGCTGTTGCCAATAAAGTAAAGCTTATTGTCAACATCATCAACACAGAGGAGTCACAACAATTTCTCCCTTTTTGATGATGGCAACACCCTATCATATAGAATAGCAGCATCATGTCATACAGATGTATTTTTGATGAAAGACATGATTTGGTAGTCAGATTTGTCATGCAGATGCTATGAATGCATGCTAAGAAATGAAAACTAACTCCCTGCTCACAAGATCTTCCCCTTTGCCATAACATGATGCATACACTCCCCCTGGAATTCGTCAAACAGACAGTATATTCTCCCCCTTTGCCATCAACAAAGAGGAGGGAAAGAAATTACAAGGGAAGGAACAAGAGAAATCATCTGACTGGCATTCTGAACAAGTAGTTCAGGAATAAGCATTCTAAAGCACAGAGTCTTCAGTCATATGAATTTAGAAACTGCTTTCAGATAGAGTTCTGGTTTAACGGTTATAGAATTTAGAGTTCATGCACTACAATCATTGGATGAGTTTGCTGTGCATGATAATAGCAATAAACCAAAATCACATTTGAGCATGCGAGATTCAGTTTCAAAAATATCCTACTTTCTTAGACTCAGTAAAAATTGTTAGGAGATACCAGGTCATGTATTGAAATTAAACAGTTTGACATATCTGAATTTTCTTTTGAAGGAACAGCATTTTCAATTTTATTTTATTAAGGGCATTCAAGTACCATTTGTCTTTTTGCGTAAGGGTACACGTTTATCAGACGCCAGTACCCTTAGATACTCAACATAATGAACCATTCTGCTTATGATCAATTTCAATAAAGCTGATTTACACATTTTTGTGTGAGGGTACACGTTTATCAGACGCCAGTTACCCCCAGGTACTCAGTGAAACCACCTTACTATTTTGATCATTTATACAGAGATAACTGATACACCTCATGACTTAAGTATTGTCCATTTCTTTGATGGATCACTCAGTTTCTCAGTGCTTTATGAGTCATTGCTCTGCCAACATTATTTTTCAAATATTTTTCAAGATTTTAACATTTTCTTAGCTGTCCTTTATTTGTGTTTCAGAATAACTTGTTTAAGGACAATACACATACTTAGCCTTCTCTAACAGGATTTCAGGCGAGTTTTCAGATTTCAGATACAATTAACTTTGTCTGACATGTAATGAAATAGGGGTTGAGAGCTTTATCAATTATCAGCATTCTTATTTTCTGATTGCAATCTTTAAACTCTAAAGATTATAAAATTTAAACCATTAAGTCAGTCTTTAAGCAATTAAAATTCTTATAAAGGAAGAAGTCTATTTTCTATTGCTTAAGAATTAGAACTGACTAACAGATTGCCATATTGTCAGACTCAACTCATCAAGGTCAAGGAATGAATGAATTCACGAGAGACAAGAATTTGAGTTGCAATGAAGTTGATACCCTCTCTGAATTACATACAACACTCCCCCTGTCTATATGCATGTAGTTATGATATGCATGTTATGCAATGAATATGTCATGAAGAATGTGAATGTGATGCATGCAAGGTTTGATCCATTATTCAACTGCCACAGAATTTTATTCAGACAAACAAGTTTAAAACGAGATATTCAAACCAACTGAATTCTATTCATCATGCTAAAATTTACACAAGCCAAGTTCTCTTCTAAGAAATTTGAACCTTTCATTCCCTAGTGGCTTAGTAAAGATATCAACAATTTATTTTTCAGTTTCAATGAAATTTAGTTCAATTTCCTTTTTATTAACAGCATCTCTAAGAAAATGGTGTTTGATCTCTATGTGCTTAGTCCTAGAATGATGAACATGATTTTTAGCTAAACATATGGCACTAGTATTATCACACAAAATTGGAATACATTCCAGTTTTATTTGATAATCAGCCAGTTGGTGCTTGATCCAAAGTACTTGGGCTGCACAGTTACCAGCTGCAACATATTCAGCTTCAGCTGTGGACAAAGCTACAGTGTGTTGCTTCTTAGATGCCCAAGTTACTAGACAACCACCAAGGAATTGACAGTAGCCACTATTGCTCTTTCTCTCTACTCGACACCCAGCATAGTCTGCATCAGTGTAGGCTAGAAGTTCTAACTCACACTTGGCAAGATACCAAAGACCAAGCTCTTGGGTGCCTAGTAGATACCTAAAAATCCTTTTCACAGATTTAAGATGTGACTCTTTAGGACTAGCCTGAAATCTAGAGCATAAACACACTGCAAACTGAATATCAGGCCTAGATGCTGTAAGATATAGAAGGGATCCGATCATACCTCTATATAGCTTTTGGTCCAATGGTTTACCTTGAGGATCTTCATCTAAGCTGGTCGAGGTACCCATTGGAGCAGCTATTTCTTTGAGGTTTTCCATCTTGTATTTCTTCAGTAAATCCCTTATGTACTTGGACTGAGAGATGAAGGTTCCATCTTTTGACTGTGTCACCTGCAGTCCAAGAAATAATTTGAGCTCGCCCATTGAGCTCATTTCAAACTCATTAGTCATAATCTGAGAAAACTCCTCACACAGTTTGGGGTTAGTTGACCCAAAAATAATGCCATCCACATAAATTTGAATAATAAGAATATCTGAATGACTTACCTTAGTGAACAAGGTTTGATCAACTACACCTCTTGTGAAGTTCTTATCTGTGAGGAATTTGCTCAACCTGTCATACCAAGCTCTAGGAGCTTGCTTAAGACCATAGAGAGCTTTACGAAGTTTATAAACATGATTGGGGAAGTCTAAACATTCAAAGCCAGGAGGCTGCCTCACATAGACATCCTCACTGATTTCCCCATTCAGAAAAGTAGATTTTACATCCATCTGCTGAAGATTTATTCCTAGGAAACATGCATAAGCGAATAAAATTCTGATTGCTTCTAACCTGGCTACAGGGGCAAAAGACTCTTCAAAGTCTATTCCAAATTCCTGATTATACCCTTGAGCTACAAGTCTGGCCTTATTCTTAATCACATTCCTTGATTCATCAGTTTTATTCCTGAAGACCCATTTAGTCCCTATGACTGTCTCATGATCAGGAGGTGGGACCAAGTGCCACACCTTATTCCTATCAAATTGATTGAGCTCTTCATGCATGGCATTAATCCAATGCACATCCTTGAGAGCACAGTCAATGGACTTGGGTTCTACATGTGATACAAAAGCATATGCATTCAGTTCATTTTGAATTCTTAAGTGGCCTCTAGTCCTAGGAGGGTCATGCAAATTGCCAATTACATTATCTACAGGATGATCTTTCAGATATCTAATGTTGACAATTTCATCATCATGATTTTCATTTACCTCCCCCTGAACTGTAGGCTCTTCTCCAATAAGCTCTTCATTTTCTTCCTCATCTTCGGATTTGTCTGCAGGATTCCCTTCTTTCAGAATATCACCATTGTCTTCATTCCTGCATTGACCAATATTAGTCTTTACCAAAGATTCATCAAAAATAATATGTGGAGATTCTTCAACAGATTTGGAATTCAGATTATACACTCTATATGCCTGAGTGTTTTCAGAATAACCAAGAAAAATTCCTGGTTCACCTTTAGGTTCAAATTTATCAAGGTCTCTTTTATCATTTATGTGAATAAAGCATTTGCAACCAAAAACCTTGAAATGAGCAATTGAAGGTTTCTTACCCTTTATGATTTCATAGGGTGTTTTCTGGGTAGAAGGTCTTACCATAGCTCTGGTAATTACATAACAGGCAGTATTTACTGCTTCAGCCCAGAACTTCCTTGGCAGACCACTTTCAACCAAGAGTGTTCGACCCATCTCCACTAGGGTTCTGTTTCTCCTCTCCACAACTCCATTCTGCTCGGGTGTTCTTGGTGAGGAGAACTTGTGATGAATTCCATTTTTCCTGCAGAAATCATCAAACTGTGAGTTTTCAAACTCACCTCCATGATCAGTTAAAATATTTTCAATTTTCTGGTTTATTTTAAGACAGAACTCCTGAAATTTTGTGAATGCATCACTTTTATGTGATAAGAAATATACCCAAGTGTACCTAGAGAAGTCATCTACCATGACAAACCCATACTTCCTCCCTGATAAGCTGACAGACCTGGTTGGCCCAAAAAGGTCCATGTGTATCAGCTCATAGGGTTTAGAAGACAGATTTTCTGTTCTAGATTTGAATGACTTCCTAGTTAACTTTGACTGAGAACATGCATCATAGAGTTTATTTTCTTTCTTAAAAGAAACTTCAGGAAGTCCTCTAACCATGCTGTGCTTATTCAATTTATGCAATACTGTGTAACTAGCATGGCCTAACCTACGATGCCATAAGAATGCTAGGTCCTCTATGCTGGCAGTAAGGCATAGGTTAGAATGTTGTATATCATCTAAGTCTATCATGTAAGTATTATTAACTCTTTTACCAGAAAATTTAACAATTTCGGAATCATGTTCAAAAACTTTACAGGATTGAGAGTCAAAAAGAACTTTATATCCTTTATCACATAGCTGGCTGATACTAAGTAAATTATATGCTAAACCTTCAACCAGCATGACATCTTCAATGCAACAGGTAGTACACTTACCTACCTTACCTGTCCCGACAATCTTACCCTTTGTGTTGCTACCAAAGGTGACAAGGCCTCCATGTTTCTCTGTCAGCATGCAGAACTTGGCCTTATCTCCTGTCATATGCCTGGAGCAGCCACTATCCAAGTACCACAGATTGTTCTTGGCTGACAGGCATACCTGCACACACAATCAGGTAGAGAATTTTGGAACCCTAGTCTGATTGGGCTCCTGAGCAGATGAAATGCAGTTAAAACATGAAAGCAAGCTTTTAGGAATCCACATTTGTTTAAAAGAATTCTGTTCAGTGGATTTTTCGGATTTCTTTTTGTTGTGTTTCTTCTTATTTGCACCAGCAGGATTATTTACAGATTTGTTGCTTCTGTGCCAGTGCCTTGGCCAGGGTGTATTCATGAAACTTTGGCCATAGTAATCTTTGGGCTGGCTGAAGAAATGTTGGTTCCTAGGTGTCCAATTGCCATACCCACCAACCCAATTTCTGGTGTAAGGTCTATAAGACTGTGTAGCCTGATGTCCATGACCTATAAACCTTCCCTGAGTCCTAGTCCACCCTGACCTATTTGGATAGGTTGACTGTGCAGTGTAGTAGGACTGGGCTCTAGATTGGTAGAAATGGTTGGGTTGTGCTCTAAATGCATTCTGTCTCCCCTGCACCTTGGACCCTGCTGACCTATTCACAGGTGTGTATTGGGTCTTCTTCTGAGATGGTGGTGGTGGTGGAGACTTGGTGAACTTAACATGGGGTTTATATGCATGTGTAGGCTGACCCCTAACCTGAGACTGAGCTTTACGATTTGACTTGGATGTACCAGCTCTACTGGGCTCACCAATCTTTTGTTTGCCCTTCTCCTCAGCACTGGGCTTCTTCAGATTCACAGTTTTATTCACAAAATTATTTGAATTCATGTTGATGAGAGGTCTTTTCTCTTTTTGTGCTACAAATGAAATGGTCTTCATTCCAAAACTTTTTGTTGCACTAGAATTAAATCCAAGGCCCTCTCTCCTGAAATTTACTTTTGACCCTAACAAAGCATTTAGGTTCTCTGAACCTTGGGTCATTTTCTCAATAATTTTCAGCTTGTCCTCATTATCTTTCTGAATATCTTCAATGGATTTCTTCAGTTCGATGTTCACACTTAGGACAGCTTCATATTTTTCATTCACAATTTTCATCTCACTCTCATATTCCTGTATTTTCAATTTCCATTCATCAGTTTCTTTTTCTAACCTCTCATTATCTTCTTTAGAGGATTTTAACTCATGCTTGATTTCTTCTATTTCAGAGCATGTGAGTTTCAGCTTATTTTTCTCAGATTCAAGGCATGCAATTTTATCAATTAGAGTTGTGTCATTTTGCATGAAATTTATCTTTCTTCTTAGATGCCTATTTTCCTTTCTGATATCATCTGCTTTATCAGCTATGTCATGATAGGCATCTACCCAATCAGCAATAGTGAAATTATCAAATCGAGAGGATACCTCATCTGAGTCTTCCTCTCTGTCTTCAGAGCTTGTTTCCATAAGGCAAATGGGTTTTTCAGCTTCACCCTCACTGTCTGAGCTGCTGCTGAAGGAGCCATCGTCCTCATCACTCCAGGTACTCACCATGGCTTTCCCTTTAGCGTTCTTTCTCTTGGACTTGTCCTTGTGCTTCTGGTTCTCTGGACAATCAGCTTTCAGATGGCCGGTCTTCCTGCATTGGTAACATGTATTAGTTTCAGTTTTCTTTGCATGATTATATTTATACCTTGTATCCCGTCGGCCGCCACCATGGTTCCTTCGGTTGAATCACCTTCCTTCTTTCCTAAGGAACCGCCTGAATTCCCTGGTGATCATTGCCATCTCATTACGTTCTATATCTTCTCCAGTCAGGCTCTCCTCGGATGATGATCCACTAGAGCTGGATCAGCTGGATTTGCTGGCACCAGCTTTCAGAGCAATTGGTTTCTTCTTCTTCTCAGCTTCCTTTATCTTTGGCAGATTTATTTCATACGCCATAAGCGAACCAATTAACTCATCTGCCCTGGTGTTGCGCAGATCCCTTGACTCTTCCATCACAGTAGCTTTGGTGTGCCAAACATGAGTCAGGGAACGCATAATCTTCCTTACTATATCATATTCTGTCAGTGTCTTCCCAAGACCTCTGAGACCGTTAGTAATGATTATCAATCGAGCGTACATCTCCTTGATGGTCTCGTTGGGCTTCATCTTGAAGGCTTCATACTCTGACACTAGGAAATTTGCCTTCGTCTCTCTAACCTGAGAAGTCCCTTCATGGATAACTTCCAGTGCATCCCACATCTCCTTAGCTGAACTGCAAGCTGATACACGAGAAAATTCTGTGGGGTGAAGAGAGCACTGGATAGCATTTATGGCGCTCCAGTTCAGAGTGGACCTTCTGATCTCTTCCTTGGCCCAGACATCCTCGTTAGGGGACAACTCATAAGGTACCTTACTGAAACCTTCTAAATCTCGTAGTCTTTCGCCCTCAAGAAGACTTGCATACGGTTCTTCCAGTGTGCATAATTTGATCCATCAAAGAAAGGGGGCTTGGTGGTTGAGTGTCCTTCAGCGATCATTCCTCTAGCATCCATCTGTGCCTTTCCTCTTCGGGCGGTAAGTCCCTGTAGAAGAGTTAGGCTCTGATACCAACTGTTATGTTTGATGGAAGCACTCTGTCACCATGAAGTGTGGATCTAGAGGGGGGTGAATAGATCGATGGCCTAATTAAAAACACAACTGAGCACTAATGCGGAATTAAAACAAGCAGCTGTTGAACAACAGAATGAGCACAATAATATCAGAACAAAACAGATCACAGTGATAGCGGACCTAAGTAATCATCTACAATGATTCGAACGGTCGAACTGAAATCATAAGGTCCACAAGATAATCACACATGAGACATCAAATTTTAAGGTGGTTCGATCTCAACCCAGATATCTACGTCCACCCCACACTCCAACTAGAGTGTGGATTCCGCTGACTCATAGCTTGAACCGTTGGGCAATACAGCTTAGCCTACAACCACTGAGCTTCACAGCTTGCTGTCCGAGACCAAGTCTCACCCGCTGAGGAGTTACCGCTTAACCTGTCCAGAGGCTACACCTCTGCAAACCCGTTGGGGATTACAGCTTACCCATCCAGCAGGAGCACCTCTGCAAACGCTGACTCACAGCTTGAAAACAAGAGTTCGAAAAATAGGAAAAATAGAATCAAACGAAAATGGAAAACCCAAAAGAAATGTAGCTCAGAATGAGCAGTATCAGCTCTGGTATCTGAACCAAGAGACTGATTCACAAGCTCTCGAACAAGCTCTCTCAACTCATCTCTCTCAATCTTCTCTTCTCTCTTTTTCTTCTCTGCTCTTCTCTTCTCTCTCTTTTCCTTCTCTTCTCTCGGTGGCTCTCTGCTTTTCTTCTCTGTGGATCGTGCAGACTGAAGTTCACTCTCTGCTCTTCTGCTTCGATCAAGCTTCTTCTGATGAAGAGGCTTCATATATATAGAGCAAAAGATAGGGCGTGTGTCTTCCACATTTCCCGCCCAATCATTTGATCACGTGGCAGCATCTCAGGATTGCTTCAATATACGTGTCACGATCCTGGTACTCCCCTTATCCTCGGATCACGTGCCTTCATTAAGCTTCACGAAGAGTACATGTCAGTCAGATAGATAGAGTTATCAGTTTAAGACTAACAGCTTGTATAGACTTCATTCATGCAACATGTGTGAGCATGCATCGACTTTCATGTTCTATAGAAGACTGAATGTATAGACTTGAATAGGTGTAATGCATACTGTATCAAGCAAAGTATGCACAATGATAATGAGTCCACATGCAGGTCACCAAGCAGTGTATGGACTTAGATGCATGCAACAATGATGTACAGGCTTTGAAGTGCGTAATGCAGAATGCATCAAGCAAAGTATGAACATTACAAATGATGTATAGACTTGTGACAATGTTCAGACTAGCTAGCATGCGAGTGTATATACTTGAGCAGACTGGCTAGCATGCGAGTGTATAGACTTGAGCAGACTGGCTATCATGCGAGTGTATAGACTTGTAAGCTGTATAGACTTGTAAGCGCTGACAGACGATGTACAGACTTGCATGAGACACTGCATGAGACGTTGAACTGCCAAGAATGTATAGACTTGCATGAGAGACTACATGAGACGTTGAACTGCCAAGAATGTATAGACTTGTGTGTGCTGACAGACTTAGCATGAGACGCTAAGTAAGACAGAGCATGTATAGACTTGGCATTATGAAGCACACTGGCTATACAGACTTGTGCTAATGCTTCAAGTGGACAATGTACAGACTTTGGTCATGCGTGCATGCTATGCGATGTACAGACTTGAGTGCGTGCATGCAACACGATGTATAGACTTGCTCATGACTGTCTAGACTCTGCATGCGTGCTATAGCAATGTGCAGACTTGCTGACAAAGCATTGTGCAGACTTGCGAGTGTGTGACATGCACAAAGACGTTAAGTAAGACGGTCCAATGTATAGACTTCAAGTCCACTTGAGACGCTGAGTGAGACGGACCTCACAGGCTGTACAGACTTGAATGCACGCTTACAACACAATGTATAGACATTGCTTGTGCGAGCAATGCAGCAATGTATAGACTTTGCCATGCCCAAGGCGATGTACAGACATGCTGGCAATGAGTGTACAGACTATGTATATGCGTAAGACGCTAAGTGAGATGGATGATGTATAGACTTAGCCGATGCAGACTTAGTCGATGTACAGACTTTGTAATTGATGTACAGACTTGCTGGTCAAACAGATAAAAAACTATGTACAGACTTTAGCGTGCAGACAGGCCATTTGAATGTATAGACTTGTGTTCTAAACGATGCACAAACACAACACAAAGTAAGGTATAGACTCTATGTGCATGCTTCAATGCAATGTATAGACTTTGAGTGTGTTGACTTGTGTGTGTGTGAAATGTGTAGACCTGTGTGTGTGTGCATGACGATGTATAGACTCTGACTGTATGGAACACACAGACAATCTGATGAAGACAGTTTCATCAAAACATAAACAGTTGCCAATCAATCAAAACAAGCTGTTGCCAATGAAGTAAAGCTTATTGTCAACATCATCAACATAGAGGAGTCACAACATGTTACAGTCGAACAATAAACCACCTTGGAGGATACGAAAATGGTGGGATGAGATTAGGCATACTATCACTAATAATAACTGGTCTCTTCAGCATATATATAGAGAGGGGAAGTCTGTTGCTGATGCTTTGGCATCCCAAGCGTGTTCTACTCGGATTAACAAGGACTATAGAAGTTGGCATGACCTCCCTTGTAGAGTGAGTGGTCTTGCTACTGTAGATGCTGCTGGCCTTCCTAGCTGGAGGGGGTAAAATGATGTGTTGGTCTATTTTTTTGATAGATTGGTTTTTTTATACATTCTCAGGGGTATGCCCCATCCTGCACATGCTCAAACAGTTACTTGCACAGACTTCACAAAGCTCAGACAATGATATGCACCGACTTCAGCAGCGAATGGGCAAGACGTGCACTGATCTTATCTGAAGCTCCAACAACGACGTGCACCAACAACGACTTCTGTGGATGTGCACCGAATGCGCCAATTTCTGGAGGATTGTACAGCTTTCTTTTCATTTTATATCTCTATGTATTTTTAGAGGCTTGGCCTCTTATGAATTTGTACATATTTGGAAAATCAATAAAATAAAGCATCAAGTGGTGATTTGGTGGAGTGAGAACATTCCCTTCCTCTGGAATGGGGGTGCACTCTCCCTTCTTCCTGCTTGATGACTTGGCTTTATATAAAAAAGAACAATTCTCAAGTTCCTGAGCCAGTCACTATAGTTTGGACCAGTATGCCAGTTGGCATCAAGTATGCAGCGTAACGAGTGGTTCGCCATAGAAGTCTACAAGAGAAGATATGCAATAATAAGATAACATGCAGATATTCATGAATTAAAAATTAAGATATAGTCTTTAATCCTAATTTAATAACTCCCACTAATTTTTGACGAATTTGCACAACTCTCATTGTGCAAAGACGGGATACTCCAGCTGTATCCTAGTGGGACAAGAATCCCATTAACATTATGGTAGTGGCCTTGTGGTAGCACAACAAACCACCCCATACTTAACGGGTAGGCAACTCTTGCCAATTGCAACTCCTGGTGTATTCAGCCTCCAGTCCTTTGTGACCTTGTGGCAGCATAACAAATCACAAGATCTGGTTAGGTTAGACCCGTTGTTACGTTATGAGAATGGGTTCAAGACATGACCCTTGTGGCAGCACAACAAAGCCATGCCGGCGCCCATCCCAAAGTTTGGCCTGAGCCTTAGCCTAAGTCTCTGCCCCCTTGCTGTGAGGGCCTTGTGGTAGCACAATAAACCCACACAATCTAAGAGCACCTCACTTAGACTATAACAACGGAAGGCTACGCGGGTCATTCTTAATGCCTCACGTTTACAACCTAATATTAAATCGAGGGGTTTTGATTAAATTTTTGGTCTCATCAATATAGGTGCTACATACATATAAGAATTTGGAGTATCGTATATACCCTAATATATATATATATATATCTGTGTGTGTGTGTGTGTGTGTGTGTGTGTGAGCGTGTGTGTGTGTGTGTGTGTGTGTAATAAGTAGCACATCCACATATATCATATATATGCATTAATACCAATGGATGATCATGGACCTTAAGCTCCTAACAAACATTACCAGAGCCAGTTGGTAATGCACACACAATCATGGCAAACAGAAAAACATAGGGCATCCAATGCTCCCACTAGATGTGAAGAATCTTCCGAGGCCCTCGCATCCGGTCTCGTTCTTAATCTCCATCCGCTTCTCATTATTACAAGTAGATTTGTAATTGGGCACGTAGGCCCACAAATGTACATCAGATAATAATAAGAAATCTTGAACCAGTCAAGGGTAGTACAACACAGGAGAGAGATAGAATGTACAACCCGGATTAATTAAGAGAGAGAGAGAAGGAGGCACGCATGCCCCATTAATCACATCACACAAACCATTCACCATAAAGAGAATCGTCACATGATATCTAAGTCCATGATCATCCATCCACACACAAGACACATCACATGCATCTAATAGTAATTATCACAAAATTACAACGATATATAACGATAATTTCAAAATAGTAATAACTAATTTTGAAAACACGCATATTAACATTCAACTAAACAATTTAGTTAAAACAAATAAGTCTGAACAACTTTATACCACTGTCATTCACATTCACTGCATGAGCTCAATAATAATTTTCAGTTAATTGACCTCATAAGAATCTCATTCTTATAGTAATTAACTTTAATTAATTAGATAATGAGAAAATCTTAAAACCCTTTTAGAATTTTCAGTAACTAATTAATCGTGATCATATAATGAAAAATAAATTAATATGTTGTCAAAACAATTTTAGAACTCATTAAAATAATTTTCAAAATTTTCTAGCATTTTTCTAGATTTTCACGCATTTTAAGCAGTTTAAAATGAATAAAAACTCTAAGAAAGAGGCTAACGGGTAAGTGGCTTTGGTCCGGATCCGGCCCGGGACGGGACCCGCGGGAGGTCCTCCTCCTCCACCCGAACGTAGGGGCGGCTCGGGTTTACCCCAACCGCCACTGCGGCGTGTGCAGGCTCCGGGAGCCCCCGCCGTCGGTCACCGCCCAAGCCATGCTCCCGGCCACGCCTGCCAGTCAGCAGCCGGTCGTCGTCCACGATCCTCCCGCCGGAGATCGTGACTACGCAGAGGAGATGGCCGTGCTCGCCCTCCCACTAGACTACGCCGCCGCAACACCGCCGCGACCGCTCCTTCGGTCACCCCAGGCCAGAGCAAGCCGCCGCCCGTTGTGGGAGCCTCCACTGGCCCTCAAGGGTGCCGGCAGAAGACCTTTAACGGCCTCAAAAGGCCTCCTTCCCACGCCGTGAACGGCGACCGCGGTAACGAAGGGATGGTCGATCCGGCCGCTCCAATGGATCAAACAACGCCCTAAACAGTGCGTTTTCATCCTCTTGATCCCGGGAATGATTCCGTGGGATCAATCGGCCCTTGCTCATCTCATGAGCGACCCAATCGAGCGACGAATATTGAGCCCCATGCACGAACGAGAACGACGAAAAATAATATAATAATGTCGATTTTGATCAAACCAGTAACCTGGCTCTGATACCACTGTAAGGTTCCAAATAGAATGCGCAGCGGAAATCATCGAAACCTTAGATTGCATATCATTGCTGATTTTTCAAAATCGAACAAGATCGGTAAAACCCGCAGTGTGAAGAACGATTCTTTACCTTTGCGGGGTTGAGAATCTCCCAAAACCTCGAAGATGAACGAGAGGAAGATCCCGGAGTCGCGAGCCGTTCAAGCGTCCGGCCTCTAGACGTATCCACACGAGCAGTAGAAGCAGACGGGATCTCCTCCACGATCTCCACGCGTCGACCCGATCTCTAGACCACCATCCACCATGGAAGGAGTGAGAAGAAGGGGGCGCACCTTGGAGAGAGAGAGAGAGAGGAGAGAGGGTGGCCAGGGTTCAACCTTGTATCTTGGCCAGTGTTTCTCCCTTCAGCGAATATTTATAGACCCTTGGCATTTTTTACAAAAACCCAATAATAGTCTATAAAGTCCACCCACCCCGGTCTGTCAAATACTCTATTGTGTGTGACCCTCTAGGCCCAATAGTCTATTTGATTTTTCAGCCCATTAAGTAAAGAACTCCTTCTTAACTTAATTAATTCTATCCATTAACTCCTAATGGAATTAGTGGACTTTTTGATCACGAAAAGCACCAAGCAACACTTCGTGATCCCAAATGAGATTGGGGATAAGCAGCCCACTCTGGAACCTTTCCATCTACAGATTCCACACAGTTATAGATCTTCATTCATCTAACTCCCCACCAGGACTAGGGTATGGTCAAACTGTCAAACCCTATTGAGTCCCGGCTCGACTGAATCCTGTACTCCAAACCGGTTCATTAGAAAAACTCATTTTTCATAATGAACTCCTGTACCCTGGCCAGGGGATTTCCCGAGTACAGATCTGTAGGGCATTCTCTATCATATATCATACTAAGAGTGAATGATTCCATGTTGTCAAACTAATTCCCTTCGCACAAGTTCCACTGAGTCCGAATAACTAACTGTACAAGACCACTTAATTGAAGTCCATAAGTCAGTAATCAAATACTCAGCATCCCTTATGCAAGACATCTTTAGTGACTCAGGTCTAAGATCCAACTGTGCTACTGTGACATAGAATACCCTGATTGACAGTCAATATGATTACCATTCATGGATTCTAGATCGGGTCAGTTTAGTGAACTCATTACACTAATGAGCACCCACACACAAACTTCAGTGTCTCCACACTGATGACTATGAGAACAATCACACCCATCAAATGAGTAAGTATCATGTGTGCCAGTCTATCCGAATCTTCAATGTCCCTTCTTGAAGATCCTATGACTGGGAACATCTAGAACATGTACATCTGGATGACTGATCTCATTATCATAATCTCATTATGATCCAGCCATCATCGCACATGTTCAGGGACTTCATCACATTCAAATTATAAACATAAATTAAATGCAATGAATAAATGCCATTAATATAAATATGAATAAGATATTACAAGAAATGACGTCATCACATCTCTTGTGATTGGCTTATAGGGCATACATTTCTATCAGTCAGGACACGCTCTCCCACCTCGAACCAATCAAGCGGAGTCCGACAAGGTCGCCCGTACAACGCCTCATACGGAGCCATACCAATGCTCGAATGATAGCCATTGTTGTAGGCAAACTCCACTAACGGTAAATGGTGGATCCAACTCCCTTGCCACTCCAAGCAACATGACCTCAACATATCCTTGAAAGTCTGGATAGTCCTCTCTGATTGACCGTCCGACTGAGGATGGTACGTCGAGCTGAACGCTAACTCGGTGCCTAAAACCCGCTGGAAGCTCCTCCAGAATCCAGAAGTGAAGCGAGGATCACGATCATACACAACGGAGATGGGAACTCCATGCAATGGGACGATTCGCTCCATATACAAATGGGACAAACGATGCACACTCCAACTGACCTTGATCGGTAACAACTGAGCCATCTTCGTCTGTCTATCCACCAGCAACCAGATACTATCATGCCCACTGGATGCCCTCGGCAACCCAACCACGAAATCAGTGGTCACGTGGTCCCACTTCCACGCGGGAATCTCCAAGGGCTGAAGTGTACCTCCCGGTCGCTGGTGCTCTGCCTTCACCGATTGGTAGATCAGACACCTGACCACGAACTCCACAACATCTCTCTTCATCCCAGGCCACCAGAACTGCCTCTTCAAATTCTGGTACATTTTTGCCGATCCAGTGTGCACGGCATACCGGCTCCCATGAGCCTCTCGCAGCACTGCGCGCCTCGTCTGCTCCTCGGGTGGGACGTACAGCCTACCTCAGAACCTCACAGCTCCATCCTCACCAAACTCCACCTCGGCCATCGACAAAATCCGAGGAAGCTCGGGGTCCGCACGCTAAGCCTCAGTCACCTGACGACAAATAGTTGGCGTGATAGTCAAGCTCGCAAGGACAGCCGAACCCTAATCCTGAGGATCTTGAGCCTAAAAGTCATGGCCGGTACCTGCTCCCATAATCTCCACTTCATCAACAACATCTGATTGACCACCACTTTCCTACTCAAGGCGTCAGCCATGACATTCACCTGCCAGGCTGATACGACAGAGTAATGTTGGGTTCGGTGCAAGTATTCAGAGGGGGGGGGTGAATGAATATGGCCTATAAAAACTTTCACCCAATTAAAATATTAGGCTCACTAACTATTTAGAATGCTAACTAGATAGATTCATCAAATCTGGAAGACTAATTAGCAGATGCGGAATTAAACAAACAGATAGTGAGCACTCTAACAATACAAGTTAGACGAACTATAGCTCAATTTGAATTTCGATTACTTAACAGATTAAGACACTCTAAGAGAGCTAATCAACTTTTCTGCTCAACCAGAAAGCCAACACTTAGTGCGCCCCTAATCAATCATCTAACGGAAGCAAAACATAAATATATCAAACCACTGCACAATGGGTTTTTAGGTGGTTCGGTCCAGCAGACCTACATCCACCCCACACTCAAACCGAGTGTGGATTCCGCTGACTCACAGCTTGAACAGCTGGGCATCACAGCTTGCCACACATCCGCTGGGCAACACAGCTTGCCGTCCGAGGAATCCTCCTCGCCCCGCTGAGCAACATAGCTTGCTGTCCAGTGGAATCCTCCACTGCAAACCGCTGGGCAATATAGCTTAGCTGTCCAGAGGCAGCACCTCTGCAATCCGCTGACTAACAGCTTGAACAAAGATGTAAAATAGAAAACAGAAAATAGAACAAGACAGCAATCGGAAAGCTGTAAGCAATGAAGCACAATGTGGCTCTTAAAGAGCTAGATGGCCTGGATTTGATCCACGGTCCATCAAGAACAGATCTCCCTCGATCTCACTCTCTTTCTTCACTCTCTCTCTTTCTCTTTCTTCTCTGCTGCACTTCTCTTCTTCTCTCGATATCTGTTCTCCTTTTCTCTCTTTCCCTTTCTCTTTTCTTCTCCTGGATCGTGGAAGCTCTCTCTTCTTTTTCCCTTTTTCTTCTCTCAGCTTCTGCTCTCTGGCTTCGATCACGATCAGTCTTCTACAGAGGATGAAGACTCGTATATATAGCAGCAGCAGCAGCACACTGGGCGCGTGTGGCTTCCACATTTCCTGCCCTAAAAATTTGGACCACGTGGTAGCATCTTGGTATCTCGTCCATCCTTGGATCACGAGCTAGGCACCTCGGATCACGTGCCCAGCACCAGTACGCTCAGCAACTGGAGTTAGATGGCGTCAACCCACTTGCTCCAAGGAGTTGATGCAGCCTTTAGAGATCTTCAACCTATGAAACTCAAGTCTACTGCGTTGACTCCATCAGCTTGCTGCGTTGACGCATCGGCATCGGCAGTCCAGTGATCAATGTATTTGGTGGCGGATAGACATGCTGCGTTGACGCTGCTAGGCTAAAGCGTTGACGCAGTGGTGTGTTTCTGCAACTAATAGTTCGGCTTGTTTGCATGCTGCGTGGACGCTAAGAACTCAAGCGTTAACCTTCTAAACTATCTCCGAACTAGATGCCTATCAGGCTCAATGGCTGCGTCGACGCTGTCTAGCAATGGCGTTGACGCATGGATACGTTCCAGTGAACAAACAGCCTAGCGTCGACGCTTCCAACCCGTGGCGTTGACGCATTAATGCATTCCAGTGAGCAGGTCTTCAGCAGATAGACGTGCTGTGTTGACGCTCTCAGCATGCTGCGTTGACGCATGGAGCTGCAGCGTCGATGCTGCCAATGTACTCCAGAGGCTGTAATAAAAGATACTTGAACTGCTGCGTCCACACTACATGATCAATGCATTGATGCACCAGAGTAATCCTTAAGCTTCTTTCTTGATTGTTTGAACTTCTGCGTTCACGCCACTTGATCAAGGCGTTGACGCATTGGTGTGTTCCAGCAGCGGAAATTTGATGGCTTCAGCCCTCTTGCTTTAAGGGGTTCATTAGCCTCTTCAGTCCCTGTCAGACAGATGAAACGAAGTCATCAGTTCTAAGTTTATGCATTGCATTGTATAGACTTCATGAAAATCAGATGAACACATGCGGTGTATAGACTTGATGTGTTCACTGGTGGATGTACACACTTCCCCACTGTATAGACTTTGATGCTTATATGCAATGAAGAGACTTCGCTGAATTAGAATGCAGTGTACAGACTTTGAACTATAGGGACTTGTGAACAACCAATGTGTAGACTCTTCACTCGACAGGCTGACAATGCATGTACTTGCTCAGTGTATGGACTTGATTAAAAGATCATGCAATGTATATACTTCATGTTATGAAGAAAAGAATACACTTAGCTGAAGACTGCCAGTCGATGTATAGACATGGCATCAAACCCAGTGTATAGACTTTATGCGTGAAGCAGCACAAGGAATAAGTGTGTAGACTTGGATACGTGAAAGCTACAGTGAAGGAATGTACACACTTGACCGAATCAAGGGCAAATCGAGTGTACAGACTTCATGCCATGAGACGCTGAATGAGACAGTCCAATGTACAGACTTATGAAGACTGATGCATGAACAGTAATGCATAGACTTTAACATAAGACGCTACATGAGACGGTAGGCTGTACAGACTTAGCCTAAGACAATGCCTGAGACGGACGATGTATAGACTTGCGTTACTGTAGCAACGTGTAGACCTTGCCTTAGACGCTAAATGAGACGCTCAATGTACACACTTCAAGTCCAGTGTATGGACATTGCCTTACACTCTAAATGAAACAGACTTTAGCCAATGCAATGTATAGGCTTGAATGAGAGTCCAATGTATAGACTTGCATGATGCACAATGACACAGTCCAGTGTATAGACTCTTAGCCATGAATAAATGCAATGCAGTCTGATGTGTAGACTTTGCAACCGACAGCCAATGTATAGACTTGGCCAATGCTGTCTAGCCTATGCACAAAGTGAGACATGCAGAAACATGACATCTGACAGAATGCAATGCATCTATATAAACAACAAATGCCACTGATGCAGAGTATGCTAAACGCAAAGACTATAGCAATGAATAGATTAGACAGGGCACACTCATGCATTCTCCACAGAACATAATAAGTCATATGCATTCAAATCAACATGCCATCATCATATCAAAACACATTTCATGATGCTGTCTAAACAATATCCAAAGCACTCACTGTGTTGCTATCATCAAAACAAAATAGCATTGCTATCATCAAAACACAATAACATTGCTGTCATCAAAGCAACATAGCACATGCTTGTGCCTAAGAGACACAACATTCTCCCCTTTTTTGATGATGGCAACACAATGTGACAGTGAGTCACACACAAGATTTTCTCCCCCTTTGACATGATCAAAAAGAGAAAAACAGTAAAAACAAGAGTGCAAAGTGCATTATGCATGCAAATTCCTCTAGAACATTCTCCCCCTGAATGTAAGACTCCCCTGAATTATTTCTCCCCCTAAATAATAGCTCCCCCTTTGAGAAGGAATATGAACAGATATACAAGGAAGAGAAGGTAGGAGGGTCACTTGACAACAGCTGAATCATAGGTTCAGAAGGAAGCATGATTATAAACAACTGTTAAAGTATAAGACTCAGCAACATACAATTTTGACAAAAATTCAGGTTTAACAGTGATAAATCTAGAGTAAGACATTTGACCCCTGAACAAGAGTTTATAGATTCCATTTATAGCAATGAATCTAGGGCACATGGTATTAATAGATAAGTCAGAATTAATACCCTTCTGTGATTAAACAAGGAAATTCAAGAGAGGCAACTTGAACATGTATTGATAAAAATAATTTTCACTCATGACTTTTGATTTTTCAAAAGGTTACAGCAGTTTGATTTTCACTTTTGAATTTTTCAGAACCTGAACTAAGTAAATAGATCAGTGGCATTTATGCTGTTGACATTAGGTGTACACCTTGATCAGAGGCAGGTACCCCTAGTTACTAGGCATAAACTACTAGACCTATTTCAGATCAAAACCCACAAAGAATAGTCTTCACTTTTGACATTAAGGGTACACCTTGATTAGAGGCCAGTACCCCCAATTACTTGGTGAGGACCCCCCCTATAGATTTGACCCTATGAACAGAGATATTCTGAATCACCTCATGACATGTGAAGTCTCCTGCTTCTTTGGAGGAGTTCACAGTTTCTCAGTGCAATCAGCCATTGCTCTGTCACTGTGTTCAGTTCTTAACATTAATGATCTTATTTACTGCTGCCCTTAATTCGTTTAGAGTGATTGTTTAAAAAATCAGTACACACTCTTATTAGCCTGTTCTAGACATATCCAGTTCAACACATTTAGGCATTACAAAAACTTTTTCTATTTTAGCCATGAGACAAAGATTAAGAGCTATAAAAGTTTTCTTTTATCTCATATTCTGAAGTGCAGACACTTAACTCTCCAATTTATAAAGGTTAAACCTTTAGTTCCTTTCAATTTGTAAGTGTGATTCTTATAAGTGAACAATTGCAATAATCACCATTCAATGTACTAAACCAGATGCAAAGCTGTTGTTTAGTGAAAATGATGGGGAAAGGATGGCAATTGGCAATATGAATCATTTGAATGAGAACACTGAGAAGTGAATAGGATTCAATGAATTGAATAGAACTCTCAGCTCCCCCTGACATCATGATGCAAGAGATAT
This sequence comes from Amorphophallus konjac, assembly GCA_022559845.1. NCBI lineage: Eukaryota > Viridiplantae > Streptophyta > Magnoliopsida > Alismatales > Araceae > Amorphophallus > Amorphophallus konjac. The sequence goes on along the minus strand of CM040123.1, from coordinate 323,424,066 downwards.
GCTATGCAACATACTGTCCTACATACAGATTATGCACCAAGGATACATGAGACAAGTATGCAATCAATTCAGATTTATGCATCCAAGTTATAAGCATTTTCATCCTTTTCAGATTTTTCAACATATGATGCAGTGCAAATCAGCCATATTATGCATTGAAAAACATGCAGTCTACAATAATAGGCAAATGACAATCATGCAAATCAGTTCTATATGCATTGAACAACTTCATTGTCAGTCATGCAAATAATGTATGCAGACATTAGACACATGCAATGACTGTGGGCACTAAGTGATCCATACAAGTTCAGTGCAAGTTATGCATTTAACAACAAGCATGCAGTGCATTGACACAAAGTGTATATAATGCATCGACTGTAAAAACCCATTCAGCCTCAGTGCAAAAGTATGCATTTAACAACAACTTGGTTGTGCAGAGCATCAAACATCCTATATATGTAGTGCAATAAGTGCAAGAGAAGATCATCATATATGCAAAATTAAAACTCAGTAGCTGAGTCTGGAATACAGACCGATCAGCTAAACAAGAAGAGACATTAGAATTCAAACAGACAATTCAACAATTTCAGATAATGAAATTTAAACACAGAGTTTTGGAACTGACCTGAAAAGTTCAATCATGGGATTTTCATTCTTGAGTGCCTTGGTTAACCCCTCTTATTCATTTCCAAGGCACACCTGCAACAACTGGATTATTTTGATCCTGTAGGAACCCAAGAAGTCTTGGGTCCTGAATTAACAGTGACATTCCTAGCAGGTATGGTAGCCAACTTCTGTGCATGAAGGTCATCAATTCTCATCACATGACAATCATTCATTGAATGACCTATCTGACCACAGTAGTGGCATGATGCAGCAGTTCTGAAATTTATTTTGTGCACATTCCTATGAGCAAGAGTTCTAAATACATATGCATGGAAATTTTTGTTAACAGAATTGAAATTCTGTTTACCAAAACTAGTCTGGCTTTGGTATCCTGCCAGCCAACAGGTTGCAGCCCTGTGACCTGGCTTTCACAGTTAAAGCATGCAATATGTTGAACTTTTGAAACAAGAATATTTCCATGAGAAGGATTGTTTACAAGGAATTTATTGTAACCAAAACTATTTCTGTTTACAGGGAATTTAATAAATTCAGAGTTAGATTTCTTTCCCTGAGCATGCCAACAATTTTCAACCATGTGGCCCAATTTACCACAATGAAAGCATTGAATGTTCTTTTTATGAGATGCATGATTTTTAGCATGGAACAGTTTATCATGCATTTTTCTAGCAGAAAGGTCATCATGTTTCATTAACCTGCACTCATGCATGATATGACCTTCTCTGTGACAGTAAACATATTTTATTCTTCTCTTTTGATCATGAGAAGGTTTCTTCGATTTAGAATTCCTAGCATGAATTCTATCTGATTTCAATTCATCCTTTCTCATGACAAAGCAAACATCCATCTCATGGTCAGATTTACCACAGTAGAAACATTTCACATTCCTTCTTTTAACATGAGACAGTTTGGCCTGAGAATTTTCAGCATACAAATTTTTATTCTGTTTTGTTTTCTTTTGTTTTTCTATCTGATTAGCAGACAGACATGAAGGAGAAGCTGAAGTGCTAGCTAACTCAGAGCTACGCACAAAGGTTGTATACATTCTTTTTCTCTCTTCCTGTTTACTGCCTCCATCAGAGACTTTCTTCTTAGAAGCAGCCTTTGAATTTTTTTTATTTTTAAATGACTCAGACAGAGAATTGTTCAATTCAGTGATTTCATTTTTGAGAGAGGAAATGAGAATTTCAGAATCTGTGATCTTTTCATTAAGTAAGACATTAATGGCTTTGTAGCTATCAATCTCTTCTATTAATGTAGTCACTCTCTCACATTCATTTTCAATTGAACTTTTCCCTCTTTCAAGCATTAAGAGTCTCTCAGACATAGCAAAATTAAGCAGCTTCAGTTCTTCATTCTCCTTTCTAGTTTGTTCATTCTGAACTAGTTCATTAGTTAAGATTTGATCATTTCCTAATGAATTCAGCTTATCTTCAAGCTCAGAAATCTTGGCAGTGAGTTCATGATTTTTGTTTTCCAAAACAGAACTTTGTTCCTTACTCACATTCAGATTAGCTAAGCACATTTCATGAGATTTTCTCAGATCTTGACATTTTTCACAATGAGCATTCGAATTAATCTGATCACATTTCTTTTTCAGCTTTCTATTCTCAGATTTTAGTTTCTTGGATACTTTGAACAAATCTTCATACATCACTATCAATTCATCAAAGGAGTATCCATCTGATTTAGAGCTTACCTGAGATGAGATCTCATCTTTATCATCCTGGTTGGCCATCAAGCAGCTATCACCTTGCTGATTATGCACAGAAACGACTCTGTCATATATTTCCTTTCCAGATGTGCACCTGAGAGCAAAAGGGTACATATCAGTATTGATTGCAGCTCTTAAGATGTTAAGGATTATGACATTGTCACGGTTCTTTATACTGTCCTCTTTAGACCACTTGGTCTCATCATGAGGCAGTTTGTGTGGGCCTTTAGATAGTAGCCTCCATAGTTTGGGATCTATGGAGTCTACGTACACACATAGGCCTCCTAGCCAACTATCAAAGTTAGAACCGTCATAAACCGGAGGTCGACCCATTTGAGTAAGAGGCAACCAGATTCAGCACAGTAGACCAGATGACAGGGAATGCAGCAGAACCAGATGAGCAAAGCAATGCACAAGTTGATGAAACAAAATACCGAGCACTGAAAACACACTCTGAAATGCACCAAGGACTAGCAGGATCCTCTACAGATTGTTAGATCTGTTTAGTCAGAGACCCTCTCTGATACCAATTGTTGGGTTCAGTGCAAGTATTCAGAGGGGGGGTGAATGAATATGGCCTATAAAAACTTTCACCCAATTAAAATATTAGTCTCACTAACTATTTAGAATGCTAACTAGACAGATTCATCAAATCTGGAAGACTAATTAGCAGATGCGGAATTAAACAAACAGACAGTGAGCACTCTAACAATACAAGTTAGACGAACTATAGCTCAATTTGAATTTCGATTACTTAACAGATTAAGACACTCTAAGAGAGCTAATCAACTTTTCTGCTCAACCAGAAAGCCAACACTTAGTGCGCCCCTAATCAATCATCTAACGGAAGCAAACCACAAATATATCAAACCACTACACAATGGGTTTTTAGGTGGTTCGGTCCAGCAGACCTACATCCACCCCACACTCAAACCGAGTGTTGATTCCACTGACTCACAGCTTGAACAGCTGGGCATCACAACTTGCCATACATCCGCTGGGCAACACAGCTTGCCGTCCGAGGAATCCTCCTCGCCCCGCTGAGTAACACAGCTTGCTGTCCAGTGGAATCCTCCACTACAAACTGCTGGGCAATACAGCTTAGCCGTCCAGAGGCAGCACCTCTGCAATCCGCTGACTAACAGCTTGAACAAAGATGTAAAATAGAAAATAGAAAATAGAACAAGACAGCAATCGAAAAGCTGTAAGCAATGAAGCACAATGTGGCTCTTAAAGAGCTGGATGGCCTGGATTTGATCCACGGTCCATCAAGAACAGATCTCCCTCGATCTCACTCTCTTTCTTCACTCTCTCTCTTTCTCTTTCTTCTCTGCTGCACTTCTCTTCTTCTCTCGATATCTGTTCTCCTTTTCTCTCTTTCCCTTTTTCTTTTCTTCTCCTGGATCATGGAAGCTCTCTCTTCTTTTTCCCTTTTTCTTCTCTCAGCTTCTGTTCCCTGGCTTCGATCACGATCAGTCTTCTACAGAGGATGAAGACTCGTATATATAGCAGCAGCAGCAGCACACTGGGCGCGTGTGGCTTCCACATTTCCTGCCCTAGAAATTCAGACCACATGGCAGCATCCTGGTATCTCGTCCATCCTTGGATCACGAGCCAGGCACCTCGGATCACGTGCCCAGCACCAGTACGCTCAGCAACTGGAGTTAGATGGCGTCAACCCACTTGCTCCAAGGAGTTGACGCAGCCTTCAGAGATCTTCAACCTATGAAACTCAAGTCTGCTGCGTTGACTCCATCAGCTTGCTGCGTTGACGCATCGGCATCGGCAGTCCAGTGATCAATGTATTTGGTGGCGGATAGTCATGCTACGTTGACGCTGCTAGGCTAAATCGTTGATGCAGTGGTGTGTTTCTGCAACTAATTGTTCGGCTTGTTTGCATGCTGCGTGGACGCTAAGAACTCAAGCGTTAACCTTCTAAACTGTCTCCGAACTAGATGCCTATCAGGCTCAATGGCTGCGTCGACGCTGTCTAGCAATGGCGTTGACGCATGGATACGTTCCAGTGAACAAACAGCCTAGCGTCGACGCTTCCAACCCGTGGCGTTGACGCATTGATGCGTTCCAGTGAGCAGGTCTTCAGCAGATAGACGTGCTGCGTTGACGCTCTCAGCATGCTGCATTGACGCATGGAGCTGCAACGTCAATGCTGCCAATGTACTCCAGAGGCTGTAATAAAAGATACTTGAACTGCTGCGTCCACGCTTCATGATCAATGAGTTGACGCACCAGAGTAATCCACAAGCTTCTTTCTTGATTGTTTGAACTTCTGCGTTCACGCCACTTGATCAAGGCGTTGACGCATTGGTGTGTTCCAGCAGCGGAAATTTGATGGCTTCAGCCCTCTTGCTTTAAGGGGTTCATTAGCCTCTTCAGTCCCTGTCAGACAGATGAAACGAAGTCATCAGTTCTAAGTTTATGCATTGCATTGTATAGACTTCATGAAAATCAGATGAACACATGCGGTGTATAGACTTGATGTGTTCACTGGTGGATGTACACACTTCCCCACTGTACAGACTTTGATGCTTATATGCAATGAAGAGACTTCGCTGAATTAGAATGCAGTGTACAGACTTTGAACTATAGGGACTTGTGAACAACCAATGTGTAGACTCTTCACTCGACAGGCTGACAATGCATGTACTTGCTCAGTGTATGGACTTGATTAAAAGATCATGCAATGTATATACTTCATGTTATGAAGAAAAGAATACACTTAGCTGAAGACTGCCAGTCGATGTATAGACATGGCATCAAACCCAGTGTATAGACTTTATGCGTGAAGCAGCACAAGGAATAAGTGTGTAGACTTGGATACGTGAAAGCTACAGTGAAGGAATGTACACACTTGACTGAATCAAGGGCAAATCGAGTGTACAGACATCATGCCATGAGACGCTGAATGAGACAGTCCAATGTACAGACTTATGAAGACTGATGCATGAACAGTAATGCATAGACTTTAACATAAGACGCTACATGAGACTGTATGCTGTACAGACTTAGCCTAAGACAATGCCTGAGACGGACGATGTATAGACTTGCGTTACTGTAGCAACGTGTAGACCTTGCCTTAGACGCTAAATGAGACGCTCAATGTACACACTTCAAGTCCAGTGTATGGACATTGCCTTACACTCTAAATGAAACGGACTTTAGCCAATGCAATGTATAGGCTTGAATGAGAGTCCAATGTATAGACTTGCATGATGCACAATGACACAGTCCAGTGTATAGACTCTTAGCCATGAATAAATGCAATGCAGTCTGATGTGTAGACTTTGCAACCGACAGCCAATGTATAGACTTGGCCAATGCTGTCTAGCCTATGCACAAAGTGAGACATGCAGAAACATGACATCTGACAGAATGCAATGCATCTATATAAACAACAAATGCCACTGATGCAGAGTATGCTAAACGCAAAGACTATAGCAATGAATAGATCAGACATGGCACACTCATGCATTCTCCACAGAACATAATAAGTCATATGCATTCAAATCAACATGCCATCATCATATCAAAACACATTTCATGATGCTGTCTAAACAATATCCAGAGCACTCACTGTGTTGCTATCATCAAAACAAAATAGCATTGCTATCATCAAAACACAATAACATTGTTGTCATCAAAGCAACATAGCACATGCTTGTGCCTAAGAGACACAACAAGTAAAATCATAATCCTTCATATACTCCATCCACCTCCTCTGCCCGAGGTTAAGATCCTTCTGGGTAAACACATATCTCAAACTCTGATGGTTAGTGAACATCTCGAATTTCTCACCGTACAGATAGTGCCTCGAGATCTTTAGAGAGAAAATCACCGCCGCCAACTCAAGATCATGAGTAGGGTAGTTCTCCTCATGTGGCTTCAACTATCGAGATGCATATGCCACAACTCTACCGTGCTGCATCAGCACAACACCCAAACCTACCCTGGAAGCATCCGTATACACCATAAAATCTCTCGATCCCGAAGGCAACACCAACACCAGAGTGGTAGTGAGCAATCTCTTCAACTCCATGAAGCTCTGCTACACTCCTCCGTCTAGACAAACGGCACATCCTTCCGCGTAAGCCTGGTCATCGGGGCCGTAATGTGAGCAAAATGTTGTATAAATCTCCTATAATAGCCTGCAAGCCCCAGAAAGCTCCGAATCTCTGTGACAGAACTCGGCCTCGGCCACTGTACCACAGCCTCGACCTTGGCTGGGTCCATGGAAACACCATCAACAGAAATCACGTGCCCCAAAAAGTGCACCTCTCGCAGCCAAAACTCACACTTACTGAGCTTGGCATACAGCTGGTGATCCCGCAAGGTCTGCAACACCACTCTTAAATGATGCACATGCTTCTCAGCAGACCGCGAATACACAAGGATGTCGTCCACAAACACGATCACGAACTGTTAGGGTGCTTGGCCCGGATACAGAGGGGGGTGAATGTATCCTTCTACAGAATATGGCCAAATTAAAACTAGGATGCTAGAGAAAGAGACAGGATAGAACTAATTCATTTCAACTCAAATACAAACTCATGGGCGTGCCTATCCAAGCATCTAGCAGAAGCAATCAATCAATCAAGCCACTGCACAAGAGATTTTAGGTGGTTCGGTCCACAGACCTACATCCACCCCTCACTCCCAACCGGAGTGAGGCTTCACTAGCAAATGCTAGAACCAAGCAGACTCAGTCTGCAAACAGTTGCTGCCACACAGCTTGACCAGGGAAACAGACTCCCCTCTTCCTCCCAACCGGAGGGACACCCAAGTGACTCCCAGCCACTTGGAAACTAGAGGTCGAAGACCTCTCTTCCTCCAGACCAGGAGGGACACCTGGACTTGCAACCACAAGCCCAGAACCGGAGGACTAGCCTCCCTTCCTCTAACCAGAGGGCAACCCACAAGTGACAACCTGTCACTTGCAACCTGGAGATTAGATCTCCCTTCTCCTGAATCAACAGGAGGTACCCGATCCCCAACAGGGCAATCGGAAGATCAAAGATAATCAGAAAAACAAAGGAAAAACAATAAACGAAAAATAACACAGCAATCCGAAAGATGTAATAGATGAAAACACAGATGTGGCTCTCAACGGAGCTGACTGGCCTGGATCTGATCCACGGTCCAGTGAAGACAGATCTTCAAGCAGCTTCTTCCTTCTTTTCCACGAGCTCTCTCTCTCACTCTCTATCTCTCTTTCTTTCTCTTCTGCTCTCTTCCTCTTTCTCTCTCTCTGCTGCACTTCTTCTTTTTATGGATCAAAGGGCTTTCTATTCTCTAGGCTCTTTCTTCAATCTTCGATCCTTCTTCATCTGAAGACGAAGGCTCCATCATATACCTAGAGCAGCAGCAGGGCGCGTGTGGCTTCCACAGTTCCCGCCCTAAGAGTTCGGACCATGTGGCAGCATCCAGCATGCTGTCAGAACACGTGTCTTCATCTGGGCATTCTCCTTATCCTCGGATCACGTGCCCAGCACCAGTACGCTCAGCAACTGGAGTTAGATGGCGTCAACTCACTTGCTCCAGAGAGTTGACGCAGCCATCAGAGTTCTTCAATCTTTTTATCCGCTGCGTCGACTCCATCAGCCTACTGCGTTGACGCAACGGTATCGGCAGTCCAGTGATCAAGTCTCCAACAGATAGGCGTGCTGCGTCGACGTTATCAGCATATTGCGTTGACGTATTGAAGGCAGCCAGAGATAAGTTGTCCCTTTCTTGGACTGCTGCGTCGACGCTGCCAGTTGGTGGCGTTGACGCACGAACGTGTACATTTCTATACTGGCATCTCTTAAGCCGCTGCGTCGACGCTGCTTGTTGATGGCGTTGACGCAGTGGAAGATTTCGTGAAGGCTTCATCGCTTGTAAGAGTCTCTGCTACTTTAACTGCTGCGTCGACGCTGCTTGCTTGTGGCGTTGACGCAATAGAAGAAATCGTGAAAGCTTCGTCTACTGATGCGTGGACGCTCTAGGCTTCAGGCGTCGACCCTGTTCCCTTCTGCAAAAAATGAAGTGTATAGACTTAGTGTTAACGTGCCAGAAAGACCAGTGTACAGACTTCATCAAATGAAGAGCTTCCAGTGTATGGACTTTGCAATGCAAACAACAATGTATATACTTAGAGAACTGAAGTCTAGTGTATAGACTTGGAGAATTGCAGTCGAGTGTATAGACTTGGAGAACTGAAGTCTAGTGTATAGACTTGGAGAACTGGAGTCTAGTGTATAGACTTGGAGAATTGCAGACGAGTGTATAGACTTGGAGAACTGGAGTCTAGTGTATAGACTTTGTTAAGAAGGTGCCCGATGTACAGACTTGAAGAAGATATGCCAATGTACAGACTAAATGGATCCAGCTGATGTATAGACTTTGTGCCCAAGCTATCAATGCTCTGATGCGTCCACTCCACTTGAACGTTGCGTTGACGCACAAATTCACCCAGGGGCTTCTTTCTTGAGTTTGCACTGCTGCGTCGACGCTTCCATTTGATGGCGTTGACGTAATGAGCACCCTGCAACCCCTTTGAACTATTAAACAGTTATTAGGAGGTTAAGTGTCTATATCCAAAATCTTACTGTTGTCATCATCAAAACCAGGAGTACAACAATCCCCCCTTTTTGATGATGACAACCCCCAAACTGTTTTAATGACATCTGCGATCACACAAGGTTAGCATCAACCAAACGCATGGTTACTTGTCAGTTGAACAAAAAATTATGAGTCACAAAAATGAAAATATATGCTATCATTCATTAACAAAACTCAACATTCATTAGCAAAATTCAGCAGTCATTAACAAAATTTAGCAGCTCATTAAGCTCTCCCCCTTTGTCATCATCATGAAAGGGGGTGCATGTAGAAAACATAGGTTAAGATGGGAAGAAGCGATTGTAACGCCTGGCAGAAGATGGTTGTTGTTGCTGACGAGAAGATTGTCCTTGAGTGCCTGGAGGTGTCTGGCGAGATGGCTGTCCTAAAGTAGAATGGTCCCTGGTTAGAAGGTCTCTGATCTCTTGAGAAAGTTCGCTTAGCTGATGACTTAGAGTGTTGCGAACATTGCCAATTTCAGTGACAGAATCTTTATCGTGGAGTTTGTTCTCAAGTGACTGGATGTTGGCTATTACTTTGTCAATCTTCTCTAGCACAACTTTGAGGAATGGAGGGATTGTACTGACAGGACCTTTGATTGTTTCTAGCCCTATCTTCAGATCATAGCACAGATCAATAATTTTGGCAAAAGAGGAAAGGGTTGAACCTTGTTGATTGTGCATCTCTTGTACCAGAGTGGCAAGTTTGTCAAGGAGGGATGATATCTGTTTCAAGACTGACCTTGTTGCTTGGTCAGACACCATCTTGGTGAGTAAGAAATTTCGCCACTCACATAAAACTGAAGTTTCAAAATTCACAATCCGATCAGTCAGCTTGTTAAAATGAAGGGTTGTGAACTCCACCAACTTGTCCATCTTGGTCTCCTGACGCTGCATCATCATAGTCATGTTCACCAACATCTCTTCAATAGTTGCTGGGGGTGGAACTGCATCAGAATTTGGAGAGGTTCTTCTATAAACTTTAATGGCTCCTGACGTAGATGGTTCTACTGTAGGTACAGAGCCACTCGGTTCCTCAGAAGCCTCAAAAGATTGCTCTCCCCTAATGGAGTTGTCCTCTGGCATGTCTTCACTCACCATAGATGGAATCGGTATTTCTGCTCTGTGTGCTTGACCATCATCCTTAGCGGCTGTTTTTGATGCCTGACCGATCTCTGATGGAGCTGATTTCTGACTAGGAAGGGTTCTGACAGCCTTACCATCAATGACCTCAAAACCCATAAACTTTTGGATATAAGAAAGTGTGTACACATTCCCTCGAGGGATGATAAGTTTCTTCTCAGAGCCAAAGTCTACACCAACTTTCCGAAAAATAGCAGTTAATGGGGCGGCATAAGGAAGGGTTCTGGACTGAGATAGACATGACCCCATTGTTTGAATAGCTACATCCGGCAGGGAAATCTGTATTCTCTTCAGCATACAGTAGAGAAGAAATCTTTGCATCTCTGTCACCCTTTCTCTTCCACTGCTCTGTGGTGTGATCATGGAGGTGCAAATGTGGTGGAGCAGTCTATTTAGCGAAGGGAAATGATTGGCTTTGAGACTGCCTAGGTAGGTCTCCCTAACATCGGAGAGATTACTGGGTTTCTCAGTCAAGAGCTCATACGCTTCATGCGCATCATACTCAAAATCATGCAGCTGAACTCCTACTTTAGGAACCTTCCATGCTCTGGCAAGCAGCTTATCTGTTATTTCGAACCTTACACCTCTAACACTGGATGTGAGTTTTGGAACAGAAGGTTCATATTTTAAGTTCTGGTAGAACTCTCTGACCAAGGTGGGGTAGTAAGTCTTGTGTGTTGAGACAAACGACCACCAGCCCTGATGGTCCAGTGTAGGAAACAGCTGAGGAAAAACTTCGAGCATATGATGATCAGTAGCATCAACGTACCGGGAAATAAGAACCTTCAGAGGTTCTTCCATGGTGACTGTACGCGAGCTACCAGCATCTTTCTGACCGGTTGCAGAACCTGAAGATAAGCCCTTTCGCTTCTCTTTTCTGACTGCGGATGTCTTTAACCTTTTGGTTGGCGGACTTGGATCCCGTGGACCCGTCTCCTTCCTTCTTCCCCTTTCGCGAGCTACTAGAGAGTGGGACTCCATTGTGCCTCTTGCTGGTTCTGAGCCTCTTGGTTGTTCCTCTGCCCTCTGCTTCCCTTTTTTAGTGGATGCTGGAGAATCCATGGCACGGAGATGAATCGAGCAGGAGAGAGAGCTGAGAGGATTCTTGGGGGACACGAGAGGTCGAATGACAAAAAGGGTTTTGGAAAAAAGTGAAGAAGAGCAGCGGTCTCATTTCACTTTTAAAGAGACTCCGAGGACCCTTTAAGGGAACGGTTCAGCCGGTTCAAGTGGGTGAACCGGGTAAAGAAGATATGAATAAGAAGCAATGCGTGGACGCAGAGAGGGGCATTGCGTCTACGCAGTGAGGCAAGTGAACCGAAAAACACAAGATAAAAAGCCAGTGAGGCATAACGCGTTGATGCCAATGTAACATTGCGTCTACGCAGTGATGCAGTTAGGAATGAGATACTCCTCCTTATGCAGCATGATGCATCTAATAATGAAACTCCCCCTTACTAAATGGAGCCTATGAAAAGAATAAGAAGGGAAATTCAATTGGATTCTCAAAGGGATATTATTCTCATAAATCCAAAACATGTTTTCAAAGTCTTCCATTATAAGAGCTTATGAATGAACTTTATTAACAGCGTGGTTTAATTATGATGTATGTAGAGTTCATCAGTAAAATTCTGTATTGATATCTAAAACCATGGTTTAATAAAGATGAACCAAGCCCTCATAATTATCTTGATTAATCTCTCTTTCTCTTACACAATCAAATCTATTGACTTCTTTCAGAGTTACATGCACTAGTATTGAAGTCAAGTAATTATGAAGTCATATGATTTTGTCTAGGGTTGAAGCGATTTGATTTGTGTATCAATATTCAGATATTTCACTTTATTCAACAATTTTCTTGCTCCAAATTTTACGAGCACTCTAGTTCAGTGCACACATTGTAACTAGAGGATATACCTTGATTAGAGGCCAATATCCCTAAGCCCTTAGTGTGACTAACTGTCATGCTTTAAGTGAACAGAGTTAGCATTTACACATCATGACACACTACAAATCATTTTCTAATGAGTGAGTTGTATTTCTCAGTGTGCATGCCATTGCTCTGCCTGAGTTTCAATGAATTTTATCAGAGTTAACGAAGGCACCTCATGACACAGTCCTTTGGACTTGTGTTTCTCAGTGGCCAATGTCATTGCTCTGACAGAATTAACCCTTTAGACATTTCAGAGGCATTCATTTGCTTCAAATCAATAATAGTTTCATGTACTTAACCAATTAAAGTCATGTATTCAAAAGTGCAGATTTCAGAAATTTTTCACAAGACACAGCATGAAACAAATGGTTAAGGTTTATTAAACATGTTTCAGATATTTTTAAGAGATTTTAAAGTCAAACTCCATGAACATTAAACTTAAACCACATGAGTTATTTCAGACATTCATAAACCTGTATAATAGAAGTTTTCTAGTTCAAAATTTTCAGATTTATGATCAAGATAGCCCATTGGAATCTTCATGAGGGACTGATAGATTTCTGAAGCCAAACGATACCAATTGATAGGAGAAATACCAATCGTTAAGAGAGATTTTGAAGCTCAAAGTTTTTCAGAATATGATCAAGGTTTGTCAACTAAGTCAATAAGAAAGGATATGCTATGAAATCTGACAAATGTATGCATTTGACAACCTATATGCAATGCATTGACTCCCCCTTACAATATGCATTCAAACTCTCTTTTTGACATTTTCAATATAAGGGGATACAATGCACTATATGTATGCAGGGACATGCAAAGACTCGACATTGAATTGCTATGCAAGGATATGCAACTAACCCCCCCTGAAAACATGCAATGTTTGCACTGAGAACTGAACATATGTTACCAAATGATTCATGCACATACAGACTGTCCTAACCAGCAAGATGACCCATGGTACTAGGCGGAGCACTTGGTCTAAAAGACCACCTCACACATAGTAAGAACCTCCAGACAGACCTCCCTGCCCTTTGGTACCTTACCATTTATATACCATTGAGGTCATGCATGATTATTCAACATGCAGTCCTATATGCAATTCAGAATTTCAGTGAGCTATTGCAACACACATGATTCAAGTCACACTCATAAGCAGTTCAGATTTTTCAGACAATTCGAAAGACAATTTGTTTTCAGAGTCTATGCATAACACAATTATCAAGCAATTGCAATTAGCCTATGTATGCATCAGATACAGACAACCCTTCTTAATCTGATGTTTGCACAGAACTCTCAACAAATGTATGATCAGAAAATAATGCACATGGCAACTGATGAATGAAAAATGTAAAAACAGATTTAACTTGCCATGCAATAAAACTAAAAACAAGGACAGCAGGAAGTTTACCTGAAAGAAAAATCAGTATGGGGTTTTTCTTCTTGAGTGCCTTGGATCATTACCCCTTTTTATTCCAGTCCCAAGGCACACCTGCATAGCAATGTTATTTTACACAAACAGGTACCCAAGAAGTCTTGGGTCCGGATAAAACAGTATTACTCCTAGCAGGTTTTCTTGGCACATTTCTAGGAGTAATTTTCAGATCTGATTTATGCACATTCTTGTTAGCATGAATTCTATGTGCATAAGCATGAGGTTTCTTGTCAACAGAATAAAAATTCTGTTTGCCAAAATCAGTTTGGTTTTGATATCCTGCCAGCCAACAGGTTGCAGCCCTGTGACCTGGCTTGCCACAGTTATAGCATGAAAGTTTTGGAAATTGTCTTACAGGGAATTTAGCATGTTTGAGATTCACATTTCTACCCTGAATATGCCAACAGTCCTTGACTGTATGGCCAAACTTCCCACATTTGAAGCACTCATTGTGCTTGCCTCTAAAAACATTATTTCCAAATACATTTCCATTAGCAGGGAGTTTAAGAGTTTTAGAATTGAGTTGTCTACCCTGAGCATGTCTACAGTGGGCTGCAATGTGGCCCATCTTGCCATAGTGAAAGCATGAATTAGAACTTTTCTTACCAGCATTCAGCCAGCATTCAAATCCCTTATGACCCAATTTTTCACAATTAAAGCATGTCATATGCTGGTTTATTGGAACAGACTTGTTCTTGTTAGAAACATGATAGTTTGCATGATATTTATTCTTATCACTAACAAACCAGCACTGTGAAATTTTGTGTCCTAGTTTACCACAATGAAAGCACTCAATTCTCCTTTTCTGAAATGAAGGATTTTTATCATGATATCTCCTAGCATTCTTATTATCCTTCTCCATCAACTTACACTCATGCATCAGATGTCCAACTTTATGACAGTAATGACAGATAATCTTCCTTTTAGATGCATGTGAGTGTGTGTGAGGACTGTGATCAGCATGCACTGATGAATCCTTTTCATTTATTTTCTGATTTACAGTCCTTTTCTGGTTTTTATCCTGTTTTCCTATTTTCTTAGCCTTGTACTGAGTTGGAGATGAAATAGAAGGCTTCTCCTGTTCAGAGGATTAACAAAGACAGTTTTCAGCTTGGATCCATCAACCTTTTTCAACTTTTCAGTTTGTTTCTGATTCTTCTGAACATTAGGTTGTTTATTTTCTGAGGTTGTGGCTATATCAGATGCTTTGATAAAGGATGTCGTCAGTTTGTTTTCAAAAGCCTTTTTATTGACATTGTTGTAGCCTAACCCTTCCCTTTGAGTATTGACCTTAACTCCTAATAACCTATCCAAATTTTCTTGTCCACTTACAAACTTTGACAGAGAGTTCTTTAAGTCTTGGATTTCATTTTCTAAAGAGATGATTTGTAACTCATAACTGGCAATCTCTTGCTCACTGCAATTCATAGCTTCATTCAAAACTTTGTTAGCAGTTTTATATTTCTCAATTTCATTTTCCAGATTGCTCAGTTTATCAGAATCTTCAACACAAATACTTTTTCCTCTTTCCAAAGCTAGAAGTCTCTCTGACATAGTGGAGTTCAGCATTTTCAATTTCTCATTTTCTTGCTTAAGTTTGCCATTCTGAATTAACTCATTTATCAAAGTCTGATCTTCTGAGTTAGTTTCAAGTTTTCTTCCAGCCTTGAAATCCTTCAAATCTTTTTCCTTTTCTTCAATGTTTTTCTGTAATTCCACATTCACAGATTTGATGGCTTCCAGTTTTTCAGCAAGTAGGTTTTTCTCCTGCTTAAGTTTCTCTGATTCTTCTTCATCTTCTTTGGAGATTTTTCTGAGAGATTCATCTTCAGATTTTAGCTTATTTAGTTCAGAGTAAACACATTCGAGTTCCTTCTTCAGTTTTGCATTCTGATTTTTATACATATGATTATCAGACAGACATGCATCGTGAAATTGCTTCGTACTCGTATAATTTTCACATGGAGAGCTAGAACCATCTACCCGAGTACCCTTCTTCAACTTTTTATACTGTTTTCTTAAGCTCTCATGTGACTCTAACAATTCAGCATATGCATTCTCCCAATCATCAAGAGAAAAGTTCTCGAAGAGATTTACCTCATCATCATCATCTTCATTTTGGCTGCTGCTTTGATTGCTTCTGTCAGCCATCATGCAGCTTGTTTGATTTCCTTTCCCGGCTCTCTTCATCATTTCCAACATATCCCTTGCAGATCTGCAATCAAGGAAACATGAGTGAAAAGCTTTGTCAGTGGCTGCTTTCATCAGATTTATAGCTGTCTGATTCTCCTCATACATTGCTTCGTGACTGTCAGTCTATTTGGACTTTTTCTTTGGTAATTTATGAGGACCATGTGAAATCACTTTCCACAGGTCTGGATCAACAGATTTAACATAAGCACGTAAGGCACTGTGCCACTGGTTGAAATCAAAACCACTGAAGACGTGTGGACAAGCCATTGAAGCAACTAGCAGATAAATTCAATGCAACAGGAATATTGATGCACTAAAAGCAAATTAGCACCTAAGACCGCAAGATCGAATCTGCAGGTCGTTGGACCTTGTATGCAGACACCCGCTCTGATACCAACTGTTAGGGTGCTTGGCCCGGATACAGAGGGGGGTGAATGTATCCTTCTACAGAATATGGCCAAATTAAAACTAGGATGCTAGAGAAAGAGACAGGATAGAACTAATTCATTTCAACTCAAATACAAACTCATGGGCGTGCCTATCCAAGCATCTAGCGGAAGCAATCAATCAATCAAGCCACTGCACAAGAGATTTTAGGTGGTTCGATCCACAGACCTACATCCACCCCTCACTCCCAACCGGAGTGAGGCTTCACTAGCAAATGCTAGAACCAAGCAGACTCAGTCTGCAAATAGTTGCTGCCACACAGCTTGACCAGGGAAACAGACTCCCCTCTTCCTCCCAACCGGAGGGACACCCAAGTGACTCCCAGCCACTTAGAAACTAGAGGTCGAAGACCTCTCTTCCTCCAGACCAGGAGGGACACCTGGACTTGCAACCACAAGCCCAGAACCGGAGGACTAGCCTCCCTTCCTCTAACCAGAGGGCAACCCACAAGTGACAACCTGTCACTTGCAACCTGGAGATTAGATCTCCCTTCTCCTGAATCAACAGGAGGTACCCGATCCCCAACAGGGCAATCGGAAGATCAAAGATAATCAGAAAAATAAAGGAAAAACAATAAACGAAAAATAACACAGCAATCCGAAAGCTGTAATAGATGAAAACACAGATGTGGCTCTCAACGGAGCTGACTGGCCTGGATCTGATCCACGGTCCAGTGAAGACAGATCTTCAAGCAGCTTCTTCCTTCTTTTCCACGAGCTCTCTCTCTCACTCTCTATCTCTCTTTCTTTCTCTTCTGCTCTCTTCCTCTTTCTCTCTCTCTGCTGCACTTCTTCTTTTTATGGATCAAAGGGCTTTCTATTCTCTAGGCTCTTTCTTCAATCTTCGATCCTTCTTCATCTGAAGACGAAGGCTCCATCATATACCTGGAGCAGCAGCAGGGCACGTGTGGCTTCCACAGTTCCCGCCCTAAGAGTTCGGACCACGTGGCAGCATCTAGCATGCTGTCAGAACACGTGTCTTCATCTGGGCATTCTCCTTATCCTCGGATCACGTGCCCAGAACCAGTACGCTCAGCAACTGGAGTTAGATGGCGTCAACTCACTTGCTCCAGAGAGTTGATGCAGCCATCAGAGTTCTTCAATCTTTTTAACCGCTGCGTCGACTCCATCAGCCTGCTGCATTGACGCAACGGTATCGGCAGTCCAGTGATCAAGTCTCCAACATATAGGCGTGCTGCGTCGACGTTATCAGCATATTGCGTTGACGTATTGAAGGTAGCCAGAGATAAGTTGTCCCTTTCTTGGACTGCTGCGTCGACGCTGCCAGTTGGTGGCGTTGACGCACGAACGTGTACATTTCTATACTGGCTTCTCTTAAGCCGCTGCGTCGACGCTGCTTGTTGATGACGTTGACGCAGTGGAAGATTTCGTGAAGGCTTCATCGCTTGTAAGAGTCTCTGCTACTTTAACTGCTGCGTCGACGCTGCTTGCTTGTGGCATTGACGCAATAGAAGAAATCGTGAAAGCTTCGTCTACTGATGCGTGGACGCTCTAGGCTTCAGGCGTCGACCCTGTTCCCTTCTGCAAAAAATGAAGTGTATAGACTTAGTGTTAACGTGCCAGAAAGACCAGTGTACAGACTTCATCAAATGAAGAGCTTCCAGTGTATGGACTTTACAATGCAAACAACAATGTATATACTTAGAGAACTGAAGTCTAGTGTATAGACTTGGAGAATTGCAGTCGAGTGTATAGACTTGGAGAACTGAAGTCTAGTGTATAGACTTGGAGAACTGGAGTCTAGTGTATAGATTTGGAGAATTGCAGACGAGTGTATAGACTTGGAGAACTGGAGTCTAGTGTATAGACTTTGTTAAGAAGGTGCCCGATGTACAGACTTGAAGAAGATATGCCAATGTATAGACTAAATGGATCCAGCTGATGTATAGACTTTGTGCCCAAGCTATCAATGCTCTGATGCGTCCACTCCACTTGAACGTTGCGTTGACGCACAAATTCACCCAGGGGCTTCTTTCTTGAGTTTGCACTGCTGCGTCGACGCTTCCATTTGATGGCGTTGACGTAATGAGCACCCTGCAACCCCTTTGAACTATTAAACAGTTATTAGGAGGTTAAGTGTCTATATCCAAAATCTTACTGTTGTCATCATCAAAACCAGGAGTACAACACGAACTGGTCTAAATACCGATGGAACACCCAATGCATCAAATCCATAAATGCCGCGGGGGCATTGGTGAGCCCAAACGGCATCACCAAGAACT
This sequence comes from Amorphophallus konjac, assembly GCA_022559845.1. Classification (NCBI taxonomy): domain Eukaryota; kingdom Viridiplantae; phylum Streptophyta; class Magnoliopsida; order Alismatales; family Araceae; genus Amorphophallus; species Amorphophallus konjac. Next base: position 323,405,721 of record CM040123.1, on the reverse strand, counting down.
CATAATGCCCATACCTCGAGCGGAACACAGTCTTCTCAACATCAGACTCTCGAATCCACAGCTGATAATAACCCAATCTCAAATCGATCCGCAAAAACACCCGAGCCGACTGAAGCTGATTAAACAAGTCATCAATCCGAGGTAACAGATACTTGTTCTTAACAGTCGCCAGGTTCAACTACCGGTAGTCAATGCACAACCTCAGACTACCTTCCTTCTTCTTCACGAACAGCACCGGCGCACCCCAAGGGGAAAAACTAAGATTAATCTACCCCTTGGCCAGCAACTCCTGTAACTGCGCCTTCAACTCTCTCAACTCAGCAGGTGCCATACGATAAGGAGCCTTTGACATAGGTGACATTCCTGGTACCACCTCAATCACAAAATCAATCTCTCGCTACGGTGGCAACCCTGGCAACTCCTCAGGAAAAATATCAGAAAACTCGCACACAATCAGAATATCCTCCACATTCGGACACTGCCGATCGACCAAAAACATAGAAGCAAGAAAACCTTGACAACCCGTGTCAAGCAATCGATGAGCCTTAATAGCCGAAATAAGAAAACGGGAGGAGAAAGATCGGATACCTTGGCAGTAGAAAGTGGGTCTACTAGGATGCTGGAAGTAGACCTTCTTCAAACGACAATCCACCACCGCCTGATGAGCCTCGAGCCAATCCATGCCCAAATCACATCAAAGTCCTGAAGCGGCAATGCATAAATCCTGGCCGGTAAGTTTCGCCCATCCACCCACACAGGCACCTTCTCAAAGAAATACAGGGTGAGCATGAAATCACCGGTGGGCAACTCCACTGCCAGGTCACAAGACACCTCAGTAGCCGACTCCTCAGCACTCTGAGTAAAATCCTCGGATATGAACGAATGAGATGCACCAAAATCAAACAAAACTCGAGCCGCGCAACCCAAAATCGGAATAGTACCTTCCACCAACTGCAACGCCTCAGCCTCTGCTCTGGTCATGTGAATAACTCTGCCTCAGGATCTCTGCCTCCCTGTGGTAGCTGACCGAGTCAATTGAGGAAACTGACCCTACTGTTGGTACTGCTGCGGCTGTGGTGGTAACTATTGAGGCTAAAACTCCTGCTGCTGTTGAAACTCATGCGGCTAACATAGTCTCTGCGTACAGTCACACGCCATGTGCCCTGGCTGGTCACACATGAAACAAACCACGGGCGTCGTGCACTGCCTGCCTGGATGAGAATCGCCGCACCGAGGACACCCACCTAGAGAACCACTCACTGAACCCTGGCGCTGGAACAGAGTAGGCTCCTGAACACTACTCGCTGACTGCTGCCTCGACTCCTTGCGATCCTGATGCCTCCTGATAAACCCAGCTTCCTTAAACAACTTCTTGAGCTTCGATCCCAAAGATGACGAGTCTGCCGCTGACGCCACGGACAGGGATGTCCCTGAACCACCTGCTGAAACCTGGACAGTACTCTGATGCTGCACGGCCGTCGACTGGCTAAAGCCCGTCTGCGTCTGACCCGCACTACCCTGACCTCGAGTCTTCTGTAAATCTCTCTCCAACGCCGCTGCCGCTCTACAAGCCGCATCCAGGTTGGTCGAACCCGACGCAAGCAAGGGATGCCTCAACTCTGGCCTCAAACCCCCGACAAACTACTCGGTCCGCACCTCCTCATCTACCACAATGTGCGGTGCATAACGGCCCAACTCAATGAACCCGGACTTATACTGCATCACTGTCATGTCACCCTGGACCAACTCTAGAAACTCGCGCAGCTTCTACGACCTGAGGAAGGATGGACAAAAAGTATGCTCGAAATGTAAGGTTCCACACAACACCATCGGGCAACGCAGCGGATAACAAAAATTTATTTACCCGAACCTGGCCTCGTGGAATCCTAAATCTGTGCTCTAATTGGTGCATTAATAACCCAACCTCTAACTACGGGTTGTGTATTTATATCTTGCGCGGAACGACGCTGTCCGCAGTGCCCGATGCAGAATCTCACGAACACCGAGCCGCACAGAAGTATGGCCTCTAGAGCTGATCCACACGGATCCTTGCGTGGCGACGGCGTCCCCCCGGCACGACCTTCCCCAACCCTTTCACCTTCTGGAGAGAGAGAGAGCAAGAGGGAGGAAAGGGGGGAGGAGCTAATCCTTCTCTCTTAGCCTTAATACTTGATTGGCCAAGAGGGAGGAGAAGCTCTCGTAACATGTCTATATATAGGATTTGGCCATTTCTAAAAGAACCCATAAGGCCGAAATCGTATGTATATCCTTTCATTATTGTACATATATATTAAGCTCTCTCTTTTAAACTCCTTTCCAAAAGGAATTAAAGGGAATTAATATATGTATTTGTACAATAATAATCTGTCACCCAAGAATCTATTGTGTGTGATCCTCTATGCCCTTAGTCACTCTTGTTTAAGGCCGATTAACTTCTAATTCCCAATTAAGAGTAAATTAAACTTATTATTCGCTTCTACTAGAGCCGAATAATAGTTTAATTTATTTCGATCCTTTGATCACGTTGGGTCAAGAAAATCCGCATGATCCTAGAGGACGCCGGGTTTAAACCAGCCTGTCTGGTACCTGTAAGTCCACAGTTACCGTATCAATATAGTCCATCGCTCCTTCTATGAGTCTGGTACGATCGGGGGTATGGTTTCTGTCAAACCCCATGATCGTGCCATTTGACCATGACATCCTCTAAAGTGTGTGACGTCTGTTATAAACGAACTCACACGACCCTGGCCAGGGATTTAATGGAGCGTCAATGTCATGACCCATTAACTGTCTGATATATACCCGACAGTGAGCGATCCCCTTTTGACCATTGATGATCTTCACACGTATCCTAGAGTGTTTAATGACTCGACAACTCATGACTTATGGTTAAAGTCACTTAGCCAAGTAATTAAATCATTCCAGTCCTCGTGTAAGATCCGATCAATGTCTCAGGTCAAAGGACCAACGATGCTACTGAGACCGTTGGATTTCCAGTTGACATTAGGTATAATCAACCATCTGAAGATCCAATAGCGGATCAGTTCAGTGTACATCCTCCAAGGACATACACCTACACATATGTGTTGGTGCCCCACACCAGTGACCATGAGACTGGTCAGTTACACATCATGTGTACTGGTTTAATAGGTAATCAAAGTCCCCGAGTGATTACCCTCCATCCAGGAACAATTTAAGGTATGTGTCTATGTAAAGTCAGTCTCATGTTCGAGATCCCATCTCAAGTTAACTTTACAACCACATATCCTAGGGACATCGTAAAGTAATATACAATCACATATTTATACTCAAACATCACTCTATTAATAATGAACAAGATCATACAACTATTGGGCTTACCCGACCCGAAATTGGCATGTAGCACACCAATACTAACAATCTCCCACTTGAACTACAACCAATTGCCCACAACTTTGAGGCCCATCTTATCCCGATGGCGCTCAAATACAGTATGTGTCAAAGGCTTAGTCAGTGGATATGCTATGTTATCTTCTGACGGTACAGGCTCTACCGCCACATCTCCACGATCAACAATCTCTTGAATAAGGTGGAAGCGCCTGAGAATATGCTTCGACCTTTGGTGATATCTCGGTTCCTTCGCCTAAGCGATGGCCCAATTATTATCATAAAATAATGGGATGTAAGCTGATATCTCAGGAACTACGCCAAGTTCCAAGATGAATTTCTTCATCCAGATGGCTTCCTTAGCAGCTTCAGTTGCAGCAATGTATTCTGCCTCCGTCATCGAGTCTGCAGTCATATCTTGCTTGGAGCTTCTCCAACTGACTGCCCCATACAAACCCAGATATGGATTTGCAGTCATCTGGATCTGACTGGAAACTAGAGTCTGTGTAAGCTCTAAACTGTAGGTCCTCTCCTCCATAAAGTAGAAAAAGATCCTTAGCCCTTCGCAAGTACTTAAGAATGTCCTTTACTGCCTTCTAGTGCTCTTCGCCTGGATTTGCCTGATATCTACTGACAATGCTCAAAGTATTGGCAACATCAGGCCGTGTACATAGCATTGCATATATGATTGACCCTATCGCCGAAGCATAGGATACCTTATTCATGTGTGTCACCTCCTCAAAAGTTTTAGGACTCATCCCCTTCGATAGGCAAATTCCATGTCTCATGGGAATGAGACCTCTCTTGGAATTTTCCATCATAAACCTTTTGAGGATAGTGTCTATGTACATGGATTGGGATAACCCTACCATCCTTTTAGATCTATCTCGATAGATCCTTGTGCCCAGCACATAGGATGCTTCTCACAAATCCTTCATAGAGAAGGTCTTGGATAACCAAGACTTAGTTGATGTTAACATATCTACATCATTCCCAATGAGTAAGATGTCATCAACATATATGACCAAGAAGGTCACAGAGCTCCCACTGACCTTCTTGTAAACACAAGGTTCATCTTCATTCCGAATGAAGTTGAAAGATTTGACAGCCTCGTCAAATCTTAAGTTCCAGCTTCGAGATGCATGCTTTAATCTATAAATGGACCTTTGAAGTTTGCATACCTTATTAGGATGTAGCTTGGAGGTGAATCTTTCAGACTATACCATGTACAACTCTTCTGACATATTTTCATTAAGAAAAACTATCTTCACATCCATTTGCCAGATCTCATAATCAAGGTATGCAGTAATGGCAAGAAGGATTCTGATTGACTTAACCATGGCTACTGGTGAAAATGTCTCATCATAGTCAATGCCTTGCCTTTGACAATATCCTTTCACCACTAGTCTAGCCTTGTATGTGTCAATCTGTCCATCTGCTCTGATTTTCCTTTTAAAAATCCATTTGCAGCCGATAGGGACTTTCCCTTCGGGTACATCAACTAAGTTCCAAACTTTGTTGGTGTACATGGACTGGATCTCTGAATCCATTACCTCTTGCCATTTCTGGAAGTCCGCACTACGGATTGCATCCTGGTACGATTGAGAATCTTTATCCTCATTGATACATACCTTAGAGGACCCATCTGAGACATGTCCAACATATCTCTCAGGTTCTCTCGGTAGTCTACCAGATCTCCGTAGTGTCAGTGTTTCACTCTGAATAGGATCAACTGTTACAGTCTCATCTAATGAGTCTGTGTCTATGGGTTGCGGTTCTTGGACCTCGTCCAATTCTATCTGGCTCCCACTATTTTTCTAGAGTAGATATTCTCTTTCCAGAAATACAGCTCTCTTAGCCACTAAGACCCTTTGCTTAGAAGGGTGATATAAATAATATCCAAACGTCTCCTTTGGATATCCCACAAACCTACACTTATCGGTTCTCGACTCAAGCTTATCACTATCGTTCTTCTTTACATGAGCAGGACACTCCCAAATTTTAATATGATTAAAATTTGATTTTTCGCCCTTTCATATCTCATATGGTATAGAAGGAACATATTTACTTGAGATCCTATTCAATAAATAAGCCGCAGTCTCTAATGCATAGCCCCACAGAGATGAGGGTAGTCCTGACATAGACATCATGGATCGGACCATGTCTAACAAGGTCATGTTTCTCCTTTCGGATACACCATTATGTTGTGGTGTATACGGTGGAGTCCACTGAGAAACAATTCTATTATCTTTAAGATAAGAAGTGAATTCATGGCTAAGATATTCACCTCCTCGATCCGATCGAAGAGCCTTAATACTCTTGTCAGTCTGTTTCTCTACTTCATTCTTGTATTCCTTAAACTTCTCAAAGGCTTGTGATTTATGCCTCATTAAATAGACATAGCCATATCTCGAGAAGTCATCAATAAAAGAAATAAAATAGAGGTGACCCCCTTTTGCCTCCATGGACATGGGTCCACACACATCCGAGTGTATGAGCTAGAGGAGGTCAACAACCCTCTCACCATGTCCACTAAAAGGAGCATTGGTCATCTTCCCCATGGGACACGACTCACAGGTATCAAATGACTTGTATTCGAATGTATTCAAATACCCATTTGAGTGTAGGTGAGAGACTTTTTTCTCACCTACATGATCAAGCATGCAATGCCACAGATATGCAGAACTCACTTCACCAGCATTGGAAACTTGCATAACATTATAACATGTATCTAATACATAAAGACTATTGACTAATGAACCATTGGCTATAACCAAACCATTATTCATTATAGAGCACCCAGTGCTATTAAAAGTCAATGTATATCTAATGTTATACAAGCCAGAGATTGAAATAATGTTCTTAATAATATTAGGAACATAATAACAGTCATTTAGCTCTAGAATGACTCCTGAAGGTAAACTGAGACGTGCAGTCCCGACTGTTTTGGCAGAAACTAAAGCTCCATTGCCCATCCTCAGTTCAATCTCCTTTTTGCCTAGCCGCCTTCTATTTGCCAACACCTGCATAGAATTGCAGATATGAGATGCACATCCAGTATCTAATACCCATGATGTGAATTCCATATATGATAAATTAAGGTATATGCCAAAAATACCTTCATTTAGAATTACCTTGCAATTCCTTTTCCAATGCCATGTTTCCCCGCATCAAAAACACTTGTCTTCTTTTTCATTCTTCTTACCCTTCCCTTTGTCAACTTTGGCGAGTTGCTTACCCATGGCCTTCTTCTTTCCCTTCCCTTTGTCACCTTTGGTAGATATCTGGGTGGCCTTCCTTTTCTTGTTGGCCCGGCCAACAATCATTACAGAAGAAGATGGTTTATCTTTTTGCATAGTTCCTTCAGCACTCTTTAACATGTTGAGCAGCTCCGAGAGAGTTGCATCAATTCTATTCATGTTAAAGTTTATGATGAAGGAAGAAAAGGAATCGGGCAATGACTGGAGTATAAGATCAATGCACAGTTCAAGATCCAACTTGAACCCCAGTGCATTGAGTCTCTCAATCCACTCCATCATTTTCAATACATGAGCATGTACTGAAGCACCCTCTGACATTCGTGTCCTGAAAAGTTTCTTGGAGATGTCATACCTCTCAATCCTACCCTGCTCCCCGAAGAGCTGGCGTAGATTAAGAAGTATGCTTCTACAATCAGTCTTTTCAAATTGCCTCTGCAGCTCGGGAGCCATAGAGGTCAACATGTAACATTGGGCAAGAGAAGAGTCTTCAGACCATTTGGCATAAGTCATTAACTCACCCTCGTCGACATCGGGAGCTGGCTCAGAATGAACCGTGTCCAACACGTAGGCTATTTTTTGGGCGGTGAGGACTATGCGTAGATTACGCAGCCAATCCGAGTAGTTCGGTCTAGTCAATCTGTTGGCATCCAAGATGTCGCGGAGGGGGTTGGACGACGACATTGTAATCTGGATAAGAAATAAAAGACAACTTAGCATGTGTTCAAATTCTAACTTAGATGTGATTTTCTATCTTAGTTAATCCCACTATTTTTCGATCGAACTATATAACCCTCAGTATATAGAATGGGAGATCAGCGAGATCAACCTAGTGGGTCGAAATCCCAACGAGACTGAGGTACGACCTTGTGGAAAGCACAACAAGCCATACACCATCTCAAGGGCAGTCAACAGGCACTTGCATCTAATGCAATATCCGATATTCGGCCCCCGAGAAATCATCCCCTTGTGGAAAGCACAACAAAGGATATTCTCGGTTAGATCTAACAATCATTACTACATAGCAATGAGTTCATGACCTGACCATTGTGGAAATCACAACAAGGTCGAGTTCAATTCCTCATCCTATTGAGGTCGAGTCTTGGAGTTTTGTCCCGCCCCCAAACTCATGGACCTTGTGGAAAGTACAATAAATCCATGAAATGAAGACGTTCATTCACTCCATAATGATGGAGGGCCACGACGACTCCTAGAGCCACGCTTACAGATCTAAAATTAAATCACGAGGGAATTTGATTTTATCTTGATCTCACCCTAGGTGGTAATATAAATATATCCAATATATTTACCGTACCTAGTAGTTTGCACAAAGTAAATGCATCCAATGCAAAATTAAATCACAAGTGATCATGGACTTTATTCCTAATGTAACTAAGACATCCGGCCCACTTCCGAAGCAGCTGGATCGTCCTCGTCGGGTGTGCTCTGCACCTTCAAACTCCGATACCGCATTAATTACAACTTTTACACGGCACGTATGCCGAAAAAATGTAAATTACATGTCAATAAAATTCTAGCAGCCCTTAGGGCGAGTACATTAATGGGAGATAGAAGTACATATGAATTTTAACAGAGAGAGAAAGGAGGTTCGCAGACCCCAATTAATTACATTAACCAAGTCCATGATCACTTGCCAACCCATTCATATAAAAATCAATCAATGGTTATTTTCTGAAAATAATCCTTACTTTTGGATTTAAAAATGGGATGTGCAAACAAAAATAGGCTAGCTTTGTTTAATTTTAAAAATCGAAGCAGAATTAATTAAAATTAAACATATAAGCAAGCCAATGCAAGGTAAATAAAGCAAATCACATAAAGAACCATCATTTATAATAGGGGCATGCATATTTGAATCTGATTCAAATAAGTTAGATAATTAGGATAATTATTTAAATTTAAATTTAAATTTAATTATCCAATAATCAAATTTAAATTGAAATTTTAAACTTAACAATCATTTAAATTTAAATTCAAACTAATTATCTAATAATTTTGTTTGAAATTAAATTTAGATAATGCAATTATCCTCAATTATCAATATTCTAAAATTCAAAATTTAAATTTAACAAATATCTAATAATTAAAAATTCAAATATTTGAATTTTATACATTTAACTTCAATAAAATTCAAATTCTGAATTTATTAATTATCTAATATTTAAAATTTTAAAAATTAAATTTTACTGAAGTAACTTCAATTATTACCATTTTATCTCAAGGTAAATAGTAGTTATCTCACCTTAGTAAATTCAAAAAGGTTAAATAAAATTTAACTTTTAACATTTACTATTGAGATAACACAATTAATATTTGAGATAAAAATTTATATTAATTTACTGTGCATTTATATATATATATATCATATATATAAATATATTAGCACACATAAATTAATGAATAAAGCAAATTTTTTTGTAATTAAAAAAAATTACAGCCCCCCTTTCGGGCGCGCCGCCCACGCGGGACGCGTGGGGGGATGCGCCCGCGCCTGCCCGCGGGGCGGGCGCCGACTCGGTGCACGCCGCGTGGCGGGCCGCGCTCGCCACGCGGGTGCACCCGCGTGTGCCGCGAGGGCGGCGCACGCGGTGCGACGCAGTGCGCCCAAAACGGGACAATAAAAAATTTTTTTACAAAAAAAATTTACTGCAGATGCCCAGCATCCAGGAAGAACAGAAATGCCCAGCACTCATGTCTTCTAATATTAATTGAAGGTATTAATTCCCATACAAACATGGTTCTACACGGTGATAAAACACCGACCAGAGTGCGAACCTGGCTCTGATTCCACTGTAAGGTTCCACACAGCACCATCGGGCAACGCATTGGATAACAAAAATTTATTTGCCCGAACCCGACCTCGTGGAATCCTAAATCTGTGCTCTAATCGGTGCATTAATAACCCATCCTCTAACTACGGGTTGCGTATTTATACCTTGCGCGGAACAACGCTGTCCGCAGTGCCCGATGCAGAATCTCACGAACACCGAGCCGCACAGAAGTACGGCCTCTAGAGCTGATCCACACGGATCCTTGCGCATCGACGGTGTCCCCCCGGCACGACCTTCCCCAACCCTTTCACCTTCTGGAGAGAGAGAGAGCAAGAGGGAGGAAAGGGGGGATGAGCTAATCCTTCTCTCTTAGCCTTAATGCTTGATTAGCCAAGAGGGAGGAGAAGCTCTCGTAACATGTCTATATATAGGATTTGGTCATTTCTAAAAGAACCCATAAGACCGAAATCGTATATATATCCTTTCATTATTGTACATATATATTAAGCTCTCTCTTTTAAACTCCTTTCCAAAAGGAATTAAAGGGAATTAATATATGTATTTGTACAATAATAATCCGTCACCTAAGAATCCATTGTGTGTGATCCTCTAGGCCCTTAGTCACTCTAGTTTAAGGCCGATTAACTTCTAATTCCCAATTAGAAGAAAATTAAACTTATTATTCGCTTCTACTAGAGTCGAATAATAGTTTAATTTATTCCAAACCTTTGATCACGTTGGGTCAAGCAAATCCACGTGATCCTAGAGGACGCCGGGTTTAAACCAGCCTGTCTGGTACCTGTAAGTCCACAGTTATCGCATCGATATAATCCTCTCTCCTTCTATGAGTCTGGTACGATCGAGGGTATGGTTTCTGTCAAACCTCATGATCGTGCCATTTGACCATGACCTCCTCTAAAGTGTGTGACGTCCGTTCTAAACGAACTCACACGACCCTGGCCAGAGATTTAACGGAGCGTCAATGTCATGACCCATTAATTGTCTGATATATACCCGACAGTGAGCGATCCCCTTTTGACCATTGATGATCTTCACACGTATCCTGGAGCGGTTAATGACTCGGCAACTCATGACTTATGGTTAAAGTCACTTAGCCATGTAATTAAATCATTCCAGTCCTCGTGTAAGATCCGATCAATATCTTAGGTCAAAGGACCAACGATGCTACTGAGACCGTTGGATCTCCAGTTGACATTAGGTATAATCAACCATCTGAAGATCCAATAGCGGATCAGTTCAGTGTACATCCTCCAAGGACATACACCTACACATATGTGTTGGTGCCCCGCACCAGTGACCATGAGACTGGTCAGTTACACATCATATGTACTGGTTTAATAGGTAATCAAAGTCTCCGAGTGATTACCCTCCAATCAGGAACAGTTTAAGGTATGTGTCCATATAAAGTCAGTCTCATGTTCAAGATCCCATCTCGAGTTGACTTTACAACCACATATCCTAGGGACATCGTAAAGTAATATACAATCACATATTTACGCTCAAACACCACTCTATTAATAATGAACAGGATTGTACAACTATTGGGCCTACCCGATCCGAAATTGGCCTGTAGCACACCAATACTAACACGAAAGCCGAGATGAACTCCTGCCACATGATCTGCCGAAGAGGACGGGACTGAAACACTGCCCCCCACTCTGACGTCCACCACGCCCGGGCCCGCCTGGGCAATCGATGCATAGCCAACACCACCATCTCTTCCTCGGGACACTCCATCGAACTGAACAGTCGCTCTAGATCATTTAACCACTCCCTGGCCACCTCTGGATCTGGCTGCCCACTGTAAAGAGACGGCTGGAACTGCAAGAAATCTCTCAGCACGCGACCAGGACCACATGGAGACGACGAACCCTCGCCAGCATCACCGCCCTACTGCTGCTGCTGCTGCTGTTGAAGAACATACTGATACATGCCCCGGAAGAACTCCTCTGGTCCGGGAACTCTCGCCCCTCCAACTGCATCTGCCGGGAGCTCTCCTCTACACTGCCCTTCCTGGCCCCCACCTGACTCTCCCTACTGGGAACGCGTCGCTCTCCTGGACGCCATAACTCCTATTAACAGAAACAAACAACATGATTAATAAAACACACGGGGCCCTAAGCCAGTCGCCAACTGTACATGACATTCATGGACCTTCTGGACCACTACAATCATCTTAGATTCTTATGTACTTCCACAACCTACGCTCTGATATCAACTGTAAGGACCCGGGATCTGAGTACCGGAAAGGAACTGGCGCGTCTCGAACCTCGGCCCGCCACCCACGAGCCCGAAGACTCGGAAGGGTTAAAGGGATGGTGTGGGAGTATAAGAGAAGCTGAAATAACCACAGAGATAGCACAATACTCTAAATAAAATGCATAAAATAAAATAAATAAATAAATTGATACAATGTCCAGTGTATCTCATGTCCAAATTAAGTACAGCCAACAGAAAGAAAAGTACAAATACACGGGGCATACCCCGGTTCTGGCATACTGGCGACTAACATGGCTACTAGAACCACGCTGAAACTCTGACGCGCCTCTCGACGACCCCACCTCACCTGAAAAGTAGGGGTGAGCCTCATTTCATTGGCCCTGTAGGGATCCCTCGGAGCCCCACCGCACAACGCGGAAAACAACAACAAGGCGCGAACAACCGCGGAAGGTAACACTACCTAGTAGAAGTACGGTAGAAGCAGCAAGCGGTAATAAATAAAATGAAAAGCTCCCTACAACTAACCGTACTAAGCCAACCGACCTCAAACCGGTGGAAAAACAAGTCCGTACCTGCCAGCAGACAGGAGCACCACTCACTAGAAGAACAGCTGGATGCGTCCCCTGACGTCTTACACCGCGCCTCAAGTGTCTCCCTACAATGCCCCAGGGGAGACTGAGACACAAAATAGTAACCAGGAACTCAGAACAAGGACTAGCTGGGGTCCCGCTCGTCATCGCGGGTCCTCTGCCTTCAACTAAGCATGCACACACAGACCAACTGCTCTAGGTCGGGTCTCTAGCCGGTTTTCCCCTCAGCCAGACTCGAGCTACAAAGGCAAGGGGCCCTACGAAAACCAGCTTAAAAACTGTCTCTCTCGGGTAAGCCGCTCCACCACTCCCGGGTGGGTCAGTACACGCGTGCCGTAAGAAGGGTACGACTAGTGGACGTGTCACCGGAGGTAAGACTCAACTCACGGAAATCACCAATCAAAAGGAAACCGAGTGGCGGTCCTCACAGGACTGCCCCTCAGCCTTGCGGTCCTCTCTTGGACCGCAAGGGGGCCTAGCGGTCCTCTACTGGACCGCTAGGAGAAGCCAAGCGGTCCCCTACTGGACAACAAGGGAATGGGCCACGAAAGGCCAAGCAGTCTATCGCGCGGCCGCTAACTCAAGCCTAGCTAGGCAGTCATCCCCATGACCGCTAGGCGGCACGTGATTCCCAACGGTCGAAAACACGCACCCCGAGGGTGCTCGGTCAAGCAGGGAAAACGGTCGTCTGACGACTGCTAACCCAAGGGTAGCGGTCTATCGCGTGACCGCCACCCTGACCCTAGCGGTCCCAGGAGGACCGCTAAGGCCAACCAACGTTCGAAACTGCCTAGCGGACTCCCTGAGACCACCAAAGGGAGTCCAGCAGTCACTGGAACGACCGCTAGAGCGTCCCGAGCGTGAAATCGACGGGAAACCCAAAAACGCCCATCCACGCCCCGATCATCACCCAATGATGGGGAAACAAAGGGGAATCCTTCCCCAACCAACCTAGCATGCATCTATGCCCTTAGATCGGTCAAAAACCTCACGAAACGGGAGATCCGACGCTCAACCCTAAAACATGGATTTTACCCTACCCGGCTCAAAAACACCCCTCTCGGCCTCACCTCGGCCTACAAATTGCGGGGAAAGCAGTAAAGAGGGTAAGGATCCGTCCCCCTACCTCAAAGAAGGCCGAAATCCTCCGGTTCGCCACCGATCACAAATCTTGGCCGCACAAGAACGCCTCTCCCTCACCGCGAAAAGGGCACCGCCGCGTTCCTCTCGCCGCCGCCGTCGTCACCACGCCGTCGCCGAAGCCCGCTGTCCATCGCCGGAGGAGGGAGGGGCGACGGAATGTTCAAACGGGGGAGAGGGGGCCGCGGTGCGCGTTCACGGGAAGGAGGAAGAAGAAGAAGAGAAAAGAAGAAAAAGGGGAAAAGAAAAAGGAAAAAGGGGGGTTTATATAGAAAATCCAGAGAATGCCAAAAATATGAAAAATTAGGAAAAATCAGTTCTGCGATCCTCGGAACACGCTCATCACACTGGTACAGTCCCGGAGGAGGAGAACGCGACCGTTCGCCCGCTATGGCGTTCCGCGGGTCCGTTAGGGAAAAACACGTGCAAACCACAAAATAAGCTCCGGGACCCCCAAAAGTGATCCGAAACTCACGGATCCAGATCCGAAAAATATCCAAAAAACCTGGGACATTATAGCATACCAACTGTAGCGACCTAAGATCCGAGTACCAGAAAGGAACCGGCGTGTTTCGAACCTCGGCCTGCCACCCACGAGCCCGAAGACTTGGAAGGGTTAAAGGGATGGTGTGGGAGTATAAGAGAAGCTGAAATAATCGTAGAGATAGCACAATACTCTAAATAAAATGCACATAATAAAATAAATAAATAAATAGCTACAAGGTCCAGTGTATCTCATGTCCAAATTAAGTACAGTCAACAGAAAGAAAAGTACAAGTATACGGGACATACCCCGGCTCTGGCAGACTGACGACTAACCCTAGCTACTAGAACCACGCTGAAACTCTGACACGCCTCTCGACGACCCCGCCTCACCTGAAAAGCAGGGGTGAGCCTCATTTCATTGGCCTAGTAGGGATTCCTCGGACCCCCACCGCACAACACAGAAAACAACAAGGCACGAACAACCACAGAAGATAACACTACCTAGTAGAAGTACGGTAGAAGCAGCAAGCGGTAATAAATAAACGGAAAAGCTCCCTACAACTAACCGTACTAAGCCAACCGACCTTAAACTGGCGGAAAAACAAGTCCGTACCTGTCAAAAGACAGGAGCACCGCCCACTAGAAGAACAGCCGGATGCATCCCATGATGTCTTACACCGCGCCTCAAGTGTCTCCCTACAACGCCCCAGGCGGAGACTGAGATACACAATAGTAACCAAGAACTCAGAACAAGGACTAGCCGGGGTCACGCTCGTCAGCGCAGGTCCTCTGCCACCAACTACGCGTGCACACACAGACCAACTGCTCTAGGTTGGGTCCTTTAGCTGGTTTTCCCCCCAGCCGGACTCGAGCTGCAAAGGCAAGGGCCTTACGGAAACCAGCTTAAAAACCGTCTCTCTCAGGTAAGCCGCTCCACCACTCCCGGGTGGGTCAGCACACGCGTGCCGTCAGAAGGCTACGACTAGTGGACGTGTCACCGGAGATAAGACTCAACTCACGGAGATCACCGATTGAAAGGACACCGAGTGGCAGTCCTCACAGGACTGCCCCTCAGCCTTGCGGTCCTCTCTTGGACCGTAAGGGGGCTTGGCGGTCCTCTACTGGATCACTAGGAGAAGCCAAGCGGTCCTCTACTGGACCACAAGGAAATGGGCACGAAGGGCCAAGCGGTCTGTAATGTCTCGGATCTTTATTGGGTCTTTCGGATCCTTTTCGGAGAGTTTCAGATCACTTTTGTAGCTCCCGAGTTGAGTTTTACGATCCGTGTGGGTCTTTCTCTCGTACTAGTTACGGAACCCTGCGATGAGTTTATTTCTCAATTCATCGACTCGTGGACGATACAGTGGCTATTTTTGTGTATTTTTCTGAGACCGGGCCAAAAATCGGATTTTTAGAAATTAGTAAAAAATTTTAATTTCTTTCTATAAATTCAATTCCACTATCTCTCCTGCTCATTTTCAACTTCACGCTATCTCACTCCGTTCTCTCCCGTCTCTGGTCCATTCGGCGCGGGGCGCGCACCGTTGCGGAGCTGGCTGAGGCGTGGACATGCTCGAGTAATAGGTTCGCGGGAAGGAGCAGCGGATGGAGCGTGGTGGGCTCGATCCCTCGGTGGATTCGAGTGGGCGTCTTTCATGATTCGGTTGTTTTCGGCGTGGTTTAGTCCCTTCCGGGCACATTTTCTTCGGTGGAGGTAGGGAGATGGACCGCCACTTCCTTTTGCACGTTTTCCCTGCTTCCGTGCATGATTTGGTGCTCGATCGGGGGAGATCGGGCCGGTTTAGTGAAAACCGTAGTTTTTGGAGTTTTCAGGGCTCACCGGAAAACGACAACCATTTGTGATGTGGTTATTGTCAAACTGACCGTTGGGATGTCTGGATCTCATTCACGTAAGTTTCGTGTCGATCGGTTGTCATTCGAGGCCGGTAGGAGTCCGAGAACCTCGGTGACCCATTTAGGGTCGATTTGTCTAAATCGCCCCGATCTCTCGTTTTAGGGCTTGCATGTGGGCTTTTGGGCCTCCTAGAGTTGTTTTTCATTATCTAGGTTTGTTTCCCCTGCGCTTCGGCGTGAATGGGGCGTGGAACGGCCCGATTTGGCGTTTCCACTGTTTTCCTGCCGTGACCGGTGTAGCAGTCGTTTCAGAGACCGTCACATGTCTCTGACGGCCCTACGACAGACCGTCACAGCGTCTGGGCATTTTTAGTTCTTCGTGGTTTTGGGAGTGTGACGGCCCAGGGGAGGCGCGTCACAGCTCTCTGACGCGTCCGGGGTGATGCGTCACGCCTGTTTTGTCGTCTAGCATTTTGGGTCGGTTGGCGTAACGCGCCTGTCCTCACGCGTTAGGTGGGCGTAACGTGTCTGCGCTAGTGCGTTAGGCCGCCGTAACGCGCCTGCCCTGGTGCGTTACGTGGCTCGTGTTGTGTCTTTGTGCCTGTTGTCTCTAAAGCGCCCGCCCTGGTGCGTCAGGCCCGTGTAACGCGCCTGTGCTAGGCCGTTACAGTCCTGTTGTGGCCGTGATGGCCGTTGGGCTTTTTGGTGTGTGGTCGTGTGTTGTGGGTCTGTCTTAGGTAACATTAGGGGTTGTTTTGTGGCGTGTCTATGTGTGTGTGTCTGTCTATGTTAGGGTGATGTCTGTTGCTCCCGTGGTCTGGCCGCTTTCCCCGTGGACATCGGTCGATGCTCCTATGAAGGCTAAGACTACGTTTCTGAGTCTGTCGGTAGTTTCCTGTGCTGCCTTTGGTGTTTGAGGTACGGGTGACAGTGCATGTTCGACTGTCTGTACTTCAGCGCCGCGTTTCAAGCTTCTTCCTTGCGTCGCCCTAGACGTGCATCAGTCGAAAGGTGACCCCGATATACGGTTTGTAAGCTAGTTTCCGTCGGCTCTTGTGGTTACCGTAGCGTCCTACAGGGGGAGAAAACTAGTTAGAGGCATGGCTCTAGGCAAGAGCCGGTGTGTGCATACGTGGTCAGGGGCGGAGGACTGACGCCGACGGGTGTGACCCTGACTAGTACTTGTATCTGTGGTTCCATGTGGGTCTGCGACTCGGCCTTGTCCCTGTTGGTCGCACTTGGCGGGTGGTCGGGACACTTGTAGTGGGTGTTCTGGTGCAGTGTAAGATGTCAGTGGACGCATCTGGCCGTTCTTCCGGTGCGGGGATTTTCCGTCGCGTGGCGCGCGACTCCCGTGCTCTTCCTGTGTTGTGACCTGTCGGGGTTGGCCTTTCCGTGGCTGTACTCGAGGTTTGTGCCTGTCTAGGTCTTTTCTAGCTTTCTTTTGCATGCCTGTTGTAGGTGTAGGTTGGGGCGTTTGTGCGTGGTTTTTGCCCCTTTTCCTCGTTGCTCCTTACTCCTCTTTCCCTTTCTAGGTCTGCTTGCCTGTTCGGGTTATTCCCCTCGTCCTTACCTATTCCCTACTCCTGCTTCCCTTTCTTTTGCAGCTTTCTAGTGTTGTTTCTTGCGGCTGTCCCTGTTGTTCCGTGTTATTGTGTGTTTTTTAGTGGGGATCCGCGTGACCCCTACTGAGCCAGTGACACGAGGCTCACCCCTGCTTTTCAGGTGGGGTGATGTGTTCATTCTGCTTCCGTGGGTCTTGGAGTTCGAGTCGTAGCTGCCAGATGGTACCCCCGTCGGGCTTCCCCTGACTTTTCGGTACGTCTTTTCTTTCTGTGGACTGTACTGCTAAACTGCTGTCTTTAGCTTTGAACTTGACTCTGGTATATAATTGTTTAAAATCTGTTAAATTAAAATATAATTTTATTTCTGCTACTTTAGCAGCCCGATCTAATGAAATTTTAATTACTTGCTGCTATATCTGTCAGTTCAATGTACTACACGACAATCCTTTTTCCCTTCGGAGCTTTACCGCTCTTGGGAGGCCTCGCGGGTTCCAAGTGGTATCACGTGTATTCGGTAGTCCTACCGGGTATACCTGGTACCCGGGATCCGGGTCGTCACAGGTCTATCGCGCGGCCGCTAACCCAAGCCTAGCGGTCCTCCTTGGACCGCTAGCCAGCCGTAAGCGGTCATCCCCATGACCGCTAGGCGGCACGTGACCCCTAACGGTCAGAAACACGCACCCCGAGGGTGCTCGGTCAAACAGGGGAAAACGGTCGTCTGACGACCGCTAACCCAAGGGTAGCGGTCTATCGCGTGACCGCCACCCTGACCCTAGCAGTCCCAGGAGGACCGCTAAGGCCAACCAACGTTCGAAACTGCCTAGCGATCTCCCTAAGACCGCCAAAGGGAGTCTAGCGGTCACTAGAACGACCGCTAGAGCGTCCCGAGCGTGAAACCCCCAAAACGCCCATCCACGCCCCGATCATCACCCGATGATGGGGAAACAAAGGGGAATCCTTCCCCAACCAACCTAGCATGCATCTATGCCCTTAGATCGGTCAAAAACCTCACGAAACGGGAGATCCGGTGGTCAACCCTAAAACATGGATTTTACCCTACCCGGCTCAAAAACACCCCTCTCGGCCTCGCCTCGGCCTACAAATTGCGGGGAAAGCAGTAAAGACGGTAAGGATCCGTCCCCCTACCTCAAAGAAGGCTGAAATCCTCCGATTCGCCACTGATCACAAATCTTGGCCGCACAAGAATGCCTCTCCCTCGCCGCGAAAAGGGCACCGCCGCGTTCCTCTCGTCGCCGCCGTCGTCACCACGCCGCCGCCGAAGCCCGCCGCCCGTCGCCGGAGGAGGGAGGGGCGCCAGAATGTTCAAACGAGGGAGAGGGGGCCGCGATGCACGTTCACGGGAAGGAGGAAGAAGAAGAAGAGAAAAGAAGAAAAAGGGGAAAAGAAAAAGGAAAAAGGGGGGTTTATATAGAAAATCTAGAAAATACCAAAAATACGAAAAATTAGGAAAAATCATTTCCGCGATCCTCGGAACACGCTCGTCGCACTGGTACATTCCCGGAGGAGGAGAACGCAATGATTCGCCCGCTATGGCGTTCCGCAGGTCCGTCAGGGAAAACACGTACAAACCACAAAACAAGCTCTGTGACCCCCAAAAGTGATCCGAAACTCACGGATCCAGATCCAAAAAATGTCCGAAAAACCCGGGACATTACAGCAACGGCCCTGAGGAGGGAGATGATATGGGCGATTGGAGGGGGCAACGGTGGTCACAAGGGAGGAGGGTGGAGGGGGGTAGTAGCGGTGGCCGTCGGACCCCCCTAGCTCCCCCTGCTCTCTCTCTCTATCTCTTAGTCTCTCCCTCGCCCCTTGCTCTCTCTATCTATCTCTCAACCTCTCTCTCTCTTGTCACCTACTCTCTCTCTATCTCTCAATCTCTCCCCCTACTCTCTCTCTCTCTCTCTCTCTCTATATATATATATATATATATATATATATATATATATATATGTATATATATATATATATATATATATATATATCTTAGTCTCTCCCTTGGCCCCTGGAGCCCCCTCCCCATCTCCTTGTGCCCTTGCTCTCTCTCTCTCTCTCTCTCTCTCTCTCTCTCTCTCTCTCTCTCTCTCTAGGAGAAGTATTTTGGTCATTTGACCATCAGAGAGGCATTTTGATCATTTGACCGTCACTTAACGGGAATATTGAGATATTTTAAGAATATTCATAATCTCGTCGATGAAAGTTAACTATGATAACATATCTGAAAGTTTTATAAAATAGTAGTGATATATATGTTAATGTGATTTCAGGAATAATATATCTGTAAACTCGTCTGTAACCATGATTTATATGTAAAAAATCCTTCGTTTATTCTTGCTCGCTTAAAGTCAACCCGACTCGGCCCATTTAGAGGATGTTGGAGATGGAGAGAGCTAGAGTTGCAAACGGAAGGGAGAGGGAATGAGGGATACGGGACATAACACAGAATACATAATCTAGAGATCTGATGGGGACATCGGCGAGAGACGACATCACGAAGATCAACGGGAGGCAACAAAGATGTGACCTCCACAGATAGGCCTGTCAACAGAGCGGATACGAAGCGAATATATGACTATCCGTATCCGCTCCGTTTTAAAATTCGAATTATCCGATTTTGATCCGCTCCGAATTGAATTCGGATACGAAACGAATATATGACTATTCGTATCCGTTTCGTTTTAAAATTTGAATTATCCGATTCAAATTCAAAAGTATATAAATATAATTATAAAATGTTAAAAGTAAATAAAATATAATGATAAAATGTCAAAAATATATAAAATAAATTCTAAATTAAAATACAACTATAAAATATCTAAATTTCTCTATAATATTATTTATTTTATAATATATTATTTAAAAATATGTATTATATGATATATAATATTACGAACGTATATTTTTTGAAACGAATATTATAATATCCGTATCCATTCTGATTCGAATTCGGATATTATCGGTATCCAAAAAAATGAATACAAATTCGAATATTATTCGTTAATATAGATTCGAATTCGAAGTGGATCTAGATAATATCCGAATCCGTTGACAGACTTATCCATAGAGGGTGCGACCTGATCGTCGCTAGGAAGAGCACCGCATCCAAGACTGAATGCGGCTGTCCCCTGGGGTGCGTTTTGAACGCACCAAGCGCACCCCCTGTGACAAGACGCACCCCCTGTGACAACTGCATTCACGGGTCATCGTCCAGCTTGCAGACGCCAGTCGCCTGATGATCCAAAGTTGGAAAATTCAATTTTCTTCATTAATATGTTGTATTTCCCACGTAATAGCCTTTACGAGCCACTTATAGTCATTAATAGGGTAGTTTGAATTTCGAATTTGAAATCAAGGAAAAAATTGAATTAGGGTTTCCAATTTGGGTTTGAGGTCTATAAAAACAAAGATGTACTCCTCTTGAAAAATAGTTGAATGAATTAAAATTGAAATCTTGGAAGAACCTGCATGTTCTTGAGCTCTAAGGAGTTGTACCCTCTGTCTCCTTCCTCCTCACGTCGTCTCCCTGAGCCTCACTCGTCTTCTCCCTGAACCCCTAAGTCCTCATTCTCCTCTCCCTGAACCCCCCTTAATTCCTCCTCATTCTCCTCTCCCAGACTTGGAACGGGCTTCTATGTCCGTTAACGATCTTCCTTCTGGCCTTCTCTATCCCTGATCAACTTCTCCAAGCCTCCCAGAAGCCTCCCTCGTCGGCGAGAATCGTCCACCGACGGCCATCCCGAGTAGAGCGCCATTTTGGAAGTGCAGACGAGGGAGCAGAGCCAACTAAGAACGCAGCAAGATGACCAAGCGCGACCACTTATGAATGTGGTCACCAAGACAATAGCATTATGAAGATAGTCACTGAGGTGACCGTGTTCAGCCCTGCAACCCGGCAGACAACTAGTCGCCCTCCTCTTCGCCTCCGACTGCAAATTCGTGGACCCCCTCTTTTGTCCCGCATCAATATCCCTCCCTCCTGTACTGCAGTTTGGTGTGGAGGAGGAGCAATAGTTATGCAGTTGTAGAAGACTCTTGGCTTGTGTGCAGCACAGGAGCACCAAGTGTGGGTGCAGATGCAGGTGGCAGGTGCAGGTGATGAGGTGCAACAATGACCCCTGTGGCCAGATCGTGATGTGGTGCAGGAGCACCTCTGATCTGTCGCGCGCGCGCGCGCGCGCGAGAGAGAGAGAGAGAGAGAGAGAGAGATTGCTGAGCCCCTGTGGCCAGATCGTGATGTGGTGCAGGAGCACCTCTGATCTACCCCGAGAGAGAGAGAGAGAGAGAGAAAGGAACCTGCTAGACAAATCGACAAGGGAATTCCTCCAAAAGACAGTGGAGCTTGCTCCGACGATGGCCCTCTAGTAGCGACAGGGGCTGCCCACCAAGCAGCGGGACTTGCTTCAATGGGGAATCCTCCAACGGTGGGGCTCGTCCACGGTGGCAGGGGGTGGGTGAATGTGTTGGAAATGGAATGCCATGGGGAACCAAGGTGGGGAGGTGGACTGTAGGGTTTAAGCTCATGCATCCTGGGCCGGGCCGTAGGTGTGGAGGGGGAGAAGATCGAGCCTTTTCCCATTAGGTCTGGGCCGGGCCAGGCCAAACTTCGAGAACGGGCTATATCTCTTGGCCCAGGAACAGATCAGACCGAGCCAACTTTGGCCTCCAGGTCGGGTCGTCCGATTGACATCCTGATGGTGTCTGGGAGTAATTTTTTTTAGAACTCTTTCTATCTTAAAAATTATGTTGTGTTAATTTTTAACTTAAATTTTAAAATTGATAAAAAATGATAACATCTGTTTGGTAAAAGTGATATAATTTTTAAAATTTATATAAAATTGTTTGGCCATCTTGGAGGGGGGGAGCCGGAGGGAGAGGAGGTGGCTGCGCAGGGGGAAGCTGGAGCCGGAGGGGGGGAACCGGAGGGAGGGGGCTGCGTAGGGGGGGGGGGGGGGGGGGAGAGCCGGTGAGAACGGGTATGACTGGTACCCCGGCAGCCCTCCCCATCTCCTTCCCCATTCCATTTATTTCCTTCCCTCCTGCGCTTCTCTTCTCACCCACACCTCCTCTTCTTCTCTCTTTGCTGCCCTGCGCAGGGTATGATGAGGACCGCCACCTTCCTCGGCTCCCCGACGGCCACGACGACGCAGCACCAGCCGGCGGCGCAGCAGCACTCGACGTGGGGTCGCTAGTGCCCTACATTTGCCCTCCTCCTTCTGGCGTGCTCCTACTGGAGGCTCTCTGGCTACCTCGAGGAAGGAGGTGGCGGCGACCTGGAGAGCGGGGGCGGCAAGCCCGACGACGCTGGCGCGGCCAAGGTCACCCCACCCCCACCGGAGCAAAGGGTCGTGGTGATCATGGCGGGGGACGAGAAGCCCTCCTTCCTCGCCACCCCCGTCTCCGTCGGCTCCCGTGAGGGACGAGCAACAGGCGTCGGGGAGGGAGAGGGGGTCGCGGGGGAGGGAGAGGGGGGATCCGCCGGGGAGGGAGGGGGAGAGGGGGGCCGCGGGGGGGGGGGGGACCTGACGGGGAGGGAGGGGGAACGGTCGGGGGCGGGGAACGGCCGGGAGAGGGGACGCCGGCTGTGGGGGAGAGGGGAGGGGACGCAGGGGGGGAGAACGAGAGATGAGAGATTGGGTTTTCAAAAAAAAATTGGTCGGGAGTTGTTTCTTTTTCGAGGAAGATTTACACGGGAGTAGACTCTCTCCCTAAAATTCAGGAGAGACATACGAAATAGGGTTATAAGATCTCCTTCTCTTTTTTTTTTAAAATTGAGAAAAAAAAGGTAAAAAAGAGCAACCAAACACCCTATTAGGTATTGTATGGGAGGGAAAAACGACATACACAGTGCTCGTCACGAGTTATGGAATTTTGAGATGTCTTTCAACCAATGTTATCAGAACCGGACCGGTGCCTGAGCCGGACAATGAGCTGATTCGGTTCGAACCGATTTGACCGTTGGTTCGAACCGGTTTGAACCGTGATGTCATTATAATATTGATATATGGTCCGACCCGATTCTATAACATAATACAATAAGAAATAACTCAAATAAGATATAATGATCAAAATAAATAAACATACATGTATATAGAGAATAACTTGTAACTACTTGTTGAAAATAGAGTCTTTATGTTGATTCAAATATCTTCATTTATATGTTAGAAATAGAGTCTTTATGTTTAGTCCCATATTGGAAGTTAGAAAGATTTACTTGGCTTTATATGTTGGAGAGCTCACCCTTGGGTCATGACCCAAGGGACATAGGATGTGGGCTTGAGTTGTGTGTCGAATTAAATGGTTTCATCGAATATAAATAAATAATATATTTATTTATTTATTTATTTGTGCCGTGTCGCACTGAGCTGGGTTGAGTTGACGGGGGAGGGTACCAAACCATTTTTTATTATTTTTTTATTTTTTTTACGGGGAATAGGGTCGAACTGGCCCGAACCGATTCAACGGTCGAACTGCGGTTCGGGTGGTTCGGACGTTTTTTTACCATTTGACCGGATCGGGTCTAATCGGACGATCCGATTCTGATAACACTGCAACGATGAAATATTCTTCTATCTAATGTATAATAAAATATGAAAATAATTAGCATCTCCAGTCAAATCCTTGAGCTTGACATCATTTTCACTTCTCCAGCAAAAAAAAATTCGCACTCACCAACACCTACCTTTAGGCTGACTTATTTTTTAGCACTTGTCGTTGATGGCCGCCACCCAGTGCTGACATGTTAGCGCTAATGTATTAAAAGGTGTTAATATGTTTGCACCTTAATCTGTAATGTTTGAATGAAGTATCAACACGTACTAATGTATTAAAGTATTTTAACACTGAGGCCGTTTAACGACACAGATTAGAAAATAAGTTATGTGGAAAACCAAGGGGCGGAAAGCATCCGATTTCTGGGCATTAAGTTAGATGTTATGATGTGGGGGCACTAATTAATAGTTCCTAAAATATAAGACCGTGAATCTTTTTTTAAAAAAATATAGAGTGTCTATTAGGATAACAGGAGAGCGCTCATCCCCTCAAAGAGGTGATAAGTGGATCGCTCTACCACACACCCTAAAGACTAGAAATTTATTATTCAAAGAAATTTACAGTGTAGCTGCGGGGCATATCCCTGAATGAGACCAATTAGGAAACCACAAACAGAAAATGACAGCCTACTACAATCTAATAGAAAAGAGACCAAGTCGGTCGGTAACAAGTGCTCCAAAGCAACTCCTGGGGAGACCGGAGGATGAAAAAACACAAAGGTTTCCATAAGCAGAACACGCATGCGACGCAAACGCATCAGCAAGTTGATTGGCTTCACGGTAAACATGAGAGATATGGACTCCTGAGGAATGAAGAAAAGCATGAATTTCTCGCCACCAACGAAGACATCTCCAAGATGGAGGAGATCCAGAATAAAAAGAATTGGCCAGAAGAGAGGAATCCGTGCGAATCTCCACAACGTGAAGCCCGTGTTCCATAATGAACCGCACACCATCACAAAGAGCACGAGTTTCAACGACCAAGCTGTTACCAACACCATAGAGATGTGCAAATGCAAGAACCAGAGCGCCATTAGTATCCCTGATGCATTCACCTCCCCCACAAATCCCAGGATTCCCTTTACTTGCTCCATCTACATTAAGCACCAAACCCAGTATAGGCGGATTCCATCTGACAAGTTTTACCTGCATTACAGCCTGCTTGAACTTGAATCCGAGATTGGAGATGTCCTCTAGTTGATGTCTCGTCGGGCTTTGATGGAAATTTTTTTTCCCTAACGCAAGACTAACATTAAAGTGGATTGTGCGGATGATATGAGATGCAGAAACAGATACGCCTTCAAACCTTCTCTTGCACCGCGCTTTCCAGACTTCCCATACCAGAAGAATAGCAGAGTATATAGCAATAAAACCCACTGGGGAGCGAATATTGCAGTTGGCAAAGATATGCCAAAGGCGGACATTAATGTGATTATGTAGGCCAAATCCATGTCCCAGGATAGGTGCAATCCAGTGCCAAAGCACCACAGCAAGATCATTGTCAATAAACAAATGATTAAGGTCTTCATATTGAGGGTTGCGGCAGCAACTGCAGCGAGAGGCCATAGCAATGCCGCAATCTGCAATACGAGAGTCCACCGGAACTGCACGGTGAAGCAATCTCCATGTAAAAATGGAGGCCCATCTCGCAAAAGAGCCATTCCAAATGGATAGCGAAGGAGGCCTTTTCTGACTCTCCGGTCACACCAGGTTGTATGCACTCTTCATCGAGAATTCACCTGAAGGGGTGGGAGACCAAGGACATTTATCATCATGGCTAGATAAGCTTATGTCTTGCAAAGATAAATCATCCGGTAACAGCGACCGCAAAGGGTGGTTGTCATTTAACAAGACATCGCGCGCAAAAGTGGGAGGCCCTTGATAGTTTTGGGATAAAAGATTGCGCAGTGGTTGATTCCCAACCCACACGTCATCCAAAAAATTAATTCGACTTCCATTACCCAGAACCCAGCGGGTATGTTCAGCAACGAGCTCACATGCATTCTGGAGGATCTTCTTGGAGATATCGTGTGGTTTGGTTGAGAAAACGAATTCCCCTTCTTTTAGACGGAATCGTTTCCTAGCATAGTTTGCCCAGAGTGACGATCCCTGGGAGATATTCCAAACCAGCTTCATCGCAAGAGTTTGCTGAGTATGCCAAATACTACGAACACCAAGGCCACCTTCGATTAGAGGCCGTTGTATAATAGGCCAAGGAATCCAGTGTCTGCGATGATTCCCCTCCACATCACCCCAAAAGAGCGCAGCACAGAGACGATCAAGGTAAGAGGCGATAGACTTAGGCATAGAAGCTGCTGCAGCTAGATGAATCGGAATGGAGCAGAGCACAGAATTGATGAGTACCACTCTACCAGCTTGAGACAAGTATCTAGATTTCCAAGAAGAAAGGCGAGCATGGAAGTTTTCAACCAGCGGCTTGTAGTCTTGGACAAGGACTCTCCCCGGCCTAAGTGGTACACCCAGATAAGTGAGAGCCCCTTGTTGTTGGCGATATCCAGTGATCTCGGCTATTTGCGAGACCGTCCGTGGAGATGCCTTCGAAGATATTAGAAAAGAGCTTTTAGACGGATTGATCTTCTGGCCCGAAGAAAGCTCATAAGACTGAATGAACCTCTTGAAATTCCGGAGATTAGCAGCATGGCCATTGAGAAAAATCAGAGTATATCCGCATAAAGCAGATGCGAGAGAACTGGGCATCCTCTGGGGTTGGAATACGGCTGTATGAGATCGTGAATCTCGTTTATAGGGCCTCTTTGATTGAAGAATAAGGTGGGTTAAGGTGGCCTTATTCACGCTAACCTCTTTTGGTTGCAGAAATAAGGTATTCCACCAAAAAGGTGGGTTAAGGATCAAAAAAGTTGGTTAAGGTGGGTTAAGCATATTCTAACAAAAAGGTAGAATAAGCTAATCCGAATAAGATCAAAGTAATATTCTTTATTTTTGGGAACACCCTAACCCGTGTTAGCTTATTCTCCTTAACTTATTCTTCAATCAAAGAGATCTATAAAGAATTTCATTAATCGGCTCCACTACGTCACAGAATAAAAAAATATTATCTACATAAAACTCTACTTGTGCATGTTAAAATATAAGACTTTTTAGGAAAACAACTCTGAAACTTACGTAATTACATAAATGCCCAGTGATCTGTCTATTTCTTAAAAAGCCCCTAAGATATGCTCCATTATAAAAATAAGTCATCCTCATTGGTCTCTATTAGGACACATTCACGGTGCTTAACTCAACCACGGTTAAGGTTAAACTGAAGTGATAAAAAGACAAGAAACCTCTTGAATGACTCCCACCTAGAGAGAAAGAGCGAGACTTTACTAGAGGGTGAGAGTGTAGAGAGAGAGAGAGAGAGAGAGAGAGAGAGAAAAAAGAGGGTGGTCTACGTGATCTCTACCTTTGGCACTGATATGGGTTGCCATCCCGACAACTTCGAAATTCAAACCGCATGACCCCAGCATGTGGCGTATGGTATGACCGAGCAGCGTGGGTCTTGGCATCACGCCCTATCATCGCCTCTCTCCTCACGTCGCACGTCTTCCTACAACCACCTCCTTCTGCACGTTGCCCGGTATGCCATCCTGATAGTCCATATGTCAAGGCGTGGGTGATGCAGCATGACGCTTGCAAGTATGCTCGTCCCATAATGATGCATGCCATGAGCCCTATAAAGGTAAGTCAAAGTAACCTTCGCAAGGTACGTTGAATCCTGCTCCCAACTCTCCTTCTCCCTGTGTTGACTAAAATATCGGAGAATTTTCTCAAGATATCTCACCTCCCATCAAAAATTTCAATATAAGAAAAAACGATAATATAAACAGAAATTTCAGACTAATTATTTTAGTCCCAAAATCCATCTCAAATTGTGACGGATTTAAGACAAATCAAATATCCATCATAATTAGAGATGGAAAAAAATCAGTTCCAAATCCGTTTAAAATTTTAGACGAATTTGAGATAACTTATAATTCCGTCTCAAATATTTATTAACGATATTTACTTTTTTAAAAAATACTTAAATATTTGTGACGAAATTAAAATTCATCTCAAATTCATCTAAAATTTTAGACAGATTTGAGACGGATATATTTTTCATTTGAAACTTTATTAATGATAATTTTTTAAAAAAATTCTTAAATATTTCAGACAAAAAAATAATCTGTCTAATTTCAGACGGAGTTGGGACAAATTTTAAGTCCATCCGAAGCTTTATTAACATTTTTTTAAAAATATTTAAATATTTTGGACGGAATATACATTTGTCTGAAATTTCAGACGTATTTATAATTCCATCTAAAACTATATTAACGATTTTTTAAAAAAAATTTACTTAAATATTTTAGATAGAAAATAAATCAGACGGATGTGGGATGGATTTATAATTCCGTTTGAAACTTTTTAAATTTTTTCTTTTTAAAAAAAAAATAATTAAATGTTTCAGATGGAATATAAATCCGTCCCAAATCTGTTTGAAATTTCGGATGGATCTGGGATGGATTTATTTTCCATGTGTATTAACGATTTTTTAAAAAAATTATTTAAATATTTCATATGGAAACTAAATCCGTCTAAAATTTCAGACGACTTTGGGACATATTTATTATTCCACCCAAACTTTGGGACATATTTATAATTCTGCCGGAAACTTTATTAATAAATTTCCTTTTAAATTTACTTAAATATTTTGAATGGAAAATAAATCCATCCCAAATTCATCCAAAATTTATGACGGATTTAGACAGACTTATTTTCCTTCTGAAACTTTATTAACGATATTTATTTTTTAAAAAGTTACTTAAATATTTGATACGAAAAAATGTAGTGATTTGTCACAGATTTTGCAGATGGAAAATAATTTCATCTCAAAATTTATTAATGATATTTAATTAAAAATACTAAAATAATTGTGGCATAATAAAATACAACAGGTCGAGTTGGCGAGCGGGCCAACCTGAAGTGTATAGAAAAAGTCCAAGAAGGCAAAAGGAAATTGGGCCGCACAACTATAGACACCCATTTTCGACTTGTAAGTTGAGTCATTCTCTTATTTTCATCGATAACGTCCCAAATTGGTCATTATTGGGTTGATTCTCTGACTCACTATGAGCCCATTTAATATATTCTAAATCCTAAATGCCCACTTTCCATGTCCTAGAAGTCAAATTCACGTTCTGGTCAACCCGACCTGAACGCGGCCTATCGTACGATCAGGTTCCCATCAGGTCACGGTCGTCATGTAGACCATGTTCATTTGAATTTGAAACTTATGTTTTGACCGAACTACCGGAGACACGGTCTATCGCGTGACCGCGTTCTTTAAGATCGTGGTCACTGTGTGTCACGTCCCGAGCGCGGAAGGAACCCAGTACGCGTGACGAGTTCATATCATTCATGTCAATCAGAGCACGAGATAATTCGACACATAAGACAGAGTGCGCAAAAGTAGAGATAATAAACCAAATCCTTTATTCCATTGATAACTTTAGCTAGTTCTATACATAATCCTTCAAGGCAAAGGAAACATAATGACAAACTAGACTCAATAAAGAGGAAAATACAATGATAGACTCAAGAAAGATAAAAAGAGACGACTGGATAACGTCTCCAATAGTTGGAATGGCTCTACGCTCTTCACTCGTGTCCATTCCCATCCGAGTGATTTTCATCATCGGAATTACCTGAAAAATAGGGGAAAAATTAGGGTGAGCAAATGCTCAGTAGGAATTATATCTCAAGATCAAGTTTGTTTTAAGTAAATTACATGTTACATGAACTATGCAAGTATAGTGATGCATGTACGCAAGATAAAGACGAGTGTAGAGCATCAAGAAATAATATAGATGAACTACCAAGATTTCAAGTGATCATGTGAAGTATATCAAGAATTGTCAAGCATGTAAATATCAAATCATGTCATATGAATTGGCTATTATAATTTCAAGCAAGTAGATACCCATTCCGGGCCACGCAAGTCATGTCTAGTCAAGTCAAGCACGAGATTTGTGGAATGTCAACAATCAAGCAAGGCATGTACTTCGGTGCAATATCACGCCGTGATTAATATAGCTCTTATGGGCACAAGTACTTTCGGGTGCTCCTCCCAAGACCAGATCGGGCCCTATATGCAATAGCATTGAGTCATGTATATATTTGGACATCCACTATAGTTTATAGCCAATATAGAGTTCCAAAGGACTAAGACATCGTAGGATGATAAGGTAGATCTCACAGAATAGAGAGTTTAAAGACATAACTTGAACAAGTATGACATACCAATAAAACGCATGAAAAAACAAGACATATCATGAAATTGGGTAATTGGCGTCCACTCAATCGCCATTAATTACAGAAACAACGTCCACTGTAGTGGTCGCTCATTCCTGTGAACAGTACAGACACGAAGAATTTGCGACACTTCAAGTGGTCGCTCATTCAGAATTAGCGCCCAGTGTAAGGTCGTTCAAACAGTAAACTGCGCCCCAAGGCTGGTCGCCAATTCCTTTTGGCGTCCAAGTCATGGTCGCAGTTTCCAGACAGGAAACAGACTTCTCAAAGAAGCCAGAAATAGCACTTCTATGAGGGCTAAGCATCACGCTTCTTCAGAGTGACGTGATAATTATTGATTCCAGAGATTTTAGGGTACAACCAACTCGACTGCCTTGAGGGAATTCAAGGTTAGCGTAGACTTACGGAGGTATCACTGAAGAAAGTATCAGTCTAAAGGAAGGAATATCCCGTGGAGGGTCCAATCATCACCAAGAGTTGAGTGTGTAATCGATAGAAATAAAACAGAGACTCCATCTACGGATGTGAGATGAGAGTGTTAATAGACCCGTGATATGGGCCAGAAAATCGATGAAAATTGAGAGAGTAAGAATTTGCGTCCACTCAGACAAGCGCTCAATCATAATTGTACGTCTGAGTGAAGTGTCGCATAATCAATATTTTTCAAAATTCTAGGAAAATAATAAGAATTAACGACTCTTTGGTCGGGCGCTAATTCTAGTAATTTCCAAAATTCCATAGAATTTAATTATATTTGGCGACTGTATCCAACGGTGCTCAATCTTTAAATAGCGTCCATGTTGTTGTCACAAATTCTTGATTTTTCCAAATATTTTCTTTTTTATTACATTTTACAAAATTGTGCCTCCTTATAGGGGCGTTTATTGATTAATGTGTGACTGTTTGAACAGTCGTCCATTCTTTTACCTATACAAGTCACAAGACACCAAACAGATACGTTTCTGGGCACAATTCACTATTCATTTCTATTTAGATGGCATGAATAGTAACATTTTGATGTTTATAGGGATTTTCAGGAAACTGAAAACATGATCATGCAGAGAAAAATATGGGAAATCTAGAAATATGCTCATGCAAGAATATTAACGTCAGGTTTCATAGATATTAAATTTTAAACATGGGTTGAATTATTAACTGAATTATAGGAAATAGCGACAGTGTTGTGGTCACACATTAATTGGCGACCAGTAGTCAGTCACAATTTCTGGAATCTGCGCCCGTCTGCTCGGTCACTCATTAATCTGCGACCACTGCTCTGGTCGGACATTCTTATACAAACATAAAAGGTAAAACTATGTAAAATTGGAGAAACATGGATCCAATACATGCGTAATATCATGATTCTTAAGCATGAAAACCTATTACTATGATCTTGGGCGATTGTTCTTGAGAAAACCTACCTCTTCATGGGTTGGAATGTGAGAGATGATAAGCTGCAGCAGCTACTGCAACCACAGCAGGCAGGAACGACGAAGGAGAAATAGTTATAATAGCAGCAGATGAACGTAGAAGAAAGAGCTTCCCCTTCAAGTTCATAATTGAGGAAAAAGAAGAAGCAGCGGCTCCTTTACGGCAGAGGCAACAACATCAGCAGAAAACAACTGCAGCAGGGACACGAAGATGAAGCAACAGTAGGCTTCTTTTCCTCGTATGATAACCGGAAGCAGCAGTAGGCCAGCAACGGCAAGAAGACGACGACGGTAGCAGGAAGTAGGAAACGCAGCAGGGGCTCCCTTCGAACACAGTAGTAGTCTTTGCTCGTTCGAGGGAGGGGGCTATTTATAGAGAAGGGAAAACCTACGGGGTTTAGAATCCTAATGGGATTTAATTCCCACGTAAACAAATCCTAATTAGTTTTAAATTTCCTATGTAAATCCTTTCCTTCCCATATATGTAGTCACCCCATACAAACCCTAACTCTTATTCGAGAGCAGCTTTGAACGTGAGGGAGATAAATATTTTTTTTGGGTTTGCCAAGAGCTCTTAAGTGTTGATGTATTTATATACATACCTACAGCCTATCCTGTTGCCCATTAGTTTTAGGCTTATATGGCTCCCTATGTATAAGACTTTTGACTTTTGCAAAGTCCCATTTGATACGAAGGTTAAAGCTTTTCATGTGTTTGGGTTGAGGGTCGTGCTTTATACTTCGTTTGATTTAGATTTATTTATTTAAGAAATTTTATTCCTATAATTTATCCGGGTTGCTACACTGTGTAGACCACATTCTCAGAGAGAAACCCAGTTTCGCTGAAACTCGCTCTTTTGATCTTGATCTCCCTAGAGTCCAATCTAGGAAGGTTTTGAGGATTTGTTTCGATCTAGGAAGGTTCCTAATCCCTCTAGGATTCTTCCTATATCAATCTAGTGAAGGATTAACTCGAATTGAGTCGCCAATTTTAGGGTTTCCTCTCCACCACGAGTTAGGGTTTTCACCCTATAAATTAAGCCCCTTGCCCTAAGGTTTCAGGGGATGCAACTATGGGAAGGGAGGAGGTTGTGCTGTGTTGGAGATCCCTCTACCTTCATCCACCTTTGACAAAGGAGAAGTCTAGGACATCTTTCCCCTTGTTTCTCTTTTGTTCTTCATTATTCTTCAATTAATCCTCTCCCAATCATAGCATATCATTGTACAGTTTTTAAATCACAATTTGAATCAATCACACATGCACCAAGCCTACATTTTTACCCTCTATAAGGGTAGGTAATCTAGCCCTCCGATTGCATGTTCATATTATATAGAGGGATAGATTCTACATTTAATCAAAGACTAATGGATTTTCTCTTATTTTTGTTATTTCTTTTGCAGGTTTAGGTAGAAGAATACGTGAGACCCTTGCTCCTTGGCCGGCCTTGGAGTGAGGAAGGCAACATTCCATGACAGGCCGTGCTGTTGATTAAACGTGTTGTCCACGGAGATCACGTTCTGAAGAACACGTCCAGCATAGAAGCCACGTCCTGAACGCACACACCATGGCGACCACATTCCTATTCAAGCTTGTCTTGCCGATCTTCTTATTTCAAGGTAAGTAGCATGTTCCTATAACCCCATATTATTTGGCATACTATTAGCTCTCGGTGGGTATCATGAGTTTACTCCCTTTATCTTTTATCGCTTATCATCATATTTAGTTCATTTTGTGACCGGATACTCATATTGATATTATTTTGATTGTATATTTTTATATCTATATATTTTGGCGATCACAGTGTGACCCTTAGTGCCCATCACGTGAGTTTTGTGCCTGGCCGTTGTTGATTAATGTGCGTGACTTTAGTTTATTTTTTGTTTGATTTTCTGTCTATTTTGGGTCCCTATTTTAAACACGGTGAGCATAAGAACCGAGTTCATTCGAGTGCGGCCTTTGTAGAGACCGCATTCAGGTCATAGGCTTTTTGTCCATACTTTTTTCATTTATTTTCTATCTATTTTAGTTCCCTGACATAACGTGGCAGACCGAGTGACCTCATTCTGGACGCGCCCTCTGGGCACGCCTGTTTAGGGTCCCGTCTGTTTCTTGTTGTCTTCTTTGTTTCCCCGTGTTTTTCCGTTTACTTTATATAGTTTTAAGTCCTTGGTTGAACGTGGTTGACCTAATGACCACGTTCTGGACGCAGCCCCTGAGACTGTCGCGTTTAGGTAACTCCCCAACCCGAGAGCTCCCTATCATATTTTTTATTCGGGTTTCTAGTTAATTCCTCTATCTTGCATCTTGTATATATTTTGTAGATTATTCTGTATTTGTTTGCCATCTTTTCATTTTATTTTTATCTTTTAGTTTTTAGGCTGGAAAT
This sequence comes from Amorphophallus konjac, assembly GCA_022559845.1. Lineage (NCBI taxonomy): Eukaryota > Viridiplantae > Streptophyta > Magnoliopsida > Alismatales > Araceae > Amorphophallus > Amorphophallus konjac. The sequence continues at coordinate 323,371,733 of CM040123.1, read as the reverse complement.
TGTATGCACTTTGGTGCTCATCGAACCATTCATTTTGATCCCATTAGTTTGTATCCCTTCTCTTGGTAAGTGTCTCTCTCGGTTACATATTCTTTCTGCTCGACAAGGGGACTCATCAAGGGGCCTCCGTAAGTCATCGTAAGTCGATAGATGCTAGATCGGTTGTACCTTGAAGTTCCCCAAAGTTGGCTAACCCACGTGGTGAGATTAAGGAATCCAAGTTGGCACTGGAGTTCTGACCATATTGGAATTGGGATCCCACCCCTTTTGAGTGAATTCATTTTAAAATTATTTACATCATACAAGGAATTATAAAACCAAACGTAATCATCCCAATTGTTTGTTAATCTTTGCAAATTATGTGAAAAGTCATATTGTTTGATTTGCATGATGTTGCGTTTTGGTAGAAATAAGTTTAATTATGCTTATAATGTTAATGAGGATAGTCAATCCGATTCATCATATAGTCCTCAACCTTATGTTTCTCATCACAATTCTTACGAGGGTCCTCATCATGCATCAACTTTCTATGATTATGCCTATGTCATGGTCACTAATCAAGTTTAGGATCCTTCTCATGCACAATCTACTCTCGAGAAATCATCCTCTTCTGCATTGACTATCCTAGCCGCCCATCTGCATCCTTAGCAACTCCAAGTTGTCCAGGCTATAGTTGATAGGAAATCCCACCCTCCTTCTCCTCAAAGTCTGGCTCAAACCATGTATGGCCATCATGTACTTCCCGCCAAGGGTCTGGTGGCCGTCGACCACCTTCTTCTCCCTTCAAGACCCATGGGCCTGGTTGTACATCTTTCTTATTGTAATACCCCGGAATTTTTATAAAGTATTTCTGGAATATTTAGTAATTTTATAGAAATTATTAAAGGTCCAAATGAATTAATAAATAAATAGTGGGTTAAAATAAATCATTATTAAAGCCCAAAATAAGGTAATCAATTAACCTAGCCCAATTAATAGAAGCTCAAAAGGTTGAAAAACTAAGCCCAAGAAGTTTGACCCACATTCTAGAAGGTTAATTAACTTATCCTCGGAATATAAGGATAAATATACCTTATATGGACAATTAATTGGATAATACAATAAAAGAGTTTGAATAAATTCAAACTTCAGCGCACAGTAGCTCTAGCGGTCTATCGTGCAACCACCAATTGACTCTGGCGCTCCAGGCTTTGACCGTTACATTCTGTCAGTTTCGTGAGTGAAAGAACGAGCAAAAAGATGAGATTTTTAAGACTCTATCTCTTAGAGATCGAGACGGATGGACTAGTAAACATCTAGAGGACTCTCAGTAGTCGATCTAAGGTCTAATGAGGACACTAGGATCGATCTAATCCTCAAACCCTAGGAAAACCCTATAAATAGAATCTAGTTTAGACCTGCGCGACCCTTACATTTGGCTCGCGTGGAATTAAGGTAAGGAGATAGTATTTTGGGTAAGTTCTTTAGAACGTTTTATTGTTAATACATAGGACTAGCATCTTCCAAAATTTCATGCTAGGAGATCAAACACATAAGGAGATAGAAGCCTGCAAAGTTACTGGTTTGACATTAGCAACCTAGGAAACTATACAAAAGTCCGGTGAAGATCAAGGAATTAGAGAATCAAATCAAGGTATTTAGCGTTAGTGCCTTTAGAACTTTTTGTTTCCCTTAGTGTCTACTTCTTACCCTCCAAATTTCACGTCATTAGGACAAGTGGATCAAGAGATATCAGGGTGTGAACTTGCTGATTTGTCATTTAAAGGAGCAGAAACTAGGGCTCCCTTCTAACAACAAATTCGAAGTTTCAAAGCCTAAGCAAAGGTAGGTTATCTCATGAACGGCAAGAACATCATGCTCGGATTAAAAGCCCTCTTGCTTTGCTCGATTTCATGTTTTATATGTGGAAAATTTCATGTTTTAATAAGACATATGCACGTGTATATTATGCATGCATATTCTTAGCCCTAACTAAGTTAAAAAGGAACTTTCTTGTCAATTCACAGAAAACCCATGTGTATTTTTAGCTTAACCTTCGTTCTATCATGATAGGAAAGTTTTTATATGATTTCCAGACATGATGTGAGTTAAAAATCTTAGGATCTTCTTATTTTATTTACTATCAGACATGCTCTAGCGGCTTAAAGTTCGACTGCCAACATAATCTAGCGGCCTTACGTTAAACCGCTAGACACTCTGCAATGTGATTTCTATGTAATCTCTGGCGGACCATAAGTAGAGCGCCACAAGTCTTCTGGCGGCCCCACGATAAACCACCACATCACTGTGACGCGCCTGTCTTAGACCGCCAAAGTGATGTGTTCTGTCAACCCGAGACAAAATTGAGAGCAGTCAAATTAGCTTATGAATAAGCCTAGTTATCTAAGTTTCAACCTATTTTCATGACTCTGAGTTTATTTACTGATTCATGGCAATAATTGCATGGTACTTTGAGGTTATTTTAAGCATATGGATAATTTCAAGCCAAAACCATGTAATTTTATACTAACTCTATGGTTTAAATGCTACATTGATGAGGTTTCAACGTGGATTTAATTTCTGCACATAATCTCCCTCATCTATAGAGTCATTTTCTGTAAGTTCATGACATATATCCTGGTATATGACCATTAGTTACACTTTTGCACTATAGGAACACATTCTTGGACTTGAGGACCTCTCTATTGGATATTCCTTCCAATGGACTAGAAAATCTTGTTTCAAGGCCTCCGTAATTCTCTGCGAGCCTGGGATTCCCACTAGGACGTCGAGTTGGTTGTACCATTAAAGCCCAATTGATTAGAAATCACTTATACCGATGTTTTGTATTTCCGGATCTTAGCGGCCCAATAATTGACCTGCATAGCCTGATAGCGCGCCTTATATGACCGCTAAAGGGACCTTAACGGATCTACCCTTGACCGCTAAAGACTCTAGAGAGCTTGTTTTCAAATATCGAACAGTCTTATACTTAACGGTCCAGAACTAGACCGCTATATTCGTGTGACGGCCCAGTTATAGATCGCTACGTTTCCTAAAACTGTTGACCCAAGGTTTGACCAAGGGTTAATATTCATATGATCCTAGATTGACTAATGATAGTATGGGGCTTGTAACCTTATTTAAAACATCTAAGGTAATTTATGAAAGATAAAGAATGTACCGTTATGCTACCGATTTATTTCCATAGAATAACCTACTTAATTAAGGTATTTTATTGAAATTCCTTGTTTCCTTATACACGCGTTCGTTTTTGGTTGCTTTATCTTGAATTATCATTTGAAGTTGTACATTCTTGGCCACATTATTTACATGCGTGGAAGTAGCTTAATTTATACTTGAAGATGCGGATCGAGCACTGATTGTGTTCAAGGGCTCTATGCTAGTCCCCTTGGATGATTGTGGGAAACATACTATTATAAACCATGGGGTATGATGCTACTGGCGTCGCATTGCGCTGAGAGTACTTTCTTTATAAATAAGTGAAATATCCACGACAATCACAAATATCCACGGGTTTATCCATAAAGTGGTATTCCACAAAAATTCACGAAGTACTTGTTACTAAGTGAAGAGTACATTCTTGCTTGTTACATGACACTCTAGTACATTCTTGTTCTTGAAAGGCCATAATTACATTCTTGTTACATTCTTGCTTAATCATACTTGCTCATTCATATATCACATGATCATCTTGTTATGTTGTTATACACGTGATTTATCGCATTCGCATGATTTTACCTTATTATTTAGAGCTAAAAATGTTAATTACTTTAACATTACCTTCATGTTGATGCGAAGATACCTACTGGGCAAGTGTGCTCATTGCATATTTTCTAATCTTTTCAAGAGATGAAAGTGATTCGAATTCGGATTCGAGTTATACAAGTAGCAGGCCTGAGAGCGAATGAAAGTCGTATCAAAATGAGAGTGAAGACTTAGGAAAGTCAATCTTGTTTAGATCGAGTCTTTGTAATTTTCCTTTTCTTGAATCTAATGGATTGGAGAAGTTGAAATAAAATGATGTAGTAAGATGTTATCGTTTGATATTATTAAATGAAAGAGAAAGATAGATGAATTATTATGCAATTACATTTTTATATGTGATTGTCTTGTGCTCTGATCGTTCTTACTCACAAGAGGCTTACCATGCTGGTTGTTCACGTATCCCGAGATTATCTTCCGCTGTAATAAAGGCTCGGGACGTGACAGTTAAGTTTGTATCAGAGCCTAAGTCCAAGGACTTAGGGAGAAAAGTCATGTCCTAGGCTAAGTCCAAGGTTTAAGGACCCCTACCTATGAAACTAAGGAAGAAATTTTCTCACCTATGTGAGAATTGGGTAGAGCCCGAGATGAGATAAGTTAATTAGTTCTAAGATTAATCTCTTTCTAATTCTATGAGAATTAACAATTTGTTATTTCTCTCAGGTACCTTAATACTACAATGGCTCATCACGTAGATTGGGGTGGCATGCAACAAACGGTTGCCGGCCATACTTAGGCATTACAGACTATGGCCCAGGCAAGTGCAGGGGCAAGGGCTAGTTACTTGCATCATAATTTTCGGAGCTTAAACCCTCCGCGTTTCTACGATTCTTCTAATCCAGATGAGGCAGAAAACTAGATAGATGAAATGAATCGCATCTTCGATGTTATCCAATGCACAGATCAAGAAAAAGTGCGTCTTGTAACCTTCCAACTCAATAAAGATGCGTGCACATGGTGGAAATCAGTACCTGCACCTCCGGCAGATGCACCTCACCCATGGGAAGGATTTTTTCACATTATTCCGTGCTAAGTACTTTTCTGAGCATGTTAAAGAAAGAAAGGCTATGGAGTTCGCCTCTCTTCGTCAGGGAATGATGACAGTTGCAGAATATGAACTTCAATTCTCCAGGCTAGCACCACATGCACCTCATTTAATCAGTATCGATTTATTGAAGGCTAATCGATTTATGGACGGGTTACGACCCGGTTTCATTCAGCAGCTCGGGACCCAAAACATCCGTACCTATGCGGAAATGGTCCAGCGGGCATACTTATGTGAGAGGACCTTGGAGAAGGTCAAAAAATTGAAAGGAAAAGGAGAAGAGTCCAGTCGACGTTCTGATCGGCGTTATAAGAAAAAGAAGTTCAATATCACGGAGCCCTATAAAAGCCGTGATAGCAAGAAGAGATCCAGGAGCGGGAACGGTGGATGTTCCCAGAAGAATAAGAAAGTTAAGGAGGAGGAGAAGCAAGTCATGGCGGCTTGCACATTTTGTGAGAAGTTCGGCCACTCGGCCGAGGAATGCTGGAAGTGCCTTGGCGCTTGTTTACGTTGCGGCAGCAGGGAGCATCGTATGCCAGAGTGCCCCCTCATGAAGGATCAATAGTCTGGTGGTGGACGTAAGTGGCAGGCTCGCCTCAATGCTGTTCTAGAAGAAGAAGAAGCGCCCAGGGATGGTGGGCTTATGGAAGGTACCCTTCAAATTTGTTCCCGTCCTGCATTTTTGCTGTTCGATACTGGTGCTTCTCATTCTTTTATCTCCACTACTTTTGCAAAAAAAATCCCAATTTCATCGGTTCCCTTACCTTTGGACCTTTTTATTACTACACCCTTAGGTTTTGGAACAAAGCTTACCGATTACTACCCTAATAGTGAAGTAACGATAGAAGGTCATAATCTCCCTGCAAACTTAGTGTGCCTTGACATGAAAGGTTATGATGCCATTTTAGGGGTAGATTGGTTAGTGGATCATGATGCTGATATCAATTGCCAGAATAGGATAATATCCTTTCGTAAACCAGGCTTACCAAGATTTTCCTTCCTTGGTATCAAGTACAAGAAGCATCCTACCATCATTTCTTCTCTTCACACTTGCAAAATCATATCGCAAGGATGTGAAGCTTTTCTTGCTTTTGCCATTATTACCGAATCCAAGGAAATCATCATAGCAGACATCCCTATTATAAATGAGTTCCCTGATGTATTCCCATCCGAATTACCCGATTTACCACCCGAGAGGGAAGTAAACTTCACCATTGAACTCATTCTAGGAGCAGCACCTGTTTCTATAGCCCCGTACAGGATGTCCCCCACAGAACTTAAGGAATTAAAAAGGCAGTTACATGAACTATTAGACAAGGGTTTCATCAGACCTAGCACATCCTCCTGGGGTGCGCCGGTTCTTTTTGTCAAGAAGAAGGATGTCTCTCTCAGGCTATGTATCGACTACCGGCGACTGAATCAACTTATAATCAAGAACAAGTATCTGTTGCCACGTATTGATGAACTCTTCGACCAGCTTTCGGGAGCAGAATATTTCTCCAAGATAGACCTCAGGTCGGGTTATCATCAGCTTAGAATTAAAGATGAAGATATATACAAAATGACTTTCCGAAGTCGTTATGGCCACTATGAATTCGTGGTAATGCCGTTCGGGTTAACAAATGCCCCATCAGCATTTATGTAACTTATGAACAATATTTTCCAGCCATATCTGGACCAATTCATCGTCGTCTTCATTGATGACATTCTGGTATACTACAAGATAAAAGAGGAACATGAAGAACATTTGAAGATATCTTTGCAAACGCTTAGAGAACATAAACTCTATGCCAAACTCAACAAGTGTGAATTCTGGCTTAAGGAAGTTTCATTTCTAGGCCACATTATTTCAAAAGAAAGTATCGCTGTGGATCCTTCTAAGGTAGAAGCAGTTAAGAACGAGAGCCGGCCAACAACTGTATCGGAAGTAAGGAGCTTTCTAGGTCTAGCCGGGTATTACAGGAGGTTCATAAAGGATTTCTCAAAGATTGCTGTTCCTTTAACTAGACTCATAAGAAAAGAAAATCCTTTTGTCTGGTCAGAGGAATGCGAAAAGACTATCCAAACTCTTAAGAAACACCTTACTACAGCTCCTATTTTATCACTACCGGTGGAAGGTGGTGGATTCGAAGTATATACGGATGCATCTGACATTGGCGTAGGGTGCGTCCTTATGCAAAATGGAAATGTAATTTGCTATTCTTCAAGACAATTGAAATGTCACGAAGAGAATTATCTTGTGCATGATTTAGAATTGGCGGCTGTTATATTTGCCTTAAAAATTTGGCATCACTACCTTTACAGAGAGAGATTTACGGTTTACTCAGACCACAAAAGCTTGAAGTATTTTTTCTCCCAAAAGGAGCTGAATATGAGGCAAAGAAGATGGTTGGAATACCTAAAAGACTTTGATTTTGATATTCAATATCATCCTGGCAAAGCTAATGCTGTAGCGGATGCACTCAGCAGAAAACCAATGGGAAAGCTATCAAGTCTTATGATTAGTATGACTAATCTTATTCCTCAATTTGCTCAGTTGAACTTAGATATTGACATGAAGGAAGAAGATTATTTTATAGCCAATATCCGAGCTCAACCTACATTAATAGAAGATCTAGTCAAGTTACAAGATAATGATCCTGTATTACTGGAAATTAAAGCTAATATTGAGCAAAGACTGGATTTCTCTATCACCAATGATGGAAGATTACTATTCAAGGATCGAATTTGTATACCGGATCATGTTGATACTAAGAAATTGATCCTGGAAGAAGCTCATAATTCTAAGTACACCATTCATCCAGGTGGTACAAAAATGTATCAAGATCTTAAAAGGAACTTCTGGTGGCCTAACATGAAAAGAGAAGTGACGGATTTCGTATCCCGCTGTCTCACTTGTCAACAATTAAAAGCAGAGCATTTTAGACCTGCAGGTAAATTACACCCCTTGAATATTCCTGAATGGAAATGGGAAAGTATAGGGATGGATTTCATCATGGGTTTACCTAAGACCAGAGGAGGACACGATGGTATATGGGTAATCATAGACCGATTGACTAAGTCTGTATATTTTTTACCAATAAAAAGTCGATGGTCTGTGGATATTCTAGCAGTATTATATATGAGGAAAATTATCAAATTACATGGTGTCCCTGTCACCATTATATCGGATAGAGATCCTCGATTTACATCATAATTTTGGAAGGGTCTTCAACATTCTCTAGGGACCCGACTGAACTTTAGCACAGCGTTTCACCCATAAACTGATGGTCAAATAGAAAGGACAAATCAAGTGGTGGAAGATATGCTCAGGGCTTGTGCTATTGATTTTGTAGGTAGTTGGCATGATCACTTGTCTCTAGTAGAATTTTCATACAATAATAGCTACCAAGCTAGTATACAGATGGCACCATTTGAAGCTCTATATGGAAGAAGCTGCCGATCGCCGATATGCTGGAATGAAATAGGTGATAGACTATTTTTAGGTCTCGACATGGTCAGGGATACTACAGAAAAGATAAAGCTTATTCGGGAAAGACTCCAGATGGCACAAGACCGGCAGAAATCTTATGCTGATAATCGAAGACGCGACTTGGAATTTTAAGTAGGAGACCATGTAAGGTTTCTCCAGGTCAAGGTATTCGAAGATTTGGCATTAAAGGCAAGCTTACTCCAAAATTTATTGGCCCATTTGAGATTTTGGAAAGGGTCGGTGAAGTGGCTTATCGACTGGCTTTGCCTCCACAACTAGCAGGAGTTCATGATGTATTACATGTTTCTATGTTGAAGAAATATGTGTATGATCTTTACCATGTTATCACTTATGATGATTTGGAGATTCAGAAGGATATGACGTACGAGCAAGCACCAATTAAGATTCTTAAACGTGAAGTGCGTCAATTAAGGAATAAGGCCATTCCTATGGTCAAGATTCAATGGAAGAAGTCATGGCCCATGGAAGCGACATGGGAGACGAAGGAAGCTATGCGCAAAAGATACCCAGAGTTATTTAATTGTAAGTACACTCTCCATAAAATCTATATATTGAATTTGGGGATCAAATTCTCTTAAGTGGGGGAGGGTGTAATACCCTGAAATTTTTATAAAGTATTTCTGGAATATTTAGTAATTTTTTGGAAATTATTAAAGGTCCAAATGAATTAATAAATAAATAGTGGGTTAAAATAAATTATTATTAAAGCCCAAAATAAGGTAATCAATTAACCTATCCCAAATAATAGAAGCCCAAAAGGTTTAAAAATCAAGCCCAAGAAGTTTGACCCATATTTTAGAAGGTTAATTAACTTATCCTCGGAATATAAGGATAAATATACCTTATATGAATAATTAATTAGATAATACAATAAAAGAGTTTGAATAAATTCAAACTTCAGCGCACAGTAGCTCTAGTGGTCTATCGTGCAACCGCCAATTGACTCTGGCGCTCCAGGCTTTGACCGCTACATTCTGTCAGTTCCGTGAGTGAAAGAACGAGCAAAAAGATGAGATTTTTAAGACTCTATCTCTTAGAGATCGAGGCGGATGGACTAGTAAACATCTAGAGGACTCTCAATAGTCGATATAAGGTCTAATGAGGACTCTAGGATCGATCTAATCCTCAAATCCTAGGAAAACCCTATAATAGAACCTAGTTTAGACCTACGCGACCCTTACATTTGGCTTGCGTGGAATCAAGGTAAGGAGATAGTATTTTGGGTAAGTTCTTTAGAACTTTTTATTGTTAATACATAGGACTAACTTCTTCCAAAATTTCATGCAAGGAGATAGAAACCTGCAAAGTTGCTGGTTCGACATTAGCAACCCAGGAAACTATGCAAAAGTCCGATGAAGATCAAGGAATTAGGGAACCAGATCAAGGTATTTAGAGTTAGTGCCTTTAGAACTTTTTGTTTCCCTTAGTGTCTACTTATTACCCTCCAAATTTCATGTCATTAGGACAAGTGGATCAAGAGATATCAGGGCGTGAACTTGCTTATTTGTCATTTAAAGGAGCAGAAACTAGGGCTCCCTTCTAACAACAAATTCGAAGTTTCAAAGCTTAAGCAAAGGTAGGTTATCTCATGAACGGCAAGAACATCATGCTAGAATTAAAAGCCCTCTTGCTTTGCTCGATTTCATGCTTTATATGTGGATAATTTCATGTTTTAATAAGACCTATGCACTTGTATATTATGCATGCATATTCTTAGCCCTAACTAAGTTAAAAAAGAACTTTCTTGTCAATTCACAGAAAACCCATGCGTATTGTTAGCTTAACCTTCGTTCTATCATGATAGGAAAGTTTTTATATGATTTCCAGACATGATGTGAGTAAAAAACCTTAGGATATTCTTATTTTATTTACTATCAGACGTGCTCTAGCGGCTTAAAGTTCGACCTGCCAACATAATCTAGCGGCCCTACGATAAATCACCAGACACTCTGCAACGTGATTTCTATGTAATCTCTGGCGGACCATAAGTAGAGCGCCACAAGTCTTCTGACGGCCCCACGATAAACCGCGACATCACTATGACGCGCCTGTCTTAGACCGCCAAAGTGATGTGTTTTGTCAACCCGAGACAGAATTGAGAACAGTCAAATTAGCTTATGAATAAGCCTAGTTATCTAAGTTTTAACATGTTTTCATGACTCTGAGTTTATTTACTGATTCATGGCAGTAATTGCATGGTACTTTGAGGTTATTTTAAGCATATGGATAATTTCAAGCCAAAACCATATAATTTTGTACTAACCCTATGGTTTTAATGCTACATTGATGAGGTTTCAACATGGATTTAATTTCTGCACATAATCTCCCTCATCTATAGAGTCATTTTCTATAAGTTCATGGCATATATCCCGGTATATGATCATTAGTTACACTTTTGCACTATAGGAACACATTCTTAGACTTGAGGACCTCTCTATTGGATATTCCTTCCAATGGATTAGGAAATATTATTTCAAGGCCTCCGTAATTCTCTGCGAGTCCGGGATTCCCACTTGAACATCGAGTTGGTTGTACCATTAAAGCCCAATTGACTAGAAATCACTTATACCGATGTTTTGTATTTCTGGATCTTAGCGGCCCAATAATTGCCCACCATAGCCAGATAGCGCACCTTATATAGACCGCTAAAGGGACCTTGACAGATCTACCCTTGGCCGCCAATGACTCTAGAGAACCTGTTTTCAAATATCGAACAGTCTTGTACTTAACGGTCCAGAACTAGAACGCTATATTCGTGTGACGGCCCAGTTATAGACCGCTACGTTTCCTAAAACTGTTGACCCAAGGTTTGACCAAGGGTTAATATTCCTATGATCCTAGATTGACTAATGATAGTCTGAGGCTTGTAACCTTATTTAAAACATCTAAGGTAATTTATGAAAGATAAAGAACATACCGTTATGCTTCCGATTTATTTCCATAGCATAACCTACTTAAGTAAGGTATATTATTGAAATTCCTTGTTTCCTTATACACGCGTTCATTTTTGGTTACTTTATCTTAAATTATCATTTGAAATTGTACATTCTTGGCCACATTATTTACATGCGTGGAAGTAGCTTAATTTATACTTGAAGATGCGGATCGAGCACTGATTGTGTTCAAGGGCTCTATGCTAGTCCCCTCGGCTGATTATGGGAAACATTATATTATAATCCATGGGGTATGATGCTACTGGCGTCGCATTGCGCTGGGAGTACTTTCTTTATAAATAAGTGAAATATCCACGGCAATCACAAATATCCACGGGTTTATCCATAAAGTGATATTCCACAGAAATTCACGAAGTACTTGTTACTAAGTGAAGAGTACATTCTTGCTTGTTACATGACACTCTAGTACATTCTTGTTCATGAAAGGCCATAATTACATTCTTATTACATTCTTGCTTAATCATACTTGCTCATTCATATATCACATGATCATCTTGTTATGTTGTTATACACGTGATTTATCACATTTGCATGATTTTACCTTATTCTTTAGAGCTAAAAATGTTAATTACTTTAACATTGCCTTCATGTTGATGCGAAGATACATACTGGGCAAGTGTGCTCATTACCTATTTTCTAATCTTTTCAGGAGATGGAAGTGATTTGAATTCGGATTCGAGTTATACAAGTAGCGGGTCCGAGAGCGAATGAAAGTCGTATCAAAATGAGAGTGAAGACTTAGGAAAGTCAATCTTGTTTAGATCGAGTCTTTGTAATTTTCCTTTTCTTGAGTCTAATGGATTGGAGAAGGTTGAAATGAAATGATGTAGTAAGATGTTATCGTTTGATATTATTAAATGAAAGAGAAAGATAGTTGAATTATTGTGCAATTGTATTTTTATGTGTGATTGTCTTACGCTCTGATCGTTCTTGCTCGCAAGAGGCTTACCATGCCAGCTGTTACGTATCCCGAGATTATCTTCCACTGTAATAAAGGCTCGGGGCGTGACACTTATAACCCACATCACTCCTCTCATTCGAAGCCTCCTTCTCAGGCCTCACACAGATCTCAGGGTTTGTCATCTGCTTCACAAGTTGACCCCTTCACTCAAGCCCTCCTCAACAAGGTAAATCAAATGGAGAAGCAATGGAGAGAATTGACAAAGAGGGTGATAGATACATGCCGTTTCCATACTAGCATGTTATATACCTGTAACACCCTGGAATTTTCTAGGGATTTTCAAAAAAATTTCAAGAATTTAAAACCATTATTATGCATTTAAAAAGGGCTTAATGGGCTATTTAAGGAATTAAATGTTAATTATAATTAATTTAAAGACCTTATATTAACCAAAGGATCAGCCCACCTAAAATACGCCCATGAACCCAATTTTTAAACCCTTTCGGCCCAAGCCCACACTCCAGAAATGCCCATAGATAATTCTCCCAATTTAATTGAATAATTGGGAGATAAATATAGGAGGAATTTGGCTAAGATTCAAATTCGACGCTCAAGAAAGTGGCGGCCTATCGCAAGACCGCCACCTACAATAGGCGGTCCTGGTATGACCACTATTTCCCTCTGAAAACATGACTCCAAGAGACGTGGAAAGCTTGGATCTTTCACATCCTAATCATCATAGATCGAAGCTATCTATCATGGAAACTTATCCTACAACTCTTGGGAATCCACCCTACCCCAAATGAGGACTCTAAGTTCGATCTAATCCCTCAAACCCATGCAAACCCTATAAAAGGTGCCCAGATTCGACCTGCACGACCCTTACTTTTGGTTCACGTATTTTGAAGGTAGGATGTCGTTATTTCAGGGTAAGCCTTCAGAAGTTTTTTCTATCCTTTATATTATCTAATTCCCCTCCAATTTTCACGAAAGGAGGTCAAGCAACTGGAGAGTTAGAGCGTCCAGAAGTTGCTAGTTCGCTGTAAACTGCACAGGAACAAGCACAACTGTCCAGCAAAGACTTGGAGTTTAGGAACCCTAAACGAGGTATTTTTAGGGTGATCCTTTAGGGTTATTTGTTACCCTTTATGTCTTCTTACTACCCTCCGAATTTTGTGAAGATAGGTCAAGAGGTTAAGGAGAACGAGGGACGAGAAGTTACTGGTTTGGCATAGGACATGTAGAAACTAGGTCGTTCTCCCAGTCTAAAATTTGAAGTCTAAAGCTTGTTATAGAGGTAGGTTATCTCATGATTGGCACAAATATAAAGATAGGAGTACAAGCCCTCTTATTTCATGCGATTTCATGCTTATACATGGAGTATTTCATGATTTCTATAACTGCGCATGCATGATCATTACAGCATGTTATCCCTGTACCTGTTAATCAAAAGATAATAATTGTAGCTTAAATCATGCCTATTCATTCATTTTCTTCATTCCAGATATGTTAGCATGAGGCTAGAGGAGCTCGGCGATCTAGAAGGCAAACGGCTCGAAGCCTACAAACACCTACATGTATACCAGGCCCGTATGGCGTGAGCCTACGACAAGCTCTTTAAGCAACGAGCCTTCAAGCAAGGCGACATCGTCATGATCAAGGAAAAGGAGGTCATAGCAGGCCGCTCTAATGGAAAGCTACAGACAAATTGGCGGGGTCCATACATCATCCACGACATCTACAAGGGTGGGGCCTACACGGTCGTCGACCATAAGGGTCATAAGCCATTCCCGCCTCTCAATGGCAAACACATGAAGCTATATTACGCACTAGAACATGAGTTCGCGCGCCACCTAGACTAATGCGCGCGCCACTTAGCCATCATCGGCAAAACCAGCCTTTTTTGTTAGAAGGCCAATTCAGTCGCTGCTTCAGGCCTCCCTTCCCAGTCAAGTAGCAGGGTTGGCCGAACCCTCCCAGAGTTACCCCCATGCAACTACAGGGAGTTAGCCTCCCGCCTTCATCCTTGCAACAACAAGAGCAAGGACGCCCCGACACTGGTGACAGTCCAGCCGTCAGACTCCCAAGTAAGCAAAAAAAAAGTAAAAAAAAATGGGGTTAAAAATAGAGATACCCCGGCAGACCCGGTCGTCCTCATCGCAAGGAGGCGACTGGGGGCAAAAAGGCCAACAACCTAGATGAGGTGAAAACCCGAAAGGGCGCCTCAGGCAAAATTAGGAGACCCCTCGACGTGAAAACCCGTAAGGGCGCATCAGAAAAAGCTAAAGGGGGTCGGCTCTGGCGAAAACCCGAAAGGGCGATAGAGCCGATAACATGAAAATATGTCTCTTCCCACCAGTCATGGTGCCCTTCCACCTACCCCTCAACAAGTTGTAGGCCTCTCCAGTTATCGGCCTTCGATCGATCCACGTTACTGAGTCACCAACCCTGCACTCTCCAGTTAGCCGCATGTCACCCTACTTAGCTCATTCTACCTTTAGCCTTCGCTCCGTCACGGCGGGCCGACAAGTCCCAGTGTCTATGCGACATCTTAGTCACCATCCCAGCAAGCTCCAGTCTTAACTTATTCTTGGGTTTCCGTCATCCTAAACTCCCACATCCCACACCCCTTTAATCGAGAACTTTCTAGTCTCATCGTGACTCCAGTTTCTCCTGCAATCCTTGACTCACCAGTTATAATCCCAATCCCATCCTGCCACGACAAAGTGGCCCCCAGTCCCATAACTCAATGATTTCTAAAAGCCCGTGTTAAGGGAGGAACAATATTTGGTTATCTACATTCTCCAACTTCAAGTTACGTGCCCTGACAACAGCATGCTACGGATGACAATCTCCTGAAAAAAAATAATAAAAATAGGTTAAAAATAGAGATACCCCGACAGACCCAGTCGTCATCATCGCAAGGAGTCGACTGGGGGCAAAAATTGCCACCAACCCAGCTGAGGTGAAAACTCGAAATGGTGCTTCAAGTAAAATTGGGTAATCTCTCGGTGTGAAAACCCGCAAGGGCGCACCAGAAAAAGCAAAGGGGGCCAGCTCCGGCGAAAACCCGCAAGACTGGTGGAGCTGGTAAAGAGAAAAAAAAACTCTCTCCCTCTCTATTCCTCACTAATGAAAGTCGTCGACTGCGACACTATGCCGACGGCTAGCTCAACATCAATTCACAACAATGGTGGCCAATACACCCCTGAGGGTCGACCGTCGCTAGTTCCCAGTCCCAGCACTTCGGCTGCACACCACCATGGTTATCCGACCAGTCCCAGTATTTCGGCTAAGCCGGCCAGTTCCAACTCTTAGTTCTAGTTCCAGTTCCCAATTCCAGCACTTCGACTACACACCTCGACGGTCAGCCAACCAGTCCTAGCACCCCGGCTACTACGTACCAGGAGTTAGCCGGCCAGCTCCAGTCCCAGTCCTGATCCAGCTCCAGTTTCAGCTCCAGTGCCAGTCTCAGCACCAGTCCCAGTATGCCAGCTACAACGCCCTCACAGGCCAGCTGGCCAGCTCCAACCCAATTGCAATTCCAGTCCTAGCATGAGTCCTAGTATTTCGGTTCAACGCCTTCAAAGGCCAGCCGCCCAGTCCAGTTCCAGTTTCAATTCCAGCACCAGTCCCAATATTCTGGCTACAACGCCTTCGAAGGCCAGTCAACCAGCTCCAGTTCCAATCCCCAGCTATAGTAGCAATTCCAATTCCTGCGCCAATTCTAGTCCCAGACCCAGCTCCAACCTCCAGTCCCTGTCCCAGTCCCAGCTTCTGGCCGCGATGCCTTTCATGGCCACCCGGCCAGCCCAGCTCCAATTTCCAGGCCGATGTGAATTGCATTTTCGGCTAACAACATGTGAGTAGCCGGTACACTGCCACTCAGCCCATAACCAACACACTCCAGAATCACCCTAGAAGCCTTAACCACATATGCCATCACATCCCTATGGGTCTATGCCAGCCCTCCCCAGCAACATAGGCTTTTACTCTTCAGAGGGTTAGCCCTAGCACTCAGTACCCTGTTCCTAATTCCTAGTACTCAGCCCCCAATACCCAGTACCCTATTCCAGTACCCAGCACTCAGTTCCCAGTACCCAGTTGCACCATTTTCCACACTCAATCCCCTGTTCCTGCACCCGAAATCGGGTAGATCCAGTCCCCTGTCACCCATGCCAGTACATAGTAGAAGAATCAAGCACGACCAACAGCAAGTGGTCACCAGTCCCTGCACACATCACTGTTCCATAAGAAAAGAGGTGGGATGACTCAAGAAATGATAAAAGAAACCCGGAAGTTTGTCATTAATACTTTGTAAAAGGAGCCCAAGACATGACCTTGGGGTGACAAAATCCATACAATCAGATAACATAACAAAAAGAGGAAAAGAGATACAATCAAATCTCAGGCTCGCTCCCCTCCAATGTCGCCATACGAGAGTCAGCAGCTGCAAGCTCCGCCTCTAGGGTAGACAAGAGCCGAGCACTGGCCTCGGCCATAGTCTTGGCCGCTTGCCACTCAGCTCTGGCCTGCTCCATGGCCAGCAACTGCTCCTCCAAGCCCTTCCTCAAGGCCTCGACTTGACTCTCGACCTCCTCTAGCTGCACGGCTCGGTCTCGGGATAATAACGCAGCGGCCTTGGTGTGGCCCCTCTACTCAGCAATGGCCAATGCGAGTCGGGTTCGCTGCTCCTACACCTCTTAGATGGCTGCCAGCCTCGAGCCCTCTGTTTTTGAGCCTCGCGGAGTCGCAAGTACTCCGCCCAGATCCTGACTAGCACGGACATCCAGAGCTCGCGTGGGAAGCAGAGCGCATGGTAGGCCTGGGTGCACTCTCTCAACCGCTGCCTCAGACCCTCCAAAGAAGGAAGAGGGTCACCCTGCACGTAGCCTTGGGCTCGCTGGAGGAAGGAGGCACTCGTGCTCACATCCAACTGCGGCTCTGGCGGTGAGGTAGATGTAGACCACTCGATCCCCAAGCTCAGGGAGAAGTCGCCTAACGTAGCTGATACACCAGTAGAGCCTGCACAGTCCCAGTAAACAAAAAGGGAAATGAGAAATGCATGCAAAACTTCCCACGATAAATAAGGTGGAAAACCTGACAAAAGGGAGTTTTCATTCCTTACCCAGACCAAGTCCCTCCGCGCCTGCGGTGCCACCCGACGGGGCCGAGGAAGGCAACGGTTCCTCCACACCGGCAGCATCACTCACCGGAGTCGGAGAGGGCAATGACTCCTCCGCAACCCGGTTATCTCCAGCAACCACGGGTGGGACGGGAGGCTCCTCCCGGCCATCCTCATTGGGGGTCGGTGTACGCTCCTCTTCTGACTCCAGCGCTGCACACAGCACAAAAGCGTTAGCACCCCGCCATAAAGCACAAACAAATGCCAAATGTGGAGGGGGAGAACCCCCATATACCTCTGGAAGTAGCCTCCATCTCAGCCTCCTTGGTAGAAGAGGCCCTAGAAGAGAGAGAGCTCGAACTCTCCTCTGTCTCCATGGATAAGGTGCCACTACTCGGAGAGCCTAACGAAGCTTCCGACGAGCTCCCAGAGGTGGTCAAACTAGAGGCCCCTGCCGATCCACAAAGCAATGGGGTCAGTACAAAGCCCGACCTCATACCAAGACAACCCTCCAGTCAAGGGTTTCCGGCGAGGAACTCACCAGCCGGGGCGCTCCCCTCGGAGACCCTCTCGATGTTGACAATCTCCTTGTCACTCACGGCCAAAGTCACCGCGGCAGGCTCTCCCTCCGCAGCTCGGTCGTGTCACGGGGGAGCTCTCCCTTCTCCAAAGGGGAAGAAGCACCTGCGACCGACATCAAAATAAGCTTAACACCAAAGGGTAACACGAAGCCCACTACAAGTGATTTAAGTTCCCAGTCACATACCTGAAGGTCCCATGCTAGAGGACCCGACCAATCCCACCGTGCAAGCGGACACCACAACTGGTAAAGGAGGGAGGGATGTCCTTGTCAACAGCTGCGGTAGTAAGCTAGATGTATCACCGACAACGGATGTGACTAGGCTACCCACCGCTCTTGGCTCCCCCTCGAAAGAGGGGAGGGCCACCGACGGGCCGGTGCTGACCAGCTCTTGGATCATCGCCAAGGTGGCGGCCGGATCCTCACCTGGCAAGCAAAAATCACAAACACAGTCAACAACTCCTGCATGTCAAACATACAATAATAAAGAGAGGGCCACTCCTCCTATAGCAATTCAACACTTACCCGAGCCATCTCGGGTCGTTGCTGGCTCCTGCCCTCCGACCAACAGGGGCACTTCACCCTGTGCCTCAGAAGGGGCCGCAGTCCCTGACATCCCAGCCACCTCTACATGATGCTTGTGACTGTGTCATTTTCTAGAAGCAAATACAGCTATAAGTAGAACATGCCCGGTCCTAGAGGTCCTTACCTAGCTGGGCACCCTAGGAGGCCTTCCATGACTCGAAGTCAAGAAAAGTCCCGATATTGGGGGCAACCTCGTCCATCACACGAAGGAACTCCCCCATGTCGATCTCGCACTCGACCTTGTCGTTGGGCAAAGGGTCGACCTCTGGGGCGGCGAAAAGGCCACGTCCGCCCCAGTCTCCAACGGAGCTACAAGAAACCAGTCCAACAATGCAAGGTCAGTTGACCATAGTGACTAAAACAGCAAGAGTAGAAAGGTGAACATGATGCTTACTCAGAGCTGACTCCGCCTCGATATGTTTGCCAATATCGGGTCCCTGATAGGACTCGCCAGCCCCCACTACCCCAGCGTCTACTCGAGGGCGCTTCTGCCTAGGCTGAAGACCCCCGTCTCCGCTCCCAGACGATGCCTCCGTGGAGGGATGATCTCCCTCCGCCGCAGAGCCTACCAAAGAAGCACAGCAACACACAACATCTCAATCATACACATCAAAAGATAACAAGACTGATACAACATGCTAAGGAAAGCGTCTCACCTGAAGCCGCAATAGGGGTCAACGGCAGGGGAACTAGCTGCTCCAGCTTCAACCCCAGCACTCGGTCAGCCTTCATAACTGCCTCCCGGATATCCCTTAGAGTGTAGGCACACTCAACATGGGAGACAAACTCCACGGGTCCGGCTGACCATATCGCCTGGCCGATGTAGCGCCTCCAATCATCGACCATTGTGTCAGCAAAGCTCCCTTCAGGGAGCACCCGGTCCAACGAGCCCTTCTTTCTGAAGCCACAATCGGCTAGGAATTGGGCCCACCAATTCTTTAGCGTCCTCGACCGAGACACCCCAACTCCAGCCCCTGTAGGCGCCACCTGCACTTGCCTCAGGGGCTTGAGGGCCCCGCTGCAACCTCGACCTGTAGATGCAGAAGCCCGGCTGCCCAGGGGCCGCTGCTATGCTAGCCGCTCTACCTCCCGACAGATCTGGGAGAAGCGAGTCCTCAGATAATCCTGGTCCAACGCAATAGGAGGCAAGTCCTCCCTCAGGAGCTGGCTCTCCTCTGCCTTCCTAATCACCGAGGCCTTCTGGAGGTACAAGTGACTATGCTCGAACCACCACTTGGCATGATGAACGTCGAATCTCCCTCGACGGTCCAGCCCCGGCATCGGCAGTCGCTCTGGCTCTCTGTGATAGTAGAAGTCCCACTAGGCAGCTGCTAGCAAGTGAGTTTCCTGGCCTTTGTATAGCCGACTCCCCAAAGGGAACTCCTGGTTTGGCGAGATCCCCTGGTCATACCCAAAGTTCCAGGCGAACCTGTGCGGGTAGTACGGCTCCAGAAAACTCATCACAGACCAGTGCAGCACTAGCGCCGCTGATCGGGTGCTCATCACCCACTCTGTATACAAAGCTGCATATGGCTCCCGCTGGTAAGGGAGGGCACAGGTTGCCCCGCTGCTCGAAGGCACCGGGATCAGATGGGAGTCTTTCGTGGCACTGTCAAAGGGTAGCCCGTCCTCGCCCCTGCTAGGCAAGTAAGATAGGGCCCTCCTAGCCCCCTCCAGCTGTGCAATAGCATCCCCATCCAGCTGCCTGGTGAAGCTGAACAGTAAAGGTGCCGCCTTGTTCGCCACTGTCCCTCGAGTCACCAGCTCAGGGAACAACAGATCGGCCCACACGCTGAGGTAGTGGGTCGGCAGAAGTAAGCTCCTCTCACGTGGCGCTGGATGCGCTGCCAACACTCCCAGCCCCTGATAAATATTGGCTAGCGCCACAGGAGCTAAAGCCAGCCTCCGTCCCTCTGCCAGCAGACACGTAGGCCAAAACAACTCGATCCTCAGCAAACCATCCTCCCCGTGCAGGACTACAAATGTCGCCAACCAGTACGCTAAGTAAGCTGCTAGGTGCGTCACGTCCGGCAACCCGTGGGGGTTCCACCCCTCCCGTGGCACATATATGTACCTCGAGTACATTCGGAACCATAGCTCTACCTCACTGTACCCCTCCCAAGGAGTTTGGTCTCTCGCAAACTCCTGGTAAAAGCAGAAGGGCCCATTGTAGAAGTGGCAGACCCACACATTCAACGGCACCCGGGGAGTCTGTGTAGCTCGCTCCCTCCCAGCCAAAGCTAAGTTCCGCTAGGTCTTCAACAGATACCGATAGCTGTGAGGGCCTCGGTATCGTCCTTGCCCGTCTGTGTGGCTGCGGTGGAGGTCATCTAGCACTACCTCCTCATACCCCTCACCGCTGATCGGCAGTCCAGAAATCATGAATAGAGACCACAAATCCAGCGAAGTCTCTCCCTTAGATGTAGCCACTGTGTTTCATCAGCGGTTGAAACGCTCTACTAGTGCCTGTATCATCCCCATGTAGCAAGGGTACTCGTACAACGTTGTGGTCACGACATGTCTGATGTCAGCTCTGTCTAGAAGCACCCTGTAGTGATGCACAACCCCCATCAGCCACTCGGTTGCCCCCTGATGGTATCGATGCGAGGGGATCGCCGCCTAGCGGCCATACCAGCTAACAATCGTCCGTCATAGAATTCCATCTAGAAGGTTGTGGTCGTCGTTGCCTTATCCTGCATATTGCAGCCCTGACGGCTCTAGCACCAACCCCAAGGTACCCTCCGTCTCTGCCCGGTGGTGGCCGTACAGGTCCCAAGAAGCAGGACCCAACGCTCTATCACAGACCCCGAACTGGTCCGCTCTGCTATAGAAACCCAGGCACTCAGCACTAGGGAACTGACACTGCCTCTAGTAGTCCATCGAGAAACTCAGGAAGCTGTAGAGGGCGACCTCGTGCAGGCTGTCCCTGCCCACCAGAATGGCCCGCTCTAGTCGGCGGCGCTCTCTAGCAACTCGGGAGTCTCTCTCCTCCATCCCAGACGGAACATAGCCCCTGATGAACTCGAACAGATGGCGGTTCAGTGGAAACTCCACTGGGTAGCCTCCAGTGCGGTCATAAGAATAGATACCGCTTGCCTATGAAATCCGTGCCATCTCCACGGTCCCGGCTCCGCTAGCCCCCTCTTCCACGAGGCCCTCAGCTACCAGTGTGCGGCCCAAAACAAGCTGGTCCACACTAGCAGCTGTAGCAACGGACGGGCCCAAAGGAGGCAAGGGCCGCCCGGTCCTCCTCACCCAGTGGTCCTCCTCTTGGGCCACACGCCTCGGAACTCGCTCATCTCGGCCAAATCTCGCCATAGCTGCAAAACAAATTGCACAAAATGGTAAGCATCCTAGAAAGTCAACATATACAACACAGTCAAAGAAAGGGACATGAAGTGTCAAAATACAACTACAAAAACCTAGAATGAGGAGCTCACGGGCCGTACGCCCTTGTCGCATGCCCCGTGGGGGGCATTTGTTGTACCCAGACAATTCCCCTGTGAAATATTGATAAATAAGGGTTCGGGATTTTCCTCGAACACCTTTAAGGCCCAGGCTACACAGCCCCTTCTAAGACCCACCGAGCCCAACCAAGGGTCCCAACCAGCCAGCTGTGACTCACGGCAACTTTGACAATCGATTGGGGTTACCCTCGATCACTTAGTCTGCGGGTTTACCCGTGTTCTACACACGGCCACCCGGGCCAACCCGGGGGCACTCCGACGACAGGCCACGACACGTGGCACCCAGCAATGAGGCCGGGAACTACCCCAAGATGCCTCCATCTAGACTTCTAAGGCTAAAGGGAGACCCACCATGGTCAACCATGGGCCTTAGAATCCCATAGCGCCCGTACTCGGCCCATACACGCGTGTCGGGAATTTTCCTGAACACCTTGTGGGCACGCGTACCTCAGTGATTCCACAACAAGCCGAGGGCCAGCCAACGGCTCCAGCACTCCAACTACATCCCATGATGACCCTCTAGCAAGTCGGGGCCACCCCCGACCCTCGGATGTGCAGCGACAAGCCACTTCTATTTAGTTCCCAGGCCAACCTGGGACTGCCTGTCAACTTTCCGTGTTACGAGACACACACCATGGAAGCCGGGCCCATGTGCCTGGGATTCACTCTCTCAGCTCATATGAGAACCTGCCCTCAGCACAAGGCCAAATCCAAGGCCTACCGGTCACTCACCCAAGCCGATCGACAACCCGCGGTGTGTCAGAAATTTCCCCGAACACCTTGCGAGCGGCAGCGACAACACTATGACAACAAGCCCCATGGGCTAACCCCAGCATCTTGGAGCACTCCATCCTTCAAAGGACACCCCCAGATGACAATAGAAGACCCCCGGGGCCACCCCTTGAGGTCACGGCTCGCCCGGGGGGGAGTTCGCCCCGGGCGTGGCCACGCCCGGGGGAGGGCGAACCCCCTTGGGGGATGCACCCTCCTCCCAGCTTTGCGGTCCCCGTGGCCATGCCCAGTCCCAGTTTCATGCAATTCCCAGTCTCAAGTCACGTGCAAAATCGATCAGCATACCTGTGTGCGGAAGGATTCGCGAAGACGAAGCCCCGGCGACACACGAAGTCGCGCAAGTCAACTTCCTCGGTCAATGCGCCCACAAACATGCAACCGATCTAAGCCACGTATCCTTTTGTCCTCTTTCTCTTGGTCAAAGTAAGACAAAAATAGAAGAAAATAGGGTTTTATAGAGTGGGGACCGCCCCCTCTCTCTCTCTCCCTTTCATCCGCCTAAACCCCCTGGGGGGGTTTAGGCAGGCCAACCTAACCCCCCAGGTTGGTCCGCCTAAACCCCTTGTAAAACACACAAAAAAGTTTTTTTACAAAAAAACCCCAGCCCCCAGCCCAGGTCGCGCCAACCCACAAGGGTTTAGGCAGACCAAACCCTGCCCCAGGTTTGGTCCGCCTAAACCCATCTAAAAAGAAACAAAGGATTTTTCAAACAAAAAAACCTGTGTTTTGTCGCGTAAACCCCTCCAGGGAGGGGTTTAAGCGGACCAAACCCAGCCTTGGGTTTGGTCCGCCTAAACCCTCCCTCTCCCACTCCATAACAAAAAAAACATATTTTCTTAAAGGTTTACCCGGACCAAGTTTACCCCTCAACTTGGTCTACCTAAACCCTTCCCTGACCTTTCATCTTCCCCTATAAAAACCCCTTAGAAGCTCAAGGGGAGGGGCATGCAATCATATACGGAAAGGAAGGCAATCCAGCATAGACGAGAACATCCAGACACGGCTACTCGCCTCCGACAAGCAGTGACAAACGCAAGGAGCATAGTGTGCGTGGTTGGCTTGTAAAACGGCTTAAACACGCCGAGGGTATGTCACTCGTACTCCCCTCATATGGCGTTTAGCCATTCCACACAAGTCCATCCTCGTTACGCACAAGGCGTTGTGATGACGGCAAATACACCCTCACCTTGGGTCTGCCCGCGTGTGACAACCTACATCGGCTACACATACGTCATGACGCCGCTCCTACCTCCGTCGTTGAACTGTGCACCCATTGCTCGCCCCAAGCCGGCCACTGACCGCTCTGACCTCTGATTCGAGTGACCCGGATTCTGGCCCAGAAGCTACATTCTGGGACCGGCCTCGATTTTTTAGTAGGGAGATGCTCACTCCTTTAGGATCCGCACCCGACTGCTCTCCCCTAGCCGCGCCCGGTTCCTGCCCAGTTATCGGTCTGCACCTCCCCCGATCATCCCGTCCAATCCTTCTAGGTGAATTGGGCACGTCCCTTGCCTCGAGGAGAGCCTCTGTAAAGTCTGCGAATTCCCACCTTACCATGCATTGACCCGGGGACCGACTCACGTGTCGGAATTGTCTCGCAGCTTGCACCAGTTGTAATTTGGCCTCCTCGGCCCACCTGTAAAGCCCGTGTGACTCCTATGAAATACATCACCACCTGAATGCATGTGTCTCTACCTGTATCCGGGTCCCCACCCTCGCCGCATCATCCAGTGTGCCTGTAGCATCCTCGACTCCAGCTAAACTAAACCTCCCAGTCAAGCACGCACCCATAGCCACAGAACGTTCCTAACCCTCTACCCATGGCTTTAGATATATACAGACTCCTCTCCAGCATAGAACGAAGGTGTTCGGATTCAATCCGATGTAAAAAAACACCAATTGCTTGCGGTTGATGGGGAAAGACGTCCAGTACACAATTGCCCACAATCACCTATGCACTCGCACGTGTGGAACCTCCCTCCTCTCCATGTGTCGCCCGCTTCCCGAGCCCACGTGCCGCGTCCTGGCGACACTTCCTAGTTAATCCTTGGTTCCATGGGTGATCATCGAGAAATCGACTGGCACGCTCGCATCTCAGCCCTGTTTCCTCAAATCCTGGAAACTTTCGTGCCATTCGAGTCCCCCTCGACCCTCCGTAAAAGGTGAGTGCCCGATACCGCCGTGAGAGGCCTACGGCCGTGAAGGAGGATACTCGAGATACATCAAACTCCCGTATTTTACTTCCCCGCTTTATTCCTTCTCTCATCCCAGTCATCGTCATAAAAACCCCCGCAACATAGTTAAAATCAAAGTATAGTGGTTCTCACAATTGAATTAAGTGAATGATCTTCCATAATGATATCAAAGCTCTACATGAATGCATGCTAGGTTTAAAGAAAAAATTAAAATAAACTAAAATAGAAAATAGCCAAGGATAATATTGTTGAGTTGTTAAGAATGGGTTAGGATACCAATTCCGTGAGCCGATACTGAGCCGGAGCCCACTTATCCACGCATCGACTCACCAAATGGAACCATATTCTCCAAACTACCACAACTCAACGGCTTATCCGTATGACCCAAACTCCTCTGAAATCATCACTGTTTTTATTGGAGGTGAACTCAAATTTCAGATTTATTTAAGCCGCGAGATCTTTGGCACACTCTAGTAATGTAGGTATCATATAGTAAAATAAATGACATGATGATGATCGATCACCGTGGTGACCAAAGGTGGGACAGTGGAAGCTCTATTTTTTTTTGTCTTGCACTCAAAGGTTAGTACAGCAGGTACAGAATATTTCATAAAAACAAAATCGCAATCAATTGTACAGCCAAGTAATGGTTCGAAATGGCAGGAGAAAACATAATACAAGAAGAAGCACAACGATTTTTTTTTTAGAAGACGTGTCTAGAACGAAAGACGCGGCCACATTTTCACCACTTTTCTTTTTTTTCTTTTTGTTTGTTTGTTTTTGTTGTTTTGTTTGTTGATCGCGTCTTTTGGGGAAGTCGCGTAAACGATTATACATGTATTTCTTTTTCCTAAAAATTATAGACGCGTCAGATGGTATTGACACGTTCTATTTGTTTCCTCTTTTTTTTAAAAGAAAAATTTTAAACGCGTCTTCGCGCATAGACGCATTTTTGACTTCGACTTTAAACTTTAAACGCCCGAGCCCCCCGCCTTCCTTCTTCTCCAACCGCCTCTTGTTCTCTCATCTTCCTTAACCCTTTCATGCCCCATTTCTTATCAAATATCTCTCATTCCTATTCCATGGAACACGACGGTCCTAGTAGCGGCGACGGGAAAAGGAGGCAACCACCCCCACGTCAAAGAACGAACGTGGAAGAGGAGATAGAGGCCGCCATGGAGGAGGAGGAGCTTCCCTTGGCCATAGAAGGCCTCGAGGGACCCGACGGCGAGGAGGAGGCCGAGCATGATGTGGTAAGCCCCTAAACCATCTTCCCTCTGCATTTCTTGGTTATTTGGTGAGATATGGTGAGAGGGGGAGATGCTTACGGCGGAGGTGGCGGACGGGTTATGAACGCATCCACCATCGGTGACGCGTTCATATTTTTTTTTTTTTTAGAAAATGTTTTGATTTATTAAATACGTGTCACTCTGGAGTGACGCGTTTTATTGAACGCATCCGCCTCACTCATGTGTATACATTTTTATTATCATTTTTTGTATTTTTTCCATTAAGGTTATACGCGTCTGGTATGGCAGACGCGTATTTTGAAGATGTCACCCATGGGTGACACGTTCTTTTTTTTTAACTCATATACTGTGTGTTATTACTGCTATTATTGTTAGCTTCTTTTACTGATGCAGCGTTCTTGTTTTCTTGTTTGTGATGTGCAAGGCGTGATGAGGACCCGCATCAGTTGGCACCTGGTGGTGGCCGCTACAGAGGCGTACCAAGTTTCAGAGAGCTAGACTGGAAGGGATGGGGTTTGGAGCGTTCCTGCAGATCGAGCCATTCCGGCTCGACTTGCCCCTCATCTAGGTGCTGCGAGAGAGGTGGCACCCGGCGAGTCGAGCTTTCTGATGCCGTGGGGGCACATGGTGCCCAGCTTGGAGGATGTTGTCCGGATCACTGGACTACGTGTGGACGGGGAGGTAGTGAGCGGCATCACCTTCCCCGACTATCGCGAGAGCACCTGGAGCTGCTGGAGCTGGAGACTAGAGCAGGCGACAGAGATAGCAGGACGGTCACCCAGACAGCCGTCATGGAGGCACTAGGGCTTGTCGACGCTCAATAGCATGTCAGGGAGACTTCAGTCGAGTTCATGGAGTGGATGGAGAGAGCCGCGTGTGCCGCGTTCTGCCAGGACACGACCGACCGGGGCCGGGCGGACCGTGACCTCGGTGGTTCTTGTTCTTCTTGCTGGGATGACTACTCTTGGGCATGAAGGGAGATGACATCCACTACCATTTCCTGGGTGTCTTGATGGAGCTGGACCGAGTGGGTCAGTACGCGTGGGGAGTAGCCTTGCTCGCGCACCTGATCGCCGACTTGTCTCTGGGGACAGATCGGGAGACGACCATTAGCAGCTTCGCACCATTCCTCTAGGTAAATGCATTTTATTTATTTATTTATAGGTAGTCATATTTTATGTTTATGCAATTGATTATGCTAATGGCATGCAATGGATGTAGTTGTGGAGCTATTATTATATTTCGATGTGGAGGGCCCGGCAGTGGCACCCGACAACTGTGCCGCTAGCCCGATGTTGGAGACCGATCGTGAGTCCGGCTCCACATTCTTACCAGCTGATGTCATTACGCCGTGAGTTGAGGGAGTACCCAGAGGCCATGGTATGATGATGATTTTTTTTTATGTGTGTTTATTTTATTTATGCTTGGTTATGACCGCAATGATTGACATGATGCATGTATGACAATGTAGGTGGTCTGGAGGCCCTACTTCGGCATGGCAGATGCTGACCAGCCTTGGGTAGAGGTGGGTCGAGCTCGTTTCAGGCGGGACCTTTGGGTCCATTGCCTGAATGATATCGAGCTGCTTTAGCTCAGGCTGGTGATGAGGACCCTGGGGCTGGCCCAAGAATGGGTAGAGGTGGATGCTCTGAGCCGCATCGGGCGAAAGACCTGAGGGAAGGCGAAGCGCATTGACTGGCGTGAGCTCTTCTCCGCACAGTACCAGGATTGGTGGTAGGGTGGAGTTCCTGTGGTGTCACACGTGTAGGATAGCACGGAGTACCTACTACGCTATAGAGAGACTCATGCGGCTTGTCTCCAGCTCGGGAGACCACTGTGGGTAAGTATGAAATGAGCATTGATTTATTTTTTATGAGTGTGTGCATATGCATGTGACACTAACCTACATATTTACAAATGCAGGATACCGGTGATGCTATCATCATCGACCTGCGGGCTCAGCTAGCGACGCCAGACAGCAGCTAGCCACCACCCGTGAGGCACTAGACACCTTGGTGAGTTTATGTAATGCATTTTTTTTTCGCACACTTGGATTCCTATTATTCAGTTACTGACTGTCATTGTACCTTTCTTGCAGCGTGCCTAGCAGGGCGCAGTAGGGGTGACCGGGGGAGCGTCTTCTAGCTCCTAGGTTTCATCTCGGGGTCACCTCCCTCCAGAGTAGCTCGTCAAGCTCGCGGCTCGGTTGAGTGTTTGCTTGGTTTGGATTTTGATCGTGTGTTGCTTTCTAGTGACTTCATGAAGAGGCTGGCCCTGACAGGTGACGGAGATCTGCAACGCACTAGCCCGAGCAGAGGAGGAGCGTGACGTCTGGGCGGTAGTAGCAGTGGGTTTGGAGGAAGAGCTGCGACGCCGTGACACCGAGGAGCTGCCCCGGGAAGTCTTGGAGCTGAGAGTCTCCCTCTAGGTGGCGAGGAGAGAGGTGGAGAGGGAGAGAGAGGAGAGGGAGAGACAGAGAGAGAGGAGAGGAGAGCAGAGAGGCAGAGGGGTTGGGACGAGAGGAGGGCTCTAGAGGCCCAGATGATGGAGATCCGGACCAGCCTTGGGGTTGCGGAGCAAAGGTTGAAGGATAGTGAGGAGCGCTATCGGAGGGGGCGAGAGCACGCTGCGCGTGCTCGACAGTTTGGCTCCTTTTTTATTGAAACTTCATAGTCTCCTTAGTAGAGGAGCGCCACGCAGCCGAGGCTGATCGGTCACCGCGAGGTGAGAGGAGTGTCGCCTCACAGAGCTCTGGCCATGAGGCCTCCTAGGGATCCCCATCCTAGGAGAGATGATAGATATGATCAGGAGGGCAGTGACGAGAGTTAGAGAGGCATATTTGTACAACCACCCTCCTCACTTATGATGTACATGATAGTTATATATATAAATAAAATGATTTCTTTTTCTATCACTTGTTTCGTCTCTTGTACGCTCTTTCTCTTCTACGCTATTCCCACGTGATATGTTCGACAAAACCTCACCCCGAAATGGGGAATCGTATCTCGCTGTGGCCATTCTTTCCAAAGGGAGTCCACCACCGACTTCAACGACGACGACTTCTAGTCCATTTTCTCGTGTGAATGTCTCCCTATTTCTCAAAATTATTTACAACACGACAATGATCACATGAAACCCTTATACTGCATATGAGACAAATCAACACGTTAGGCCACAAAATCATTTACTCCATGCTCCTGTCCTATAAATACCCCCCCTTTTACTCCCCTTGAAGACCCAGAGTAGTGGAAGCTGGTTTGAGGAGTGAAAGCTTCTAAGAAGGGGAAGGAACGAGAGTTTCTTAAGTTTCAGGATGGAGGGCAAGTCTAGTTTCAGGATGGAGGGCGAGTCTTCCCATTCTTCAAAGAGAAGTAGATCCAGCAGCGATTCCAAGAGGCTCTCCGATATGGAAGGGCACCTCAGTGAGAGAACCCAATCATAGCTTGTAAGTGAATTCCCCCTCGTTTGTTTCGTTTGTCCTCTTTTCTTTCTTTGACAATGCACCCCCTTCTTATTTATTGTATATTGCTTGCACGTATGCACATGGCATGATGAGGTCACAAATTTTGTGGGAAAGGGTGGTGGCCACATATCAGGGTCTTCCGGACTTCCAGAAAGCCCGGATAGACACGATGGGGTTTGGGGCCTTTCTACAGATTCAGCCGATTAAGCTCGACCTCACCCTTATCCAAGCATTGTGCGAGAGGTGGGACCCAATGAGTCGGGCCTTCTTGATGCCCTGGGGGCATATGGTGCCTAGCCTGGAGGATGTAGTCTGAATTACTGGCCTCAGAGTGAATGGTGAGGCGGTAACCGGGGTTACCTACCCTGATTATCGAGAGGGCGCTCAGAGGCTACTAGGATTGGCATTGGAGGACTAGAGGAACAGGTCAGTAGCCAGGACATCCCTCATGGAGGCATTAGGGCTTACTGACGCTCATCAGTAGGGTGACGAATCCTTGGAAGAATTCACGAAGAGGATAGAAAGAGGGTATCGTGCTGTGTACTATGTGGACGCGAGCAACTGGGAGAGGTCGAACAGGAATTTGAGGAGGTTCCCCCTCTTCCTACTGGGGAGGCTGCTACTGGGTTCAAAGGTGAGACGACATCCACTATCATTTTCTGGAGCGCCTAGTAGACCTGAGAGAGTAGGGTAGTATGCCTAGGGGGCCGCCTTGCTGGTGCATTTGTTTTCCGGTCTGTCTCAAAGGACAGATCGAGAGGTGACTGTGAGTGGCTTTACACTGTTCCTCCAGGTAAAGTTTTTCTTAATTTCGCGTGAATACTAATGATATGCGATAGTGCAGCTATGGAGCTACCACTATATCCCAATGGGGAGAGCTCGACACTGGCGTTTGGTGGTGATGCCATTGGTTTGACGGTGGCAGCCTATCTTGAGTGCCGCCCCTTTATCCTACCCGTTGATGACATTGAGGAGGGAGCTACAAGAGTTGCCTACGACGATGGTAGTATTTTTTTTTTTGGTGATGGTTTTTTTTTTGACTAGTAAAATGCATGCATGCTAATGTAGGTGGTTTGGAGGCCTTATTTAGGCATGGTCGATGCCAACCAGCCGTGGGTTATAACAAGCCATGCCCGGTTTGGACGGGACCTTTGGGTCTATTGTCTGAACGAGATCGAGCCGCTTCGACTGCAATTGGCTATGAGGACCTTAGGGCTTGCCCAAGAATGCGTGGACGTGATCGCGCCATCTCGCATTGGGAGGAAAACACGTGGGAGGGCAGCCCGTGTTGACTGGAGGGTGCGCCTCCCTGAATAATATGAAGACTGGCAGCGGGGTGGCACACTCGTGGAGTCGCACATGCAGGATAGTGAGGAATACTTGAGCCTCTATAGGGTGACGTATGTGGAGCGACTCCAGCCCGAGAGGCTTGTGGAGGTAAATGCAAATTTTTTTCGTATATGTGATGCTGACTGGTATGTCATGGATGCAGGACACCCGTGATGCCATGATAGAAAACTTGCGAGCTCGCTTGGCAGACACGGAACAACAGTTGACTGACACCCGTGCAGCCTTGAATTCCTTGGTATATATGCAATGCATTCTCCTAATTATGATCCTGGATTCCCGGTGTTTTGCCACTAATTGCCACCTCATGTGTGTTATAGCATGCCCAGCTCGATGTGGCGTCATCAGCAGTGGGGGCAAGGGGTGCCTCCTCTAGTTTGTGGATCCCTTCCTCAGAAGTTACTTTGCTCCACTAGCAACTTGCTCGTACTATGCAGCGTGCCATGAAGGGAGAGGGGATGCTTTTTGCACATGTGAGTATTTCACCACTCAAGTTCTATTGTTCATGCTATGCCACATTCCTAAAAATGGTGAGAATGGCAGACAAGAGAGATGCAAGAGACACTTGCTCGTGCTGCACAAGGTAAGGCGAGGATAGCAGAGTTAGAGGAGGAACTGTGGCGTCATTCAGACGATGACCTCCGTCAGGACGTCATGGAGTTGAGGATCTTCCTTCAGCTAGAGAGGAAGGACAAAAAGAAAATGAGTAGAGAGAGAGGATAGAGAAAGAGAAAGAGCCGAGAGGTTGGTAGAGAGAGAGGAGAAGAGGGCCTTTGAGGTCCAATTATTGGAGCTCCGAACCAGCCTCGACATTGCTGAACAGTGGCTGAGAGATGGCGAGGATCGCTATCGAGGAGCACGTGAGCGTGATTTTCACGTCAGTAATTTCTTTGCTGCCCCCTCAGAGCGACAACAAAACGTGGAGACTGAGAAGGAAATGCAGGGCGATAAGAGTACCGCCTCGCATGGTTTGATGATACCTCTCAAGGATCCTCACCTAGAGGGTGGTGGGGAGAACAATGTTGAGAGAGAGGGTGAGGCTTAGAGTGGCATGATGTACTCACTCTCAATTATAGGAGGTTTTTGGAGAAAAAAGAATGTTGAATCTCTTGCTCTCTGCTTCTTCCATGCTTTCAACCCTGCATATGTCACTTACACAAGCAAGTTAGGTTTTCCGCTCTAACTTGGCCCCTTACTCAATAAGTGAGTGATTTCTTGAAAGCTAGTCTTGATAGCAGGTCAAGGGGCCAAGCCTTTATGAATTAAGGCAAAAGTAGATAAACGTAATGCGACACGCAAGCATGCAAATGCGAACGAGGAATTAAAAGTGTAGCACACAAATGCAATCACGCAAAATACATTTTTTATTTTTATTTTTTTGTTGTTTTTTGTTTGTTATTTTTTTATTTTTTATTTTGAAAATTATCGCAGCCCGACATAGCCCCTTCTAAAAGACGCGTAGAACAAAGGGCATCTACTCTTATAAGAAACCGGCATGGTTCTGGGATCAAGGGTGTTTACTCATTCACAAATTGTTCTTAATAACTCAACGTATGGTTAACGTGCTCGGTTTGATCCTCCCACTCAAGGTCTCATTCAGGGGCGGCCTCCTAAGTCCGCTTCCACCATCCCTTGAGTTCGGGGCATACCACTTAGAGAGGAAGGAAGAATGTGTTTAGGAATTTCACGAGAGGGTTCGAGAGACCTGGGAAGATGTCCCTCCCTGCCCTATCACCTGTTGGGGTTCGACCCTCGGCTAATGGGGGTTTATTTTATTTTTCTTTCTCTTGTCATCTTAGAGATGCATTCTTACGACCAGAGTATTCTTTGTGGTGATTTTGCCCCTTTTAGGGACATGACCAAGATTTTTCATTGCGGGGACTTTGCCCCTTTACCATGTGTTTGGGGTATTGCATTTTTTTCGGGCCCCTTGTGCCGAGACTTCCGCCTACTAAGGCGGTGGTTAGGTTTAGTAGTCTATCCCAAGGTCCCGCTCCCTCGTCGTGAACCGAGAAGGAGAGAATAGGTAGCACCCTACGCCCTCAGTCGGGCTTTAGCTTCCCTCAGATTTTGCGCCGTTTGATTTTGAGAGTGGAGTGTGAGTGTGTGCGCGAGTTAACCCCGAGTTAGACTACAAAGACCGAAGAGTGAATTGCCAACTTCGTTGGTCCTCGTACCATGTCGGTTGTTACACCTATCTAAGGGTAGTACTTCTTGAGGTAAAGCACATTCCAAGGGTGGGATAACTCGATCCCCTCAGCATTGACTAGCCTATAGGCGTTGCCAGGATACATAGCCTGAATCACGTACGACCCTTCCCAATTAGGTTGGAGTTTAGAACGCGTCCCACTAGGTTTCACAAAAACTCTTTTCACTACTATTTCACTGACTTTAAATTTTCTTTCAATGACCTTCTTTTGGTAAAAACGTGTAAGTCTATTTTTATAAACACGTGCATGCTCAGCAGTGACCAGTCGCTTCTCGTCTAAGAGTTCCAATTGGATAAGGAGTGAATCTCGACGTTCGTCGGTGGAAAGTTACTTGTCTAATTGTACCCTGAGAGAAGGAATCAGAGTTTCGTACGGGACCACCACCTCCATCCCATAAGTAAGGGCGAACGGGGTTTGTCCAGTGGGAGTACAGATTGAAGTGCGATAGGTCCATAGATCTTCGATAAATTTTTCTGGCCAATCCAAGAATTTATTAGACTCGCAGGTTTTCTTTATGATCTTGATCAATGTTTTATTAGTGGCCTCTGTCTGGCCATTGCCTTATGGATAATAAGGTGATGAATGATGCAATGCAATCTTGTACCTTTTGTAGAGGTCCTGAAGGTCCTGAGAAATGAATTATGGTCCATTGTCGATGATGATTATGCTTGGAATGCCGAACCTAGTGATGATGTTCTTCATGATGAACTTGCAGACCGTTGATGCTTTGATCTCCACGTAAGCTTCGACTTTGGCCCATTTGGTGAAGTACTCTGTTGCAGTAAGGATGATGATTTTTGCTTGGTGAGGGAGTTAGGATCACCAAGAGGACCGATGATGTCAAATGACCACATGGAGAAGGGCCATGGGGAGGATACTAGATGGAGTGAGGAGGATGGTGAATGAATTTTGTCGGCGTAAAGTTGACACTTTACACACCTACGGACAAAAATATCACAATCCTCTTCCATGGTGGGCCACTAAAAGCCTTGCCGAAGGATCTTCTTAGCAAGCATCTGACTGTTCACATGGCCACCGCACACACCTGAGTGTGCCTCCTCAACACATTTCTAGACCTCGTCGTCATCAAGACATCTTAAAAGAACACCAGTAAGGCTTCTTCTATACAACACTCCTCCAACCAATGTGTACTTCCATGCCACTCTCCTTATGATTATTTTATCCTCCATTATGGCTTCTTCAAGATAAGACTGATCTCTGAAGTATTTGGCAATCTCATAGAACCATGATTTCTCCTCGTCTACCAATTCTTCTTCCAATTCTACCAACATAATTTTCCTCTTCTCAATAATTCCTCCCTCCTGAACCTTCCTTGATAATTATTCCTTGATCTTCAGAAAGGCAGCATCTTGAACAGTAGGGGTAAGATGCTGGTGAATGACGATAGGCTCAAAACATCTACCTAGAGGGAAGGTTAATGATGATGCTAGTGAGGCAAGGGCAACGGCCAGAATATTCTGGTCATGTGGGACATGGACAAAGATCAGCTTGGTGAATAGCTTGGCATAGGGAGAAGTAAGCTCTTGATAGGGTTTGAGCTTGGGATCGAGGGTGCGATATTTGGTGAGCACCTGGCGGAGAATGAGTTGACTATCACCTACAATTCGTAGCTCGGTGACACCAAAAGAATGGCCAGCCTCTAACCCGGCTAGAAGAGCCTCATATTAGCTATGTTGTTGGTGACTGGGAATGCGAGCTTAAAAGCCTACGGGATGGTGACACCTTCAGGTGACAGAAGGACAATGCCGACACCTCTCCCTTGAGAGTGCAAAGCCCCATCAAAATGTAATGTCCACATGTGATCAGCTGAGTGGTTGATGGACATTAGTTCTTCATCTGGAAACTCTGATTGGATAGCGTCAAATCTGGGGAGAGGATGGTGAGCGAGATGCTCGGCTATCGCATAGCCTTTAATCACCTCTTTCTGAATATATGTGATGTCAAACTGAGATAGGAAGCTTTGTCAGCGTGCTACCCTATCAGTAAGTGTCACGTCCCGACGCGGAATATCGAGGGCGTGAGCGAGTCGTAATCAAGCGTGTCGATCAGAGCATGTACAAATTTAATTCTAAGACAAAGATAGATGAGAAAATGATACTTTTATTCCATCAAAATAGAGGTTTACATTGCTAATTCATAAGCCATAAAGGTAAATTACAAACTTCCAAACTCAAAGTACATGATTCTTGTAAAACACTAATGATCTACATAAATCTTAGGAAAAGAAAATCACTCTTTCACTCTTGTCCATTCCCTTGTTCAATGTCATTTCTTGCAACAATTTAACCAAAACGTAGGGTGAGCAAAAAGCTCAGTTTGATTTTATATCTCTAAAAACCAGGCAATCTTTAAGTGTTTAACAATTTAAGTAATCTTTCCAAGTTGCATCGAAAAGTGTAACATGAGTGGAATTTCTAAGTAATTGAGATAACAAGATATCAAGAGCAAATTTCAAGTAATAACTTTGAACAAGTGAGGAATTTCATGTAATTGGCCATTTCACGCAAGTCAAGTAATTCATGTAATTTTTCAAGTAATCATGTAAACAAGTAACAAGTACGAATAGTGGAATGCCGTAAAAATCTAGCAAGTCATGCACTTCGGTGCAATGCCACACCGTGGTCAATCAACTCCCATGGGCACAAGTACTTTCGGGCGCTCCTCCCAGGACCAGACCGGTCACCATTAATGCCAGGCATTGGGTCGGTGGATCATAAGATCCCAAGTACGTTTAGACATATACTTAACACTATGGCCAATGAATTCTAAGAATAAGCTCATTTGTAAAAAGTACAGATCTGGCAAAAATCTCAGAAGTTGCAAGAGAAGTGAATAATAATTTTAAGGCATCATGTTTAACGACATTAAGTCGTGGAATTCAAGAATGAGCGGTAACTAGGAAGAAAATTCAAGTAAATAGAACTAATAGAAT
This sequence comes from Amorphophallus konjac, assembly GCA_022559845.1. Classification (NCBI taxonomy): domain Eukaryota; kingdom Viridiplantae; phylum Streptophyta; class Magnoliopsida; order Alismatales; family Araceae; genus Amorphophallus; species Amorphophallus konjac. Next base: position 323,335,608 of record CM040123.1, on the reverse strand, counting down.
TATTTTAATTCCATAATTTAATCTGGTGTTCAATTGATCTAACAAGTGTTTAGGCATGTTTTCAGGAAGTTTTTTATATCCTGAAAGTATTTTAGTTTAGCCAAAACGCGGATTTTATAGCCAATCGGAATTCTGTTATGAACGTGGTGTAGGTAAGCATCATGTTCATGAAATCATTTGAGAATTCATTCTTAATTCTGTTAAGATTCAAAATATTAAATTTTTGATAAGATGTATATACTTTTGAATTAAAATCATGATTTCACATATTATTGATATTTTTAATGATAATAAGACATGATAAATGATAATAAGATAAAACAATAGATTTATCATGCAGAAAATAATTTAACATTCTAAAACGTAATTTTTATACACCAATTTGCTGATAACATGATAAAATAGATTTTTACATGCTGTAGGTAATTTTCATATATTTATTTACTGATATTATGATAAATATAGATTTTCATACTTAAGAAAATAGATTTTATTATGCTAAAAATAGTTTAATCATGCTAAAAATAATTTTAACATGTTAAAGTAATTTTAACATGCTAGAAATAATTTTATCATACTGAAAGTAATTTTATCGTGCTGAAAATTAATATTTAACATGTTAAAATTAATACTTAACATGCTAAACTAATTCTCATACATTAACTTACCGATGAGATGATAGAAAGAAGTTTACCATGTTGATTACAGAAATTCTCTGATAACAAAATAAATTTTATCATGTTGAAATTTTTTTTTACATTTATTTACTAATTATTAGATGGGAAAATAGATTTATCATGTTGATTTTTTTTAGATTTATTTACTAATTATTTGATGGGAAAATAAATTTATCATGCTGAAAAATAGTTTTTAAATAGCTTTAATATGCTGACAATAGTTCTAATATGCTAAAATAATTCTACCATGCTGAAAATAATTTTATCATACTGGAAGTAATTTTTAACATGCTGAAAATATATTTCACGTATTAGTTTACTAATAATATAGTAAAAATAGTTTTTTACATGCTAAAAAGAAGTTTTATTCTACAAAAATATTTTTTTTGACATGATGTAAAAATTAAAACACGCTAATATTACTTTTCCTTATTTTCGTGACTGAATGCTTAAAATTAATGTGGATTCCAAATGCTATAATTCCTATTGTATAGTGACTAAACTTTAGTCCCACATTGGAAGTTAGAAAAACTTCCTTCATAGGATGTGGGCTCGAGTTGTGTGTGGATCCGTGCCGTGCCGTGCCGAGGTGAGGTAAGGTTGGTTTTTTTGCTCTATAGCTATCGATAGGTAAAAATTTTATGAACGCGCTAGCTTATACTAGCGCGATCTTCAGATCGCGCTACCCTCGGGTAGCGCATTCTGGGAAATATATATATATTTTAAAATTATGTGTTTGACCTCTGAGGGTGAGAAAATATTCTGTATGAACGAGCTATGTCGGGGCAGCGCGTTCAAAACGTGCTCCTGAGGTGTAGCACGTTCTGGTTCTGACGAAAAACGGGAATATCCATCCAATAAAATGACCATAACTTGCTCATTTCTTAACAAAATTTAGGGAAACAGGTATCAATGAAAAGGGCACTAAAAAATACACAAGATAGCATGCTTTAATTGAGATTTAGCCTGAGAGATACCTACCTTTGAGCAGATCTAAGGTAGAGGTAGAAAAATACCCCAATAATAAGAAAACCCTTTGATCTCCGAATCTTCCCTTCAAATCCCCTCCAATCTCCGCACCAGCATACCCTAGGCCACCAAGGATGATTTGAGGGTCGAATGGGGTGCTATTTATAGCCAAAACTTAGCCAAATTTGTCAATATTCCTTGCCTAACAATGCCAAACTTTCCAACTCCGAATTGGTAGAAAATTTCAATTTTTCTTCTTAACCTAGTCTCCATTTGGTGTGAAACCAATGTAAAAACGGCTGGTCTAAGGTGGCTGGTAGGTAAGGGTTGATTCTTGAGTCAATCTTCTAGAAATGGAGTTATTTTAATCCCTTAAATGCCATATTAAACACATGTTACGAATTTAAGGTTAATTTAACCTTTATTCAATCATTTAACTATTAATTCAGTCCATATGGTCTTTTATTAGGCTTACTTTGATTTTTCTAAGGGTTAGAGTATTTAATTTTTATTTTTTCTTAAGTAAATTCAAGTAAATGCATTTATCTAGTTTATTTCAGATAGTAAAAATATAATTTAATTGTTTCATGAAGATTTTAATTATATAATTCATTGAAAAAAATTATTTGTCATATTAATTTATCGAGTTTCTACATCCTTTCCCACTTAAAAGAATTTGGTCCTCCAAATTCACATTATATAACTAAAATTCAAAGATTCGAATAGAGAAGCCGAATTTCTAACCGGAGATTAAGTCCGGATACTTCTTCTTGATGGACTCTTCCAATTCCAAGGTGGCTTCCTCGAATCCACGCTTGCTCCATTGAACTTTTACCATCGGAATGGCCCGATTCCTCAGTTTGTGTAATTTTCGATCCAGTATCTTGATCGGTCTTTCTTCATATGATAAGTCCTTTTGTAGCTTCAAATCTTCAAACTGTATCACATGCGAAGGATCGTACACGTACTTCCTCCGCATTGATACATGGAAGACATCATGTACACCGGCCAGTTGAGGAGGCAAAGCCAGCTTGTACACCACCTCGCCGATTCTCTCCAGAATCTCGAAAGGGCCGATACATCTTGGACTCAACTTTCCTTTGATGTCGAATCTTTTAATTCCACGAGTGGGTGAGATCTTTAAGAAGACGTTCTCCCCCACTTGGAACTCGATGTCTCTCCTCCGATTGTCGGCATAACTTTTTTGCCGTGATTGAGCTACCTTCAATCTTTCTTGAATCAACTGGATTTTGTCAGTTGTATCTTGGACAATATCGGGACCAAGCAATCCCTTCTCTCCAACCTCGCTCCAGCATAGAGGCGATCTACAGCTTCGGCCATAAAGAGCTTCAAATGGTGCCATTTGTATACTTGACTGATAGCTATTGTTATAAGCGAACTCAATCAATGGTAAATGTTCATGCCAACTTCCGCCGAAGTCTATCATACATGCTCTCAACATATCTTTAATAATCTGATTCGTCCTCTCGGTTTGTCCATCAGTCTGAGGGTGAAAAATAGTGCTAAATCTTAGCCTAGTACCCATAGATGATTGCAAACTTTTTCAGAAGTGAGAGGTGAATCTCAGATCTTGATCCGAAATAATAGAACTTGGAATACCATGTAGCCTTACGATCTCTTTGATATATAAGGCGTCTAGAACATCCGCAGTCCATTTAGTCTTGATAGGTAAAAAGTGAGCGGACTTGGTTAACCGGTCCACAATTACCCATATAGCATCAAAATCACTTCGGGTCTTCGGCAATCCAACTATGAAGTCCATACCGATACTATCCCATTTCCATTCGGGTATTTCGAGAGGCTTGAGTTTACCAGCCGGTTTGAGGTGCTCGACTTTAACTTGTTGACATACCAAGCATCGACTTACGAACTCGACTATCTCTCTTTTAATGTTAGGCCACCAGAAAGTTCTCTTGAGGTCTTGGTACATTTTTGTAGCACCGGGGTGAATAGTGTACCTTGACCGATGTGCTTCCTCCAAGATTTTGCCCTTGATGGTAGAACAATCGGGTATGCAAGTTCTTCCTTTTAATAATAACCTTCCATCATTAGCCAGAAGGAAATCTGGTCGTTGATCTAGTTTCTCTTTAATTTCAACAATCATCGGATCATCATCTTGCCATTCCTTGATTTTCGAGAGTAACTCGGGTTGGAGTCGAATATTTGCAATAAACACTTCGTCTTTCTTCTCCTCCACATTGAGGTTTAAATTTGCCATTTCTTCAAGTAGATGCCAGTCTTTAACCATCAAACTTAATAATAAGGCCATTGGCTTCTGGCTAAGAGCATCAGCTACAACATTGCCTTTCCCAGGGTGGTATTGTATAGAGAAATCAAAATCCTTTAAGTATTCCAACCACCGTCTTTGTCTCATGTTGAGCTCCTTTTGAGAGAATAAATATTTGAGACTCTTGTGATCGGAATACACAATAAAGGCTTCGCCATAGAGATAATGTCGCCAGATCTTCAAAGCAAAGACCACAGCTGCCAACTCTAGGTCATGCACAGGGTAATTTTCCTCGTGTTTCTTTAATTACCTTGAAGAATAGGCTATAACCTTACCATGTTGCATTAATATGCAACCTAAGCCAATTCCGGATGCATCAACATACACTTCGAATCCTCCTCCTTCCGTAGGTAATGTGAGAATAGGGGCAGTCGTCAGACAATCCTTTAAAGTTTGAAAGCTCTTCTCGCATTTTCCAAACCACATAAAAGGATTCTCTTTTCTTATCAATCTTGTCAAAGATACCGTAATCTTAGAGAAGTCCTTGATAAATCTTTTATAATATCCAGCCAATCCCAAGAAGCTTCGGATTTTCGTCACACTAGTAGGTCTTTCCCAGTTCTTTACTGCCTCGACCTTTGAAGGATCGACAGCGATACCGTTCCGAGAAATTACGTGACCGAGAAAAGAAACTTCCTCCAACCAGAAATCACACTTGCTTAATTTGGCATGAAGCTTGTGATCTCTTAATAATTGAAGGGCCTTCTTGAGATGTTCTTCATGTTCTTCCTTTGACTTGGAGTAGATCAAAATGTCGTCAATGAAGACAACCACAAATTGATCGAGGTATGGCCTGAATACACTGTTCATTAATTGCATAAATGTGGCAGGCACGTTTGTTAGGCCAAAAGGCTTAACGGTGAACTCGTAATGCCCATACCTACTCCGAAATGTAGTCTTGTGAATATCCCCTTCCTTGATCTTTAATTGATGATAACTAGATCGAAGATCAATCTTTGAGAAATATCGAGCTCCAGAAATCTGGTCGAATAATTCATCGATCCTCGGTAATGGATATTTATTCTTGATGGTGAGTTGATTCAATTGCCGATAATCAACACATAGTCTCATCGAACCATCCTTCTTTTTAACAAAGAGGACCGGGGCTCCCCAAGGTGAAGTACTTGGTCGGATAAACCCCTTTTCCAATAACTCATATAGTTGTTCCTTTAACTCCTTCATTTCAACGGCAGACATCCGATATGAGCTTTAGAAACTGGTGCAGCTCCCGGAATTAACTCAATAGAGAAGATAACTTCTCTCTCTAGAGGAATACCAGGTAACTCGTCTGGAAATATATCAGAATAATCCCGAACGATAGGAATGTTCTTTAGAACGGGTTCCATGTGCTCGGTCATGGTGATAGAAACTAGGAAACCGGCACAACCATTCCTTAATAATTTCTCAGCTTTGAGGGACGAAATGAGAGATATGTGTCTAGAATGCCTGATACCAGAAAATAAGAGGTTGGGGTAACCCATAAAAGTTACCGTACCCAACTTGCAGTTGACACTAGCACCATGTGCAGATAGCCAATCGGCACCCAATATAACATCATATCCGACCATCTCCATGCATACCAAATCAGCGGGTAAGTTATAATCGCTAATTAGAACTTCACTAGCAGGATAGAAATGTTTAATCTCCGTTCCCGTTCCAATAGGGGTAGTAATAGTGAGTGTAGAATCTAATGGAACAAGATTCATAGGTAAAAGACCAGCAAATCTTCTAGATATAAATGAATGCATAGCTCCGGTGTCAAATAAGACAGAGGCATGCCTTGAGTACACAGAAAGAGTACCTTCCACGACGCCTCCTTCCTCGGTAGGTTCCGCATCCATAAGAGCTTGAAGTCTTCCTTGCTTTTTGACAATAGGTGAAGCTTCTCGGTGGAGCTTGCTCGTTGAGAAGAGGACAATTCGGGATCCTATGCTCCCGACTCCCGCATCAAAGACATGCGTCGAGCTTTCTCCAACATTTCTCGGCTTTGTGTCCGAGTTTCTCGTAGAATTTGCATAATTCCTTTGATGACATAGAGAAAGGAATAATTTGCTTGTCAAAGGTTCTTGGCTTCTTGTCCCCTTGAAAGTTACGTCCACCCTTGTTGAAATTTCGGCCATCCTTGTTGAAGTTACGCCCGTCATTAGGCCTTTTCTTCTCGAAGGAAGGTTTGAAACTTCCAGACCCAGTAACTTGCTCTCTCTTGGCTTCCCTTCCTCGGATGCGATCCGATAACTCCGTTGCATCTTCTAGGAGTTGTGCTCTCCGTACCGCATCAGAATAAATTTGGATATCCATCGGGGCGAGTTGAGTAATATATTGAGGCCTTAAGCCATTTAAGAACCTCCTTGCCTTCATTTTATCGATACCCACGAGATGTGGAGCATACCGAGATAATCTTGAGAATTGAGCATCATATTCGGCTACCGATAAACCCCTTTGCTTCAAAGCGGCAAATTCGGCGACCTTCCTTTCTTGCACTCGGTCAGAAAAATATTTACTATTGAAGTGTTCCACGAACTCTTCCCATAGAATTTGGTCGTGCGGTAAGTAGCTTCGACCGATTCCCACCAGGCACATGCATCTCTTTCCAGTTGGAATGTAGCGAGTATGACCTTTTCCTCGTCAGCACATTGCATAACTCGGAATATCTTCTCGATCTCCTTAATCCAGTGTTCGGCTTCATCCAGATCCATAGATCCAGCGAACTTGGGAGGGTTCATGCTTCGGAAATTCTTATGCAAATCACCAGCTCCTCGGTTTGCTCCTCCCTGAGCAACCTGTTGGAGGGCTTGGGTTAAGCCTTGAACGGTGCGCTGCATCTCACGCCATTGAGCTCTCTCGGTGGCCATTTGCGAGAATTTGCCTGAAACCATAATTCCAAGGTTTATTATTTTTATTTTGGTATTTATTTCCTGATAATTCTCTTTTTCTTAGAACTTAACCCGTGTTTCTACCCAATCTTACCGGAAAGGTTTTAAGACCTATCCAATTTTTAGATATTGATCTAAAACCTAACCTAAGTTTAAGAATCCTAGATTTTATGTAACCTAGGCTCTGATACCACAAAGACTGTCATGCCCCGACGCGGAATATTGAGGGCATGGGCGAGTCATAATCAAGCGTGTCGATCAGAGCATGTACAAATTTAATTCTAAGACAAAGATAGATGAGAAAATGATACTTTTATTCCATCAAAATAGAGGTTTACATTGCTAATTCATAAGCCATAAAGGCAAATTACAAACTTCCAAACCCAAAGTACATGATTCTTGTAAAACACTAATGATCTACATAAATCCTAGGGAAAAGAAAATCACTCTTTCACTCTTGTCCATTCCCTTGTTCAATGTCATTTCCTGCAACAATTTAACCAAAACGTAGGGTGAGCAAAAAGCTCAGTAGATTTTATATCTCTAAAAACCAGGCAATCTTTAAGTGTTTAACAATTTAAGTAATCTTTCCAAGTTGCATCGAAAAGTGTATAACATGAGTGGAATTTCCAAGTAATTGAGATAACAAGATATCAAGAGAAATTTTTAAGTAATAACTTTGAACAAGTAAAGAATTTCATGTAATTGGCCATTTCATGCAAGTCAAGTAATTCATGTAATTTTTCAAGTAATCATGTAAACAAGTAACAAGTACGAATAGTGGAATGCCGTAAAAATCTAGCAAGTCATGCACTTCGGTGCAATACCACACCGTGGTCAATCAACTTCCATGGCCACAAGTACTTTCGGGCGCTCCTCCCAGGACAAGACCGGGCCCCATTAATGCCATGCATTGGGTCGGTGGATCATAAGATCCCAAGTACGTTTAGACATCCACTTAACACTATGGTCAATGAATTCCAAGAATAAGCTCATTTGTAAAAAGTACAGATCTGACAAAAATCTCAGAAGTTGCAAGAGAAGTGAATAATAATTTTAAGGCATCATGTTTAACGACATTAAGTCGTGGAATTCAAGAATGAACGGTAACTAGGAAGAAAATTCAAGTAAATAGAACTAATAGTATTATTTTAATTCCATAATTTAATCTGGTGTTCAATTGATTTAACAAGTGTTTATGCATGTTTTCAGGAAGTTTTTTATATCCTGAAGGTATTTTAGTTTAGCCAAAACGCGGATTTTATAGCCAATCGGAATTCTGTTATGAACGTGGTGTAGGTAAGCACCATGTTCATGAAATCATTTGAGAATTTATTCTTAATTCTGTTAAGATTCAGAAATATTAAATTTTTGATAAGATGTATATACTTTTGAATTAAAATCATGATTTCACATATTATTGCTATTTTTAATGATAATAAGACATGGTAAATGATAATAAGATAGAATAATAGATTTATCATGCATAAAATAATTTAACATGCTAAAAAGTAATTTTTATACACCAATTTGCTGATAACATGATAAAACAGATTTTTACATGCTGTAGGTAATTTTCATATATTTATTTACTGATATTATGATAAATATAGATTTTCATGCTTAAGAAAATAGATTTATTATGCTAAAAATAGTTTCATCATGCTGAAAATAATTCTAACATGTTAAAGTAATTTTAACATGCTAGAAATAATTTTATCATACTGAGAGTAATTTTATCATGCTGAAAATTAATATTTAACATGCTAAAATTAATACTTAACATGTTAAAATAATTCTCATACATTAACTTACTGATGAGATGATAAAAGAAGTTTACCATGCTGATTACAGAAATTCTCTGATAACAAAATAAATTTTATCAAGCTGAAATATTTTTTTACATTTATTTACTATTTATTTGATGGGAAAATAGATTTATCATGTTGAAAAATAGTTTTTAAATAGCTTTAATATGTTGACAATAGTTCTAATATGCTAAAATAATTCTACCATGCTGAAAATAATTTTATCAAGCTGGAAGTAATTTTTAACATGCTGGAAATATTTTTCATGTATTAGTTTACTAATAATATGCTAAAAATACATTTTTACATGCTAAAAAGAATTTTTATTCTACAAAAATATTTTTTTTTGACATGATGTAAAAATTCAAACATGCTAATATTGCTTTTCCTTATTTTGGTGACTGAATGCTTACAATTAATGTGGATTCCAAATACTATAATTCCTATTGTATAGTGACTAAACTTTAGTCCCACATTGGAAGTTAGAAAAACTTCCTTGGCTTTATATGTTGGAGAGCTCACCCTTGGGTCAGGACCCAAGGGGCATAGGATGTGGGCTCGAGTTGTGTGTGGATACGAAACTGTTATGTTGGTTGGTTGGTCAGTTTTTTAAAGAACGCGACGTGGCAGGCTCTCGCGTTCTCAAGAATTTTTTTTTTGAAATTGTTTTGTCTGACCCCCGGGCATTCCGGGTATCGATTTCAGATCGCGCTAGCCTTGACTTGGGTAGCGCGGTCTAGATATATATATATATATATATATATATATATATATATATATATATTGAACAGTGGATAGCGGGAAATAGGGTCTGTAGGAATTCGCCATGTCGGGGCAGCGCGTTCATGAACGCGCCCCTGATGGGCAGGGCGTTATGGTCCCGTGGAAAAATGGGAATACCCCTCTAGTAAAATGACCATAACTTGCTCATTTCTTAACGAAATTTAGAGTAACATGTATCACTGGAAAGAGCACAGAAAAACAAATAAGGTGGCATGCTTTAATTAAGATTTGGCCTGAGAGACACCTACCTTTGAGTAGATCTAAGGAGAGGTAGAAAATATAAGAAAACCTTTGATCTCCGAATCTTCCCTTCAAATCCCCTCCAATCTCCGCACCAGCATACCCTAGGCCACCAAGGATGATTTGAGGGTCGAATGGGGTGCTATTTATAGCCAAAATTTGGCCAAATTTGGCAAGATTCCTTGCCTAACAATGCCAAACTTTCCAACTCCGAATTGGTAGAAAAGTCCAATTTTTCTTCTTAACCTAGCCTCCATTTGGTGTGAAACCAATGTAAAAATGGCTCGTCTAAGGTGGCTGGTAGGTAGGGGTTGATTCTTGAGTCAATCTTCTAAAAATGGAGTTATTTTAATCCCTTAAATGCCATATTAAACACATGTTACGAATTTAAGGTTAATTTAACCTTTATTCAATCCTTTAACCATTAATTCAGCCTATTATGGATTATCTAATGGGCCAATTGTAATCCTAATCCATTATATGGACTTTTATTGGGCTTACTATTATTTTTCTAAGGGTTAGAGTATTTAATTTCTATTTTTCTTAAGTAAATTCAAGTAAATGCATTTATCTAGTTTATTTCACATAATAAAAATATAATTTAATTGTTTCATGAAGATTTTAATGATATAATTCATTGAACAAAATTATTTGTCATATTAATTTATCAGGTTTCTACAGTAAGGATAGATTTCTCCAAGAGAAACTTGATAGGATTCATTCGGGCAATCAAATGGACTTTGTGAGCCAAAAAGTAGTGTTTCAACTTCTGTATCACCCAAACTTGGGTGACACAAGTTTTCTCCATAGTTGTGTATTTCTGATCACATCGGTTGAGAAGTTTGGACAAGTAATAGGCCGCCCTTTCCTTGCCCTCTTCATTTGTTTGTGCCAGGATAACTCCCACAAAGTCATCCAGGACTGAGATATAAAGAATTAGAGGTTTGCCTAGTATGGGTGGTATCAAGGCAGGTGGATTAGACAGATATTCCTTCAATCCTTCAAAAGCTTAATGACACTTAGAATCCTAACGAAACTCGATTCCCGGCTTGGTCAACTCATAGAAAGGTTTACAACTTTGTGAATGCTGAGACACAAACTAACGAATAAATTGTAACCTCCCAGTTAAACCTCTAACTTCTCTCAGATTCTTCGGAGGTGTCATGTCCATGATTGCCTTGGCCTTGTTGGGATCTATCTCAATGCCCCTTTTGCTCACGATGAAGCGCAACAACTTACCCGATGAAACACCAAACACGCACTTCTTTAGATTCATCTTTAATTTGAATTCCCTCGCTCTTTGTAACACCTTTGCTAGAACTTCTGTATGGTCTGCCCTAGTCCTTGATTTCACCAACAAGTCATCCACATGTACCTCCAAATATACGTGCATCATGTCGTGAAATATTACCATTATAGCTCTTTGATAAGTTGCTCTAGCATTTTATAATCCAAATGGCATAACCACGTAACAGTAGATTCCCCAAGGTGTTGTGAATGATGTCTTCTCCCGATCCTCTTCTGCCAAATGAATTTGAATGTATCTCGAAAAGCCATCAATAAATGAGAGAGTTTCATATCTTGCCGTGTTGTCAATCAACAGATCAATGTGAGGCAAGGGGAAATCATCTTTTAGACATGCACGGTTAAGGTCCTAGAAGTCAATGGAGATCCTGACTTTCCCATCCTTCTTCATGGCTGGGACAATATTTGCCACCCATTGGGGATAAAAGACGACTCTAATAAACCTGGCTTTGTGGAGCTTGTCGACCTCTTCCTTCATTTTCAAAGCCATTTGAGAGTGGAAATGCCTTAACCTTTGCTTTACCGAGACGGACCGTGATTTTAAGGTTAGACAAAGCTCAACCAGGGTGGAATCCAAACCCGACATATCCTCGTAGCTCCATGCGAACGTGTCCTTATATTCCTTAACAACTTTGATCAATGTCCCTTCTTAAAATGATGGCAAATTATCACTTATGAGGGCAATTTTAGGGTCTTCCTCGGTTTCCAAGTTTATTTCCTTGGTGGATTCTTCTACAGCGGCTGACGGCTCATCAAATCTTCTCATTCCACTAGTGTAGGTGTCAGCCGCGCCCTCATATTCTTCATCCCCTTCTTCGGTAGGGTACTCTTCATCTATTATCTTATAAACTCCGTACCCTTCATCTATTGCACAATTCTCCTCACATTCTATCTCCGATAATTAGATGCGATTTTCTACTAGTTGCGGAATCTCTAGGCATGCTCGACACCTATCAGATAGATCTAGGAGGAACCGATGGGGGATTCACTTACCCTTGAATTTCTTTTGGGTGCTACTGTAACGACCCAAGATCCAGATGCCGGGAATAACCCAATACCATTCGAACTCTGGACCGTCGCCCATGAGCCGGAGGGCTCAGAAGGGCTAAAAGGATAGGTGTGGTGTACACAGAAATAGGAAATAAAGTAGGACAATTCAATAATTAATAGAAATAAATAATCTAACTACAGAGTCCAGTCCAACAAAAGAACATTCTAAGGCAGAGAAGTGTACCCAACGCCGAGAGAACACTCGGCCCGGCGAGCTGGCAACTAAGAACCTCCACGTAGCACCCTCGAACCTCAAGGAAGAACCGCCACACCTGAAAACAAGGGATGAGCCTCCTATCACTGGCCCAGTAAGGGTCCCGTGGAACCCCAACCGTAAACATCAGTGGTAGGGAAAGCAGCAACAACAAGAACAACAATAACAGTAGGAACAGTAAACACGGTGGTCGGTAAAACCTCAGCTCTACAACTACTCCTACTGTACCAGAAAATACATCCTAATCTCCCAGTCGGGGGACCACCAGACTAAAAACCACCCTTGGCTACGCCGCCAAGGTAACCATCACGACACCACTGTCGTGGATCGGACACTACGTAGGAAAACCCTCGGTCACGCTCACCGGAACCCTAGACCTCGACCTCGGGAAAAGCACTCAGAGACCTGTGGAACGCGGATTTTATCTTATTTATTTTATTTATTTATTTATTGATTTATTGGCGTGCCAGTCACATGTGTGACGATTTCATTGTGCACTCGATCTAACTTGGTCAGTCGATTGTGAGTGATCGCGTCTGGACCAGAAGTCCGTCATACCATAAAGGTTATGACGTTAATTACGCCCTTCCTAAGAAGGACAACCCTTGATTAAACGCCAAAAATAGGAGGCCTCGAGAGGCAAACATATATTCATGTGCGTAAATGGAACTTCATACCGGAGCCAGGGAGGCGGGCAAGATAATGACATCAACCATAGATACAGATGATATCGTTAAGTCGGCGGTTCAAAGACCGGGCTTAGGGGGGAAGGGAAAATTTCAGTCACAGGCAGACCGGGCCGTGGCCATGATGGAGGTTTAAAACATCGATCGATATTTCGACAGCATTTCCCCTTTATCTGGATTATGCCCAGGGGGAAATAGGCTATCACCCATGGAGTGCCGGGATGAAAGCCGAGAGAAAGAGAGAGGCCAAACCTCCCGACCTATATATATCTGCCATAGGGTAGTGTTTGATTTTCCCCTTTGTGGAAGTCGGCGGAACTCGTGCAGTGGCAGAGCCCTCTCGAGCTAAAAGGGTTATCCATGGACCCGATGCGGGACGACGGAATGTAAGTGAACGCTCAATATTGCGCCCTCGCACGCGGATCGACCTGCGCGGTCAGGTCGCGGGGATCGACCTGCGCCCTCGCACGCGGATGTCATGCATAGGTTCCCGGGGATAGCTTAATGTAGACTTTCATCATCCTGGGAGAATTTTGGCAGCACCTCCCCTAGACTGAGCATTTGCCAGGGGGAGATATAGGCTGACATCCACGGAATGTCGGGATGAAAACCAGAAAGTGAGAGAGCACTAAGGCTCAGGGAGACTGTGTATGTCTCTAGCATCGGTCGCTATTCTCCTTCTCGGAGACCTACGAAACCCTTGTAAAGACAAGGTCCGCCGGACCCGTGGGGTTGCATGTGAATCCGATTCGGGACATAGGAATGTAGGGGAGATCAATCCCCTAATTAATTTATCTCCTGGGGTGCACATGACGACTCAAGGATGTCTCAGGATAGGTGGAGGAAGCGGCCAAAGGGGTGGACAGAGGATTGGCATTGGGTTCTCGGCACAGCCGGGAGATCAAGGGGGTTCCCGGCGCGGAACCCTCTCGGCGCGCTGGTTCCCGGCGTGGCTTTAGCGGGGTTCTCGGTGCGGATTTTAGTGGCCAAGGGGGGGTCTCGGCCAAGGGTTTAGTCAGTCAAAAGGGGGTCTTGGCGGATGGGTTCTCGGCGCGCTCCAAAGGCAAAAGAAGGGAGGAGGGAGGCTCCCGGCATGGAGCCTCTCGGCGCGCTCCTCATCACGCCGGGAGGCTGGCGCCGAGAGGCCAAAGGCAAGGGGAAGGTCTCGGCTGGGGGCTTCCCGGTGCGCCCATTACCACGCCGGGAAGGTGGTGCCGGGAAGCGGAGAGCTGGGGGGTTCACGTGGAAGTGGCCTGGAGAGACTTTTGTCGGTTTGCTGAAGAAGGAGGTCTCTCGGCAGCGTAGTTCTCGGCGGGGAATTTTGCACGCCGAGAGGATGGAATTGCTACAGGGTTTCATGATTCACAGAGCTGAAACGATGCTCTGTTTGGGGATTTTATGAGATTTCTGGCTCGGATTGAAGCTGGATTTAGAGTGTAAGCGAGAGATTACACAGATATGGGTCTGATTTGCCAAAGGTGGGCTGGGTTCAAAGGGGAATCGAAGGAATCACTGCAGGATGGGGTTCTGAATCGTCATATTATCATTGACCCTCAGGGGCTCATTTGCTGGCACCTTTGGTCGCCTGGGGGCCAAGAGATGGCCATCTCTGACCCCAGGGGCGACCCTGATGTAATTGTTCGGACTGGAGCCGGATTAGAAACCATCGATATTAATTTATTGAAGCAGCTTACTTACTCCTGTGAGAAGAGGATCTCAAGTAAACCCTCGGAGTTACTGCCAGTATCGGTAGCAGACTGTCCCAGAAGCCAAGAGATGGTCTGTCTCTGGCCCTAGGACAAGTCTGGGAAACTTTATGCAAACGATGATGAATCGGAGAGGGACATCGGCTCATTTAGAACGACATTTATTCTACTGCAGACAATTGAGCCCGAAGACCCACCGGGGAATCGGACGCACTTCAGTTGGACTCAAAATGGAAACATATAGAGGAAAAGCATAGCAGCAGACAGAGAGATAGCGGGTAGATACTTCAATCACCCAGCGCCCAAACGGGCCACTGGAGCATTTTATTTCATTGGATCACTCCAGAACTCACACCAATCACACGGAGGGAATGAGGGAAAGGGAGATGAATATACATTGGGATATCCCGATTACATCAAAAAGAAAATCGAGATAAACTCGGCAGGATTACATGAAGAAGAAAACAGAACCATGGGGGAGGGCGGAGCATTGACTCCTCTCCCTCCCCGGCTGCCCACCTGGAGCTTCCTCTCCTTCTTTCTCTTCTTCTTTCTTTTCTCAGCAGAGGAGGCTCTCTCTCTCGTTTCTTGCTCTGTTCTATCCTCTCCTCCGATCCTCCTTTTTTCTCTTCTTCGAATGAGTGGGTTTTATAGGCCCCTTGACTGACTTCTCGGCCGACAGCAACCGGCGTGCCCTTAACGAGGCTCCCGGCGCGGCAGGTGGTGTCGATGGCAGCTCCCGGCGCGCCTTAGTCGGAAGCAGTAGGCTTCTCGGCGCCCCTTCCCCATATGGACCTTGTTGGGCTTTCGGCGTGGCCACTATCGGTGCGCCTTTTGGTGGCCGTGGGCCTCTTCAGCAGCTTCTCGGTGCCACAGGTATTGGCCCATTTAGGGCTTTTGGGCTTCTTATATTCATTTCTTCAGTTGTGAGGGCTGACTCATCGGCTGACATATCTTGTTGGCTGAGCCTCTTTCTTGCTCGTTCGGGGATGGTCCCGAGTATCTTCCGAGGTCTTGTGTCTCGTTTCAGTGGTTCTCTATTAGAGCCGGCTGTCTCTTCTTTTCTTCTTTTATTCTTGAAAACAAGATAACAGAAATAAGACATTTTATAAAGGTATTTTAGGGTTATTATTATTATTTCATTGATGCTATTATTATTATCTTTATTTTAGGCGTCAACAAGACCACACGCGAAACCACGTCTCGCAGACGGGAAAGCGACACTCGAGTCACTAAAACTCACGTCACGTGACAGGAGCACTACCCACCAGAAGCAAGGCCGGATGCATCCACTGACGACTTAGTTCGCAGCCTCAAGTGTCTCTCTACGACACCCCAGGCGGAGACCGAGACACTGTACAAGTAACCAGGAACATAGAACAAGGACTAGCTGGGGTCGCGCTCGTCAGCGTGTGTCCACTGCCTCCAACTACGTGTGCATACACAGACCATCCGCTCTAGGTCGGGTCCTCTAGCTGGTTTTTCCCCCCAGTCAGACTTAGGCTGCAAAGACTAGGGGCCCTATGGTAACCAGCCTAAAAATCGTCTCTCTCGGGTCACGCTCTCCACCACTCCCAAGTGGGTTCGCACACGTGTGCGCAAGAAAGCTACGGCTAGTGGAAGGTCACTAAACGTGAACACGGAAAGCCATGCACGCACCCATCACGAGTAACGAGGAGTACCTAGGTGGCTCGGAGCCACCCGACTCTGGACAACCCACTAGATCTACTAACCCAACGTTCCTTGAGTCACGAGACTCAAGTCAAGA
Organism: Amorphophallus konjac; assembly: GCA_022559845.1. Lineage (NCBI taxonomy): Eukaryota > Viridiplantae > Streptophyta > Magnoliopsida > Alismatales > Araceae > Amorphophallus > Amorphophallus konjac. Next base: position 323,319,221 of record CM040123.1, on the reverse strand, counting down.
CCGTTGCACGTGACGGTACAACGCCGTCAATCTAGCCTAATCCCTAGGTCTAAAACCACGGCACGATGACTCACCAGGCAGTTCACAACTGTCGAGACCATTCCCTCATAAAGGGAACTTGGAAAACCTCCAGCCCCAAGCTGGTTAACTGGACACACAGTCCAAGGCCACACACATGGCCCACTCGGAAATCATCTTTCGGAGAAACCCACGCCGTGCGGGGAAGGCCCACCGTACTCATGCCGACTCACGGTGACTCAATCTAGCGAGAGCACGAAAGTCTGGAACACATGGGGTCACCCGGACCCCCAAGACCCACGGTCACACTAATCGAGGTAAAATGATACCTTCAGACACCCAAAACATGGACACGAGACCCACGGGGTGTTCGGGACATCCACGAGGCCGAAGGTCGACCACTGGGTCACAACTAGGTCGATCGGAGGCCAAAACGACACGACCAAAATGCTGAAATCATGAAACCCAAGTGGCGGTCATCCACTTGACCGTTACCAAAGGCAGGCGGTCCACCCAGGACCGTTAATCCCAACCTAGCGGTCCAGACAGAACAACTAACCCCCAGAAGCACCTAGGACCTAGGCGGTCATGCCCTGATTGCTAAACACTAGTTGGCGGTCTCCTCGAGACCGCTACCCACTAGTGGCGGTCCATCGCGTGACCGCAAGCCTCGAACTGACATAGGGGGACCCCTGGTGGTCTCCATATGGCCTCCAGGTCACCTAGCGGTCCTTGGAAGGACCGCTAGGTCGTCCCGAGCGCGAAAATGGCAAACTTCACAAAAAAACCCATTCCACCCCCCGTTCACACCCATGTGAAGGGGAAAACAAGGGGAAACTAGTCTCTAGACTCTCTAGCACCGAGAGGACCCATATAAACCCCAAAAACCACATCAAAGAGCGAAAATCGACTCACACCCCAAAACATGCTCTTTATACCCCGACGAAGAAATAAATCCATTCGGCTCGCCTCGGGCTACCAAATCGTGGGGAAATGAAGTACTCGAGCTAGGGAACCATCCCCCTACCTCCAACAAAGATTTCACGCGTCGAGATCACCGATCCACGAAGAAAGCGCCATTAAAGCCTTCGCCGGCTCGCGATCCCCCGAACCGCCTCCACCACCGCGATACTCGTCCTGTGCCCGTCACTCTACGCCCCATGAGCATCGCCACCCCACCCTTGCCGCCTCTGTTGGCTGCCCAGAGTGAGAGGGGGGGAGAGGGGAGAGCGTGAGAGAAGAGAGAGGGTGAGGGAGAGAAATGAGAGATGGGGAGAGAAAGAAAAGAGGTTATATATATATAGAAAATCCAAAAATTTCAGAGAATATGAAAAATAGAGAAAAATCACCTGCCTAATCCTGGGAAAACGCACAACACGCTGGTAATGTCCCAGAGTCGGAGAACGCAATGGTTCACCCTACACGGGATTCCGAAGGTCTGACAGGAAAAAACACGTGTGAACCGCAAATCTCAATCTGGGACCCACCAAAACGATCTGAAAGCCACGGATCTTGATCCGATAATTATCTAAAAAACCTAGGACATTACAGCCCTCCCCCCTTAAAGAAATTTCATCCTCGAAATTCAAGACTAGCACCAAGTCACAGGGGGGAACACCTTAACCAACTGACAACGCTGTTAGGGCTCCAGCACAAAAACCTCAATTCTCACAAAAGCACCCATCTTAAGGGTTACGGCCAGACCATAATCATGAGCAACGCCTCGCTCTGCACATAACACACATCGATCATCAGAGAACGTATAACACAAAAGCACAAGTCTGGTATCACCTCAGTCAACACGAAAACCACTCATAGCACCACTGCCACAATCTCACTCACCGAGGAGACACAATCCTTATTACGAGGGATAGCCACCGCTCCATCCATGCTCGGCGGACCAACCAAATGTCAACCTCTCTACCAGCTGACTGCCACAAATCCATCAGCTCCACGCCAAGGACCATCTCACACTTGGCAAGCTGAACGCCAATAACCACACTGGACTAGCTCTGTCAGAACTCAAACTTCAACAAAGCCCAGATCCCATCCGAAAAAGCACATCACGAAAATGGCCACCGAAGGCCTCGCTTGCACACAGCTCTCACCATTCTCGATACGCAACCATCAGCATCTTCTGTCTATGAAAGACCATACACTGGTCACCAGACACTCGCCAACGGAAAACCCTTGACTTACTTAGCTTCTTCCTTCTTTTCTGGTCCTTCACCAGGTCTGAAGGGCACATTCCAAACCTCAACAAGCCATTCGTTGAATCTCATACAGACCATTATCGCAACTCGAGCCAAATCTCGCTTGGACACCGCACCTGATCTCGAGCTTCACGCCAACTCTACCCTTTCAAGGGAGAACGGCGAAACCACGCAACAGGATTCCATAATCCTCGATCCTCACATCACTCGACTCAGACTCATAGGGGAATCCTCCCATGCTGGTCACCAGACCAAAGACCACCATTCCAATGCCAACGTCTCTTCAGAGACCACCATACACAGGCATCGTTCATCGCCCTATCTCATCAAGTCCTCTCACATCTCAATTACTCCAAGTGGATGCCTGCCAATCCTGATTCCGCTCTTACCATAGAGCCACGGGACACAACCTGAACAATTCACGGCACACAACTCCAAAATAGGAAAGTGCCACCTGCCACCACAGCATCTTGGTCGACGACGCCATGACCAAAGCACATGGGTCCCCAGACAATACACATCTCACCATTGCTGTGTCCTCTTCCACATCATTCTGAAACCTCCAGACTCATCTGACCTCTTGATAACACAGACCTTGCCGCAACCAATCACATGGCTAGCATTACCAGCCGCTCACAGCTACCAACTGGGACCCATAATCTCTCAGAGATCACTTCTCCAAAAACACAACCTCATCCGCGGACACAGCTTCCAACATAAAAATAGGGTACTCATGCGAAACACTTGCTAACATATTTTCCCAACTCAACCAATCCTCTAATGCTGAACACATTCTCAGAATCTACCCGTAGTACCCAACGCTACAATCCTGGACGTGTGGGTCACGGGCCCACTAGGCTTCTGCTGCGCACTCTGATCCACATGCACAACCACCACAACAACTCGGGATTCACCATCCCGACACTCCTTTGAAACGGGCACGACTTCTCACTGGTGACCACCTTGCCAAAACACAGGACGCGTCTCGCACAGACTTCATGGCACATCGAGGGGAGGCCAACCAAATCCAAACACACAATGCAAGATGACGAACCTTAACCAAGACACAACTCTCTCTAACCAAGGGAGAAACTAGCATGCCTCCGACCAATGGAAAATCTCCACGCTCGACCTGACCTCAAACCTTGCGCACGCTGGGAATTGTACCTTCTAGCACCAAGAAAACCATTACTTCCATCAGGTCAGCTCCTCCGACAACACTCGCCAAGTGTTCCGTCGGATCACATTCACAGCACCTCACGATTCATCACCACTGCAACTCCTCGAACCGTAATACGATCCATAATCGACAACCGCCAACGCTCATCCTCGAGTCCCGAAATCACTGCAAAACCTTCACATCTCAAGCCAAATCCAGGGCGAACACAACCCATTCACACGTAGAATCGCAGGACTTGGAGGTCACTCAGACAACTCTGCCCAATGCAGCACAACCGGGGCCGCCACCCATCTGGAAGGAATCTCTCTATCACATCCCTTGGGCCCCACATCGGCACTCCACGAGAACAGCAACCACCTTCACAGTGCCAACGCAGCGCACTCAAGCTCTTACGCGAGAAACAAAGAAGAAAATAAGCATAAAACCCTATGCCAGCTGCCGACTGCACTGAACCTTACGGACTCTGATCACTGCAGTATCTCGAATTCCCATGTACTTCCAGAACCACGCTCTGATACCAACTATAAAGACATAAGATCCAGATACCGGGAATAACCCAATACGATTCGAACCCCGGACAGCCGCCCACGAGCCGGAGGGCTAAAAGGATAGGTGTGGTGTACACAGAAATAGGAAATAAAGCAAGATAATTCAACAGTTAACAGAAATAAACAATCTAACTACAGAGTCTAGTCCAACAAAAGTACAGTCTAAGGCAAAGAAGCGTACCCAACGCCGAGAGAACACTCGGCCCGGCGAGCTGGCAACTAAGAACCTCCACGCAGCACCCTCGAACCTCGAGGAAGAACCGCCACACCTGAAAACTAGGGGTGAGCCTCCTACCACTGGCTCAGTAGGGGTCTTGCGGAACCCCAACCGTAAACAACAGTGGCACAGAAAGCAGCAACAACAAGAACAACAGTAACAGTATGAACAGTAAACATGGCGGCTGGTAAAACCTCGGCTCTACAACTCTACTGTACCGAAAAACATGTCCCGATCTCCCAGTCGGGGGACCACCAGACTAAAACCCACCCTTGGCTATGCTGCCAAGGTAACCATCACGACACCACTGTCGTGGACTGGACACTACCTAGGAAAACCCTCGGTGACTCTCACCGGAACCCTAGACCTTGACCGTGGGAAAAGCACTCGGAGACCACACGTGAAACCACGTCTCGTAGATGGGAAAGCGACACTCGAGTCACTAAAACTCACGTTACGTGATAGGAGCACTACCCAACAGAAGCAAGGCCGGATGCGTCCACTGACGACTTAGTCCGCAGCCTCAAGTGCCTCTCTACGACGCCCTAGGCGGAGACCGAGACACTATACTGTTGACACCCATTTTTTTGCCGATAAGTTGAGTCATTCCTCTTACTCCCATTTGTTGATGCCTCGAGTTGTCCATCACTCGTTGGGGCTATTTTCAGGCATGTTTTGGGCCAGTTTTATGGGTAGCCTCCCTCCCTGGCTAGGTTTGTTTCAATTCAGGGCTTAACGGGCCTTGGTTTTGGTTGATTGGGCTTTTCTATGAGTTTCAACACCCATGTACATGTACGGTTCAGCCCTGGCCGCCCAATCAATGTGCGGTTGCCTGTAGACCGTCCATATATTTTGGATTATTTTGGTTGATTTTCTGAATTTTCACCGACAAGCTTTTATGCGGTTCTCTCATAGCCGTTCAACATGATGGACGGAGGGATAGTAGCCCCTCATCTCTCAGAGTCTTGCGCTTGATGGTTTTCTTAGACAATTATCCAATTAATCTATTTATCACCGACAAGGCTAGAACGGTTTGTCTTTGGCCGCTCTACCTTTGAACGGTCTCATCCGAGCCGTTCATCTCTGAGAGTCCAACGGTGAAGGTTTCGGTCAGTTCGATGGATAATTTAGATTATTTATGGTTTATTTTAAATTTCCACCGATAGAGTTGGACGGCCAGGACATGACCGCACATCCAGTTGAGCGGTCTATCGTAAGACCATTCATCCGTTCGATTCCTGAATTTCAACCGATTTTATCTCTTTATCCGTAGTTTTATCCCCAACTTCTCCCGTCATTTTCTCCACAGATAATGAACCATTTTGAGTGCCGTTTCGACTGGATAAGAGATAATTTGATTATCTATGATTTTCCTTTGATTATCTCGACCTGAAAATGTTTCTAAACCCTAGTTTCGAGCTAGGACTTTAGGTGCTCTATAAATAGACCCTAAAGACCGGGTTTGAAAAGGGGGGAGATTTTTGGTCGACGGTGAAGCCCTGCCGCATTCTTGAGCGACCTAGCACCAAGGAGGGAGGTTTTCCACGTCCATATAAGCTTCCGGTTTAGGGTGTAGTCTAGTTTTTTTTAGTCTTGTGTGTTTGATACGTTTTTTTCTTCTTTTTTTTTCCATTGCATGCGTCACTTTTCTCATTTTCTCCCCATGTTTTTCTTCACTTTCATTGCCATGCACACACCCACCCACGTTTATGACACTCTAGGGGTTTAAAATCCCCCAGGTATCCCCCTTTCCACTTATTCATATTCATTTCTTATTATTTTGACATCTACTACACTTTTCAGTTCTAATCTAGGTTTTCTCTTTGTGTTTTCACGACGTTTTGCAGGTCAACAATCCCTAGCACAAGGCCCATCCCCTCTGGCCGGCTGGAGAGGGTGGAGGTTGGACCCTTTGTGACTTCTGGCCTGGTGGTCTTACGCGGTTCTCTACAGTCCGTTCAAGAAGACGTGCGGTGCAGCATGGACCGTCCTTCTTCTTCCTGCGGTCGTAATAGAGCCGTTCAATCTCCAGGAGTGCTTCCTCTCGCATTTTCTGCAGCGTTCTTAAACAGTCTATCGTAAGACCGTGCATCTTGCAGGCGGTTCTGTCTGAACCGTCCATCTTCCCAGCGCTACAGGTCAGGCGAGTACCTCTCCCTCTTTCCAAGGTACGGCCTGTCCATCGCGTCCGGCACCTTGGTGGCGATCACGGGTTTTTTTACACCTCCCTTTTCTTCTGTCTTCATTTGTTTCCCATGTTGGATGTGGTAGCATAGACATCGGGAAGGCATTAGAAGAACGGACTGGGAGGAGAAATATATATACATGTACAAGTAACCAGGAACACAGAACAAGGACTAGCTGGGGTCGCGCTCGTCAGTGCGTGTCCACTGCCCCCAACTGTTGGGATCGATGCGATGGATTCAGAGGGGGGTGAATGAATCTCCCCTTAAAAAATTACTACCAATTAAAAACTATAACAGAACAATGATGTGGAATTAACACAAATAGGTGCCTTGTATGACGTAGGTGCTCTCTTTGAATGAAATGGAAAGATCAGATAGACTTAACTTCTGATCTACTCTATATGCGCTAGTGTGCAAACCCAATTCCAATCAAATATGTGGTGTGCGAATAAACCACTCACTAGATGAAAGAACACATCAAACCTAAGCATGCATCTAGCGAAACACAATAGACAATCAAACCACTGCACAGAAGATTTTTAAGGTGGTTCGGTCCTTCAGACCTACGTCCACCCCACACTCCAACTAGAGTGTAGATTCCGCTGATACACAGCTTAAACCGTTGGGCCTCACAGCTTGCCTACAACCGCTAACTAACAGCTTGACCGTTGGGCATTACAGCTTTGCCAACCGCTAGGGACTACAGCTTAACCCGTCCAGAGGAATCCTCCTCTGCCCGCTGAGTAACGCAGCTTGCTATCCAGAGGAATCCTCCTCTGCAATGCTGAGCAATACAGCTTAGCTATACTGACAAACAGCTTGAAACAAAGGTAAAAAGAAACACAAGAAATGGGAAATCACAGCGACAGAAAGCTGTATACGATAAGACACAAAGTAGCTCTCAAAGAGCTGACTGGCCTGGATTTGATCCACGGTCCAGTAGAGACAAAGCTTCATAAGACTCTCTTCTTCTTCTTCTAAACTCTTGATTTCTCTTTCTTCTTCTTCTTCTTCTTTACTGCTCACTCTTTCTTTTTCGAACACTCTCTTCCTTGCTCTTCTTCTGCTCTCTATTTTCTTCTCTCTTCTTCTGGATCGTGTAGGCTCTCTCTCTCTCTGCTTCTGCTCTTTCAGATGGGCTCCCCTACTTCGATCACTCTGCTCACCATCACACTACTCCTCTGGAAGAAGCTTCTTATTTATAGAGCAATGAACAGATAGGGCGTGTGTTCTCCACGATTCCCGCCCAAGAGCCTAGACCACGTGGCAGCATTTCAGCTCACTGCATTACACGTGTCACGATCCTGAGCCATCTCCATTCTTGGATCACGTGTCCATACTAAGCTTCTCGAACATGAGTCCTGTCAGATAAAACTTGATATCAGTTCGAATCAATCTGAAGGAAAGGAAAAAGATGCATCGAGTAGGTTTGAGATTTAAACTAAGCATGTATAGACTTGATAGTGTGTAGTGCAGTATGCATGTAATAAAGTATGCACAATGAAGGTGAATGCATAAGCATGCCATCAAGGAGTGTATGGACTTTGCGTGCATTCGACAACGATGTATAGACTTGCTGGTGTGATGATGCATGAACTTGAACACTCATACCAGCAGCGGTATGCACACATGCACAATGAACATGGATTGCATTGACTAAGCCATGAGCTGAGCTAACAGATGTATAGACTTGCTCAATTATCAGCGAATGGATGTATAGACTTTCTGTGCCTACGACAAGACGATGTATAGACTTTGTGTATGCGTGAAGCACAACGATGCAAGAATGTATAGACTTTGAATGCCGGGTGAAGAGTGTACAAACTTTTCATGCATGCGACAAGACGATGTATAGACTTGTTAAAGTGATGCACAGACAATGTGCAGACTTTGTGTATGCATGAAACAACCGAATGCACTGATTATGCTCATGAATGTATAGACTTGATAGCATGAGGCGATGCATAGACTTGATAGCATGCGGCGATGTATAGACTTTTGAAATGATGCACGAACTATGCATATGCATGAAGAGCACTTGGCTGTATTGACTAATCGAATGAAACAACGGAGGATGTACAAACTTGTCATCAACGAATGTACAGACTTGAGGTGATGTAGTCTAGGCAAAGCTCTGTACAAACTTTATTCCTTGAACATGCATGAGTCTAGGCATTCACTAACTTATGGCCATCATGAAACATAGTTATGAAATGCACAAGGCTAGACAATTAACCCTGCACTGACTTTGTATGCATAATGAACACGCATCGACATTGAATTGAGTTGACTGATGAATGCACTGATGCAGTGTATGCATATGGAAGATACTGCACCGATGCAATGTGCAGGAGAACTAACTATGCACTCTATATACCAGAACCCATATGACTCTTCATGCATGCATGGAAATAAGATGCTCAATCAATCATTCATATGCAGACACATGGTGATCAATCATTCATACTCATAGTACTTGCTGACATCAAAGCCACAGGGGCACAACACCAACTACGTGTGCACACATAGACCATCCGCTCTAGGTCGGGTCCTCTAGCTGGTTTTTCCCCCAACTGGACTCAGGCTGTAAAGGCGAGGGGCCCTACGGTAACCAGCCTAAAAATCATCTCTCTCGGGTCATGTTGAGTCCCGAATGGTGGAAATCAAGAGGAGAGGGGTGAATTGATTGGCCAATTAAAATTTATTCTCAAGTGACAACCTTGTTTAATAAACACACAAGCGCTTGGCCTCACTTGATTAGGACCACACTCGTTACGTGTGAATAAGAGTAGGTGGTTGATGATAGAAATGGTGTACACTCAGCTCACCGTGAAGCCCACTCGACAATATATGCGAAATGTCAAACCACAAGTGAAACACGAGATTTTTAGGTGGTTCGGGTACACTGTCGTGTCCCCTACGTCCACCCCTCACACATGAGGATTAACGCTTCACTATGAAGTGAGACACACACACAAGCTGTGTAGAACAGCAACCACACACACACGGCACCCGATCTGGGTTTCCACACACACACACACACACACACGTTCGTGTTTCCAAACACAAACAACACACACACAGAATTTTGATTTAAGTTTTACAACAGATACTCAAGTTCAATTAAAAATGACTCTGAGAGTAAAGGGTGAAGAATGGTTTATCATTGTTGGAGCTCCCCCTTTTGCTTCTCCAAATGTAGTTGAGCACTTCTACAGGAGGAAGATCGATCTTGAATGAAGAATAGAACAATGGCGCACGAATGAGGTTGCAGCCTTGATTTCCCACGCAGCTTCCACTTGGAGATGGTTTGGAGACTTGATTCAAGCTTCTTCTCTTCACATTCACGTTCAGATCAAGATGGAAGAAGCCCCTGGAGCTGCTGCTGCGACCCTGCACTCACAAAGGTTAGAATAAAACACACAATTTCAGATCTCACTAGTTCCTTAGAGTTTTACACCCCAATATGATGTATATATAAGAGCTTCGGACGTTCAAAGACACCCTAGAGACTAGATCCACAATTCCTAGAATGTTTTAGGGATGTTGGACTTGATTGGAATGACTTTCGGTGCGTGTGCACGAAAGTCCAATTTGACGGCTCAGACTCGAACCTGAAAGGGTCGACCCTTGGGGTCGACCCTCGTGAGGGTTTTAATGGGTTTAAAGGGGTTCTGGAGCAATGGGTCGACCCTAGGGGTCGACCCTCGGGGGTTACCCGTGCGGGTTTTTAATTGTTTCCACAGGGGTCGACCCCCCATTGGGTCGACCCTCGCGGGCTAGAACGAGATCCAACAGTTTTTCTAAGTTTTGGACAAAAGGGGTCGACCCATTGGTCGACCCTCGCACGAACCCGTGCGGGTTTGTTCAAAAAACCACAGGGGTCGACCCTTTTGACTGTCTTCAAAAGATCCGAGCCCTTCCAGAAATAGGGGATCTAGGGGTCGACCCATGGGGTCGACCCTTGTTCCTGAACTTCCAAAAAGTAGATTAAAAACACACTAAGTCCAAGAATCAAGCCAAGGGGTTTCAAGTTGGGTTTCAAACCAACAAATGGAATGTTTCTAAGACATGAATAAGAAGACCCAATTCATGTAAGCTTAGATAAGACCAAACCAAATTATCCCTTGAGATCAATTTAAAGAACTTCAAACCACAAGATCAAGGGCTAATAAATTTTAATTGATCTCACCAACCGTCCTTGAGTTCCTTAAGCACTTAGGCACGTTCCGTGTCCTGTAAAGACATAAATTATGAATCAGATTTAGCCTTACAATTTGAGATGAAAAATGCTTACCAGTTAAGGTTGTTCTTTAACCTTCTAAGCTCCAAGACTTCAATAAGGATGTTGATCTTTGCAAGACTTTTTATGCTAGAACACTTCAAAGACAATATATATATATATATATAGTGTTTGGTCATCATCAAAAGCCATCACATGTAAACATTCACTCAAGGAGGGAGTTCAACAATCTCTCCCTTTTTGATGATGACAAAATACTATATGCCTTGCATAAACATATGACTTCAAAATGATTTAGCATTCACATTGAATTCAACCTCCATATCAAGAATAAGACTTTCTTAACAGTGCTCAAACCTTCATACAGACCATTCAAGAAGTATCATAGCATGAAACATACCGATCCGAACATGTAAGATTAAGCACAAAAGGCATATTCCAAACATTTCTCCCGACAACCTAATTTAAAGGTGAACAGGGTCTGAGTTCAAAAGTAAATTACAAGATGCAATGGAAATGCAACACAACTAACTGAGGTTACAAGATGCAATGGAAATGCAACACAACTGCCTGAGATGCGAAATATGATGAAAGCATACATGCATGCAAGCACACATCACACAAATACATATACGTAGCCGGCTAGCCTGGGCACACATATATGGCCAAATTTTCTCCCCCTTTGGCATCATCAAAAAGGAGGGGGTGAAAAGGGATAAGAAGTGTGCCATTCCACAGGAGTAGAACCGTCTAATCATAATTCGGAGGTGTTGGATTTGGCGGACGCCTAATATACTCCAAGATTTCTCCAAACATGTTGGCTTGATTGACCAAGGCGTCTGTAAAAGACTGAGTGCACTCTTGATGAGATAGCTTCAAATCAGACAATTCTTGTTGCATAGCCTCCATTGTCTCTCCATACTTGTCTAAACGACCATCAATGGTATCCAACCGATCCATGATTAGTTGTACCGCCTCGGAGGTCATCTCTTCTGCAGGAACATGTGGTTGTTGTTCGCCAACCTGCTCTTCATCCTCATCCTCATCTTCTGCAGAGCTAATAGCTTGTGCACCCCGTTTCAATTGACGCACCAACACCCCATCTCGCATTTCATAACCCATGTGGTGACATATGGAATGTATGGTGTAGATATCAGAAACACGGATTATTTGGGATGCCTCTCTTGCAAGATTAAGCTCCATATTTTGAAAAATAGTAGTTAAGGCTGCAGCATATGGTAATGTCCGATGTTTGTGCCTCATACTTGAACAGATATGATCTAAGATAAGTGCTGGAAACTTGATAGGAATGCCACACAAAAAGTCAGAGAATAAAAACATGTGTTTTTCAATGACCTTGTCATGGCCTCCCCCTCTCGGTAGCAAAATAGTGGTGATCATTCTATGCAATATTCGTTTCATGGGAGGAAAATGATTTGCATTTAGTCCAGCGACCGATCTATCACCCATATCCTCGGATGTCATGTAACGATACACCGTTGCTTCCGAAACTTCAACATCTTCAAAAGCATAGCCTTCATTTGGTAAATTAAATGCTTCGCCTAACATTTGCGGTGAGAGGATAATCCGCTGCCCATTTACTATAGTAATCGAAACATCACCCGAAATGGACAAATTGATGTAAAATTGATGTACCAGGTTCGGATAGATGCGACGATGTGCTGACATAAACACTTCTAGATTTGGTTGACTGCAAATGATATCAACAAGGCCTGGGAGATGGAGGCTAAGATTACCGAAGTCGACTGCACGTGGACGGAGTACAATCCTATCCAACACCATACTGGAAAGTGTATGCGCGGCCTCTTTGGATCGACGCTCCCTTGCCGAGCTCGATCCCTCTCCACTGCGAGAAGAACGCCTCTTTGGGGCCATCTAAAACACAAATCGAAGGAACTGCTTGATGGGGTTGTAGAACGAGATGGTTTAACAAGATTGGAAAGCTATAACCTTGGATAAATGATCCTCCACACATCAAGAACATACCTCAGAGTGTTTGGAGCTCAAGGAAGACGCGTTGAACCGCTTGGAATGAGGTGTGCGCGGGACGCCACCGAAAGAACCGCAGCTAGGTCTTGAGAGTTTTGGTGCCAAGAAGAGATTTTAGGGCTTGCAGGAGATGGTGGCTAGGGTTAGAAGGGGGCTTGAGGGGTTATATGAGGTGTGGAGGGGGAAACTTAGGGTTTCCACCCTGTTTTAGGACGGTTCGGACACGACTAAGCCACCCGACCGTAACGGGTCGACCCAATGGGTCGACCCCTGTAACCCCGGCCCCAGACAGAAACCGAATACCCGAGGGTCAACCCTTCCTCTATTTTTCACCAAAAATTGTGTTTTAAGTGAAATGGAAGGCCAAAAATGGTTCGGCTCTAATCCCCAATGATAAATTCATGTTGTAATCAAGGAAAGTTGAGTTGTTTAAGGGTAAATCAATTGGGGAACATGTTTCAATGAAATCTAAGTTCATAATAGACGTTTATTATCCAACGCTTCCGGATTTCAGATTTTGAGGGGTTTTGCTCGATTTTTGGCATTTAAATGAATTCAAGGGAATATCGGCCATAGAAATAACAATGACATGGTTGTATGCTATAGATAGAAGGAATGCAATACACATAACATGGTTTTTCACACAAGTTTGATTTTTCTTTTTATTTTTCAGGCAACATAATGCACATGCATGACAAGGGAAAATTCAATTATGCACCTTACTAATGCAAATGCATGCAATGCAATGACTTATACACATAATTGTGAAAATGATCATGATTCAAACTCGTCTATCCTACAAACCCCTAATTCTCTTCTGAATGTTGTGAATTTTTCTTCACTAGAGGTTTAGTGAAAATGTCGGCAATTTGTTGGTCTGTTTCAATGAACCAGATTTCTACATCACCCTTGCTCACATGATCCCTAAGAAAATGATGTCTAATTTCAATATGCTTCGTGCGAGAGTGATGGACAGGGTTCTTAGACAGATTAATGACTGATGTGTTATCACAAAGGATTGAGGTGTTTTTGAAATAAATGCCATAGTCAATCATTTATTGTTGGATCCATAACACTTGGGCAACACAACTACCTACAGCCACATATTCAGCTTCGACTGTTGATAATGCCACTGAGTTTTATTTCTTGGAGGCCCATGAGACCACACATCCCCCAAGAAACTGGCAATACCCGCTGGTGCTTTTCCGATTAACTTTACATCTTGCATAATCGGCGTCAGAATAAGCAATTAGATCAAAGCGCGAATTACGCAAAAACCACAATCCCAAATTAACTGAACCATCAATATATCTGAAAATCCATTTCATGGCCGACATGTGTGATTCTTTCGGATTGGACTGAAATCTCGCACATAGGCATACAACAAATTATATATCGGGCCGGCTAGCAGTTAAATACAACAATGAACCTATCATGCTTCTGAAAAGTTTTTGGTCTACGGATTTACCTGTTTCATCTTGATCAAATTTTATTGAGGTGGACATGGGACTTGGTTGTGGTTTCGTTGATGTCAAATTGAATTTCTTCAGTAACTTCAAAGCGTACTTCTTTTGGTGTATGAATAAACCATCAACCGTCTGTGTGACCTGCAATCTCAAGAAGAATGTTAGCTCTCCCATAAGACTCATTTCAAATTCACTTTGCATCAATTTAGCAAAGTCTTTGCTTAAAGCATCTTTAGTGGAGCCAAAAATGATATCATCTACATACACTTGAACAATTAGGATTTCCTTACCATTCTGTTTTGTAAAAAGAGTTTGATCAACATTACCTCGTTTGAATCCATTTTGAATAAGAAAATCACTTAACCGTTCATACCATGCTTGGGGTGCTTGTTTCAGACCATAGAGTGTTTTGTCTAGCTTGTACACATGGTCTGGATGCTTAGTGTCTTCAAACCCCGGTGGTTGCTCTACATACACGTCCTCCTGGATATAGCCATTCAAAAATGCACTCTTAACATCCATTTGAAACAATTTAATATTGTTACAACATGCAAATACTAATAAAACTCTCACTGCCTCGAGTCTTGCTATAGGATCAAAAGACTCATCAAAATCAATTCCAAGCTCTTGGCTATAGCCTTTAGCTACTAGCCTGGCCTCATTCTTAGTTACCACTCCTTGATCGTTTGTTTTGTTTCGAAAAATTCACTTTGTTCCGATCACTGAGTGGTTTCTAGGATATGGCACGAGGAATCACACTTTGTTCCTTTGGAACTAGTGTAGTTCTTCTTGCATAGCCATGATCCATGACTCATCTTTCAAGGCCTCTTCTATGGAGTGAGATTCAAACTGGGAAAGTAAGGCTATGTAATCCATATTTTGAACTTCCCTGAAAGAGGCTCGTGTTCTTATTCCTTCATCAACAGTGCCCATCACATTCTTCGGCGGATGGTCCTTTGCAAATGGCCATTGCCTTGGTAATTGCTGTTCAACTTGATCTTCCTGATTTGCATCATCTTCTTGGGGTTCTTACTTCTTGTTTCTCAGTTTTTCCTCCCATCTTCTCGGTATCACCATCATCCAACTCTTCATCCTGCAAAATAGATTTTTCATTGGTTCTTTGGGATGAATCAATGACATGGGGGCTTTCCTCAACTACAAGAGTTCTCAAGTTATAAACTTGATAGGCTCTTGAGCTAAGAGAGTACACAAGAAGTATTCCTTTGTCACTTTTGGGATCAAATTTTGCCATGTCCACCTTACCATTATTGTGAATGTAGCAAATGGAGCCAAAAAGTCTGAAATAAGAATTGTTTGGCTTCTTACCTCGATACAACTCATAGGGTTTTTTCTTCAACAATGGTCTTACCATGGCACGGTTGATTATATAGCAAGCAGTGTTCACTACTTCAGCCCAGAAGTACCTCGGTATGTTGTTCTCATTCAGCATGGTTCTGGCCATTTCAATCAATGTCCTGTTCTTCCTTTCAACAACTCCGTTCTATTCAGGGGTTCTTGGTGTGGAGAAGTCGTGTATATAACCTTGTGCCCTGCAAAAATTACTGAATTCATGATTATCAAATTTCCTACCATGATCGCTCCGCACGGTCTTGATGCAGCACCCCTTTTCATTCTGAACTTACCTGCAAAATCCTTCAAATTACATTAGGGCATCACTTTTGTGAGAAAGGAAATATACCCAACAGAATCTTGAGAAATCATCCACAATTACAAAATCATAGAGTTTACCACCCAAGCTATGTGTTCTGCTTGGTCCAAAAAGATCAATGTGGATTAATTCAAGGGGCCTCGATGTGGTTACATCATTCTTACACTTGAATGATGTTCTTGTTTGCTTACCCCTATTGCATGCTCCACAAACTCCTTCATCAACGGCCTTCAACTTAGGCAAACCAACCACTAAATCACTTCTAGACAATTTTAGCAAAACATTAAAACTGGCATGCCCAAGACGGCGATGCCAAAGCCAAGCATCATCATTATTCCTTGCAACCAAACACAAATTAACATGTGAAGCATCACCCAAATCTATCATGTATACATTGTTATGCCTGAAACCTATGAACTTTATTTCATGAGTGTTTCTATTTACAACGGTGCAGTGGGTAGAATCAAAATCACGTTGCATCCCTTATCACACAATTGACTTATACTTAAGAGATTGTGATGCAACCCTTTCACAAGCAAACTATTTTCAATAGTTTGAGTTTGATTCTTACCTATCTTACCTTCTCCGACAATTTTTCCTTTGTCTTTTCCACCGAATGCTACTGTCCCACCATCCTTTTCATGCAGGTCCGCAAACAAATCTTTGTTTCCCGTCATGTGCCGAGAGCATCCGCTGTCCAAGTACCATATATTACTTTGAGCTCTCAAGCAGACCTGCAAACACAACACAAGTACTTATGTGGATTTTGGTACCCAAGCAAGCTTGGGTCGACGATGGTTAGAAACATGATGCATGTATGTCCTGCTTCTGATTCAAGCAAAATTTTCATCATCAAATTTCATAATTATGCAATCATACATGTCATGGCCCAACCTTCCACAATAAAAACAAGTAATGGCTCTGTCCTTGTTTCTCCTTCTACCCACATTCGAAAATGAATTATGCATATGTGACTTTGGTATGAAGGGAGATGAATTTCTGGGGGCCCAATGAGTTGTTTGTGTTTTTGATTTTTCAAGGATGGCAAGAGCATCCTTCAACTCATTTATTTCAGCCGTTTGTGATTGGACTTGATTTTTGGCCTTTTCTTTTGCATGATTACATGCTATGCTTTCAAGCTTTTCTTGTTCCAGATTACTTTTCAAATCATCATGCATTTTACTTAGTGTGAATTGTTCTTCTCTTATGCAAGAAATCTCTTCTTCAAACAATCCAATCTTGGACACAAGAATTTCATTTTCATGTTTCAATTTTTCATTTTCTGATTTTAAAACATGGCAGTTCTCACAAGACTTTGTAGCATGCACAAAATGATCGATTTTCTTTTTCAGATTTCTATTTTCAGATTTAAATTTTTTGCATTTTTCATATAAAGACTCATAAGCTATCTGCCATTGTTCACAAGTGAGAGTTTCGGTTTCAGAATCTACCTCATTGGCGTCGTCTTCATTGGCCATGAAGCATAGGTTCTGAACCAGCTCATCCAATCCATCTTCATTCCCGGACTCTTTCTCATCTTCATCGCTCCAAGTGCCCACCATGGCCTTTGGCTTTTTGAATTTTCCCTTGTTGAGCTTCTTCATCAGATCGGGGCACTCACCCCGCATGTGACCTAGTTTCTTGCATTCATAGCAAATAACTTCTTCCTTCTTGCTACTTTCACCTCTGTTAGGACCTTGCTTCCTTGGTCCTTTTTTGAATTGGCCACCGAACTTTCTTATTCTTTTGACAAATCTTCTTGCTCTTCTTGTGATCATGGCAACCAGCTCCTCATCTTCGGTGTTGACGGTGGAATCATCGTCACTGCCCTCTGATTCTTGTGGGTTCACCTTCAGGGCCAATGATGTTACTACCTTCTTTTTCTTGTGATCCTCCTCGCTCCTTTTGATGTTTATTTCATAGGTCATCAAAGAACCTATCAACTCGTCCAGAGTCAAAGTGTTAAGATCTTTTGAATCCTCGATTACAGTGGCCTTCGTATGCCACTATGGTGACAGGGATCTTAGGACTTTTCTGACGAGATCTTTGTTGGAGTACTCTTTTCCAAGGCCCTTTAATCCGTTGGTGATCTCAGTTAGTCTTGCAAACATATCTGAGATGGATTCTTCAGGCTTCATCATGAATAACTTGTAGTCTCGGACTAACAAGTTGGCCTTTGTTTCCTTTACTTCCGATGTACCTTCATAGATTAGCCGCAGCTTGTCCCACATCTCCTGCGCAGAGGAACACATAGAAATACGTGAGTATTCATTAGGATGAATGGCACACTGAATTATATTCATAGCTTTAAAATTTGCTGAACACTTCTTTATGTCTTCTTCATCCCCCTCATCCTCTTTCTCAGACAAGACATACGGACCCTTACTTATGACACGCCACACATCATAGTCCTGGGCTCATAGGAAAACATACATCCTATTTTTCCAGTATGGGTAGTTAGATCCATCAAAGAACGGAGGTCTTTGAATGGAATGCCCTTCGGGCATCAATCCCTTGTTTGCCATTTAATGGGATCT
Source organism: Amorphophallus konjac (assembly GCA_022559845.1). Lineage (NCBI taxonomy): Eukaryota > Viridiplantae > Streptophyta > Magnoliopsida > Alismatales > Araceae > Amorphophallus > Amorphophallus konjac. Next base: position 323,300,934 of record CM040123.1, on the reverse strand, counting down.
ACTCTACGACCGTGTGGTCGGGTTAAACAGAGACCAATGCTCTGATACCAATTGTTGAGTCTTGAATGGTGGCAATCAAGAGGGGAGGGGTGAATTGATTGGCCAATTAAAATTTCTTCTCAAGTGACAACCTTGTTTAATAAACACACAAGCACTTGGCCTCACTCGATCAGAACCACACTCGTGAATGCATGTGAATAAGAGTAGGTGGTTGATGATGGAAATGGTGTACACTCAGTTCACCGTGAAGCCCACTCGACAATATATGCGAAATATCAAACCACAAGTAAAACACGAGATTTTTAGGTGGTTCGGGTACACTGCCGTGTCCCCTACGTCCACCTCTTACACATGAGGATTAACGCTTCACTATGAAGTGAGCCACACACACAAGTTGTGTAGAACAACAACCACACATACATGGCACCCGATCTGGGTTGTCACACACACACACACGTTCGTGTTTCCAAACATGAACAACACACACATAGAAATCTGATTTAAGTTTTACAATAGATACTCAAGTTCAATCAAAAATGACTCTAAGAGTAAAGGGTGAAGAATGGTTTATCGTGGTTGGAGCTCCCCCTTTTGCTTCTTCGAATGTAGTTGAGCACTTCTACAGAAGGAAGATCGATCTTGAATGAAGAATAGAACAATGGCACACGAATGAGGTTGCAGCCTTGATTTCCCATGCAGCTTCCACTTGGAGATGGTTTAGAGACTTGATTCAAGCTTCTTCTCTTCACATTCACGTTCAGATCAAGATAGAAGAAGCCCCTGGAGCTGCTGCAGCGACCCTGCACTCACAAAGATTAGAATAAAACACACAATTTCAGGTCTCACTAGTTCCTTAGGGTTTTACACCCCAATATGATGTATGTATAAGAGCTTAGGACGTTCAAAGACACCCTAGAGACCAGATCCACAATTCCTGGAATGTTTTAGGGATGTTGGACTTGATGGGAATGACTTTCGGTGCATGTGCACGGAAGTCCAATTTGACGGCTCAGACCCGAACCTGAAAGGGTCGACCCTTAGGGTCGACCCTCGTGAGGGTTTTAATGGGTTTAAAGGGGTTCTGGAGAAATGGGTCGACCCTAGGGGTCGACCCTCGGGGGTTACTAGTGCAGGTTTTTAATTGTTTCCACAGGTGTCGACCCTCGCGGGCTAGAACGAAGATCCATTAGTTTTTCTAAGTTCTGGACAAAAGGGGTCGACCCATTGGGTCGACCCTCGCATGAACCCGTGTGGGTTTGTTCAAAAAACCACAGGGGTCGACCCAAGGGGTCTACCCTTTTGACTGTCTTCACAAGATCCGAGCCCTTCCAGAAACAGGGGATCTAGGGGTCGACCCATGGGGTCGACCCTTGTTCCTGAACTTCCAAAAAGTAGATTAAAAACACACTAAGTCCAAGAATCATGCCAAGGGGTTTCAAGTTGGGTTTCAAACCATCAAATGGAATGTTTCTAAGACATGAGAAAGAAGACCCAATTCATGTAAGCTTAGATAAGACCAAACCAAATTAGCCCTTGAGATCAATTCAAAGAACTTCAAACCACAAGATCAAGGGCTAATAAATTGAAATTGATCTCACCGACCGTCCTTGAGTTCCTTAAGCACTTAGGCACATTCCTTGTCCTGTAAAGACATAAATTCTGAATCAGATTTAGCCTTGCAGTTTGAGTTCAAAAATGCTTACCAGTTAAGGTTGTTCTTTAACCTTCTAAGCTCCAAGACTTCAATAAGGATGTTAAGTTTTGCAATACTTTTTATGCTAGAACACTTCAAAGACAATTTATATACATATAGTGTTTGGTCATCATCAAAAGCCATCACATGTGTTGAGTCCCGAAAGGAAGCAATCAAGAGGGGAGGGGTGAATTGATTGGCTAATTAAAATTTCTTCCAAGGAAAATAATGATAAGTAAACATATAAGCACTAGATCTCACCCGAACATGGATGCACTTGTGAATGCGTGTGGATTATGGTAGCTGTTTGACAAAGGAATTGGTGTACGCTCAAATCACCGTGAAGCACACTCGACTAGAGATGCGGAAGAACAAACCACAAGTGACACATGGAATTTTTAGGTGGTTCGGGTACACTGCCGTGTCCCCTACGTCCACCCCTCACTTGTGAGGATCAAGACTTCACTATGATGTAAGCCACACACACACGCTGTGTAGAACATCAAACACACATATGCGGCACCCGATCTGGGATACCACAAACACACACACACACACACACACACGTTCGTGTTTCTGAACACGAACAACCCACACACAGAACTGAATCAAGTTTTACATCAAATGCTCAAGTAGACACAAAGTAAATCTGAGAGTAAGGAGTGAAGAATGATTTATTCTGATTGAAGCTCCCCCTTTCACTTCCTTGAATGTAATTGAATGCTTCTGCAGGAGGAAGATCAATCCTTGAGGAAGAATGAAGCTTTGTCGTACAAATGAGGTTGCAGCTTTGACAACCCACGCAGCTTGTTGTTGGGGATGATATGGAGGCTTGATTCAAGCTTCTTCCCTTCACTTTCAGGCTTAGAACAAGGTGGAAGAAGCCCCTGGAGCTGCTGCTGCAAACCTGCACTCACAAGGGTTAGAAAAATAACACAACTTTAGATGCCTCTCTCTCCTTAGGGTTTCATACCCCAATAAGATGTATATAAAGAGTTTGGAACGTTCAAAGACACCCTAGATACCAGATCCACAATTTCTGGAATGATTTAGGGAGGTTAGGTTTGATTGGTATAACTTTTGGTGCATGCGCACGCAAGTCAAAAATCACGGCTCGGGTTCGAGACTGAAAGGGTCGACCCTTGGGGTCAACCCTCGTGAGGGATTTGAGGGTTTTAAAAGGGATCTGGGTCAATGGGTCGACCCTCGGGCTATCCGGTGCTGGTATATAAGAAAACGCGAGCAGGGGTCAACCCTTGGGGTCGACCCTTGCAGATGTGATGAAGGATCCCGCCGGGTGTAAAAAACATGCTAGCAGGGGTCGACCCTTGGGGTCGACCCTTTCAGTAACAGATTCTGTTTCAGGATTACAAAGCATAGGGGTCGACCCAATGGGTCGACCCGTGTTCCAGAGCTTCCAAAAGGTTGATTAAAAGGCCACTAAGTCTAAGAACAAGCCAAGGGGTTCCAAGGTTGGTTTTAAGCCATCAAAGGGAATGTGCTAGGACATGAATAAGAGAAACCCAGTACAATTAAACTTAGATAAGACCCAAACCAATTTGACCCTTGACATCAAAGAAGATGAACATCAAAACACAAAATCAAGGGCCAATGAGTTAAAGTGGATCTCACCAACCGTCCTTGAGCACTTATGCACATTCCTTGCCCTGTCAAGATATAACTTGTGAATTAGATGTAGCCTTGCAATTTGAGTTGAAAAAGCTTACCCGTTGAGGTTATTTTTTAACCTCCTTAGCTCCAAGATCTCAATAGATTGTTTGAGCTTTTTAAGACTCTATATGCTAGAACACTTCAAAGACAATATGTATATACATATAGTGTTTGGTCATCATCAAAAGCTATCAAATTAGACATTCACTTAAGGAGGGGGTTCAACAATCTCCTCATTTTTTATGATGACAAAATACTATATGCCTTGAAAAAAACATATGACTTCAAAAATGATTTAGCATACATATGAAATTCAACCTTTAACCTCCATATCAAGAAACAAAACTTTCATTCTTCACATGCATCATACCAATCCAAAACATGTGAGATTGACCACAAAGGCATATTCCAAACATATCTGCCGACAACCGAATTAAAAAGGAAGCAGGGTCTGAGTTCAAAAGCAAATTACAAGATGCAATGGAAATGCTGATTGAAATGCAACACAACTAACTGAGATGCGAAAAATGATGAAAGCATACATGCATGCAAGCACACATCACACAAATACATATAATTAGCAGGGGCCCATATATAGGACCAAAGTTTCTCCCCCTTTGGCATCATCAAAAAGGAGGGGGTGAAAGTCAAAAGAGGTGTGCCAATTCGCAGGAGCATAACCCTCTAATCATTACTCGGAGGTGGAGGACTTGGCGGACGCCTAATATAATCAACGATGTCACCAAACATGGCGGCTTGAGTGGCCAAGGCGTCTTGAATAGACTGAGTGCTTTCTTGATGAAAGAGCTTTAGATCAGACAATTCTTGTTGCATAGCCTCCATTGTCTCCCCATACTTGTCTAAACGACCATCAATTGTATCCAACCGATCCATGATTAGCTGTACCGCCGCGGAGGGCATTGCTTCAGCAGGAACATCTTGTTGTTGGTTGCCGGCCTGTTCTTCTTCATCATCCTCATCTTCTCCCGAGCTAGCAGCTTGTGTACCTCGTTTCAATTGACGCACCAGCACCCCATCTTGCATTTCATAACCCATGTGGTGACATATGGAATGTATGGTGTAGATATCAGAAGCTCGGATGGTTTGAGATGCTTCTCTTGCAAGATTAAGCCCCATATACTGAAAAATAGAAGTTAAGGCCGCAACATATGGCAATGTCCGATGTTTGTGCTTCACACTTGAACAGATATGATCTAAGAAAAGTGCTGGAAACTTGATAGGAATGCCACCTATAAAATCGCAGAATAGAAACATGTGTTTTTCGGTGACCTTATCATGGCCTCCCCCTCTTGGCAGCAAAATGGTGGTGATCATTCTATGTAAAATCGTTGCATGGGGGGAAAATGATTGGCATTTAGTCCAGCAACCGATCCATCACCCATATCCTCGGATGTCATGTATCGATACACTGTGGATTCAGAAACTTCAACATCCCCAAAAGCATAGACTTCATTTGGTAAATTAAATGCTTCACCTAACATTTGCGGTGAAAGCATAATCCGCTGCCCATTTATTATCGTAACCGGAACATCACCCGAAACGGACAAATTGCTGTAAAATTGATGTACCAGATTCGTATAGATGCGATGATGTGCGGACATAAACCCATCTATATTTGGTTGACTGCAAATGAGATCAACAAGGCCGGGAAGATGACGGCTAAGATTACCAAAGTCAACCGCACGTGGACGGAGTACGGTTCTAACCAACACCGTGCTAGAGAGTGTTGGCGCGGATGCTCTGGATCGACGCCCCCTCACCGAGCTCGATGCCTCTCCACTGTGAGAAGAATGCCTCTTTGGGGCCATCTAAAATACAAATCGAAAGAATCGCATGACGGGGTTGTAGATCGAGATGGTTTGATAAGATTGGAGAGGTATAGCCTTGGATTAGTGATCCTCCACACATCAAGAACATACCTCAGAGGGTTTGAAGCTCAAGGAAGACGCGTTGAACCGTTTGGAAGGTGGATGTGCGCGGGATGCCACCGGGAGAACCGCGGCTAGGTCTTGAGAGTTTTGGTGCCAAGAAATACTTGGAGAGCTTGCAAGAGATGGTGGCTTGGGTTAGAAGGGGGCTTGAGGGGTTTTTATGAGATGGGAAGGGGGAAACATAAGGTTTCCCCCCCTTTTAAGGCTGTTCGAACGCGGCTAAGGCCGCCGACCGTAACGGGTCAACCCAATGGGTCGACCCCTGTAACCCCGGCCCCAGCCAGAAACGGATCCCGCGAGGGTCGACCCTTCCTTTGAATTTCATCAAAAAAAGTTTTGGAAATGTGATGGAAGATCAAAGAGGTTCGGCTCTATTCCCCAATGATAAATTCATGTTGGAATCAAGAAAGTTTGAGTTGTTTTAAGGATAAATCAATTGGGGAACATGTTTCAATGAAATCTAAGCTCATAATAGACGTTCATTATCAAATGCTTCCGGATTTTAGATTTCGAGGGGTTTTGCTCACTTTTTGACAATTAAGAGAATTCAAGGGAATATTGGCCATAGAAATAACTGTGACATGGGTGTATACTATAGATAGAATGAATGCAATACACACAATCATGGTGTTTCACACATATCTAATTTTTGTTTGGTTTTTCAATCAATCATAATGCACATGCATGACAAGGGGAAATGCAACTATGCACCATACTAATGCAAATGCATGCTATGCAATGACGTATACACATAGTAATGCAAATGATCATGACTCAGACTCGTCTATCCTACAAACCCCTAATTCTCTCCTAAATGATGTGAATTTTTCTTCACTAAGAGGTTTGGTGAAAATGTCGGCAATTTGTTGATCTGTTTCAATGAACCTGATTTCTACATCACCCTTGCTCACATGATCCCTGAGAAAATGATGTCTGATTTCAATATGCTTTGTGCGAGAGTGATGGACTGGGTTCTTTGACAAGTTTATGGCTGAAGTGTTGTCACACAAGATGGAAGTGTTTTTGAAGGAAATGCCATAATCAATCATCTGATGTTGGACCATAGCACCTGGGCAACACAACTCCCGATAGCCACATATTCGGCTTCGGCGGTTGATAGAGCCACTGAGTTTTGTTTCTTGGAGGCCCACGAGACCACGCACCCCCCAAAAAATTGGCAATACCCGCTGGTACTTTTTCAATCCACTTTACAACCCGCATAATCGGCGTCAGAATAAGCAACTAAATCAAAGCTCGAATTACGCGGATACCACAATCCTAAATTACTTGAACCAGCAATATATCTGAAAATTCATTTAACAGCCGACATGTGTGATTCTTTTGGATTGGACTGAAATCGTGCACATAAACACACAGCAAATTGAATGTCAGGCCTACTGGCAGTTAAATATAACAAGGAACCTATCATGCTTCTGAAGAGTTTTTGATCCACAGATTTACCTGATTCATCTTGATCAATTTTTATTGAGGTGGACATGGGAGTTGGTTGTGGTTTGGTAGAGGTCAAGTTGAACTTTTTCAGCAGCTCCAATGCATACTTCTTCTGATGTATGAACATACCGTCAGCCGTCTGTGTGACCTCCAATCCCAAGAAGAATGTCAGATCTCCCATAAGACTCATTTCAAACTCACTTTGCATTAATTTGGCAAAGTCTTTGATGAGAGCATCTTTGGTCGAGCCAAAAATAATATCATCTACGTAAACTTGAACAATTAAGATTTCCTCACCGTTCAACTTCGTGAAAAGGGTTTGATCAACATTACCTCGTTTGAATCCATTTTGAATGAGAAAATCACTTAACCGTTCATACCATGCCCGGGGTGCTTGTTTCAGACCGTAGAGTGCCTTGTCTAGCTTGTACATATGGTCTGGATGCTTTGTGTCCTCAAACCCCGGTGGTTGCTCCAGGTACACGTCCTCCTGTATGTATCCATTCAAAAATGCACTCTTAACATCCATTTGAAGCAATCTAATGTTGTTACAGCATGCAAATACTAATAGGACTCTCACAGCCTCGAGTCTTGCTACTGGAGCAAAAGACTCATCAAAATCAATTCCAAGCTCTTGGCTATAGCCTTTAGCTACTAGCCTAGCCTTATTCCTAGTTACAACTCCTTGATTGTTTGTTTTGTTTCGAAAAACCCACTTTGTTTCGATCACTGAGTGATTTCTAGGACATGACACGAGGAATCATAATTTGTTCCTTTGGAACTGGTGTAGTTCTTCTTGCATAGCCATGATCCAAGACTCATCCTTCAAGACCTCTTCAATAGAGTGAGGTTCAAACTGGGAAAGTAAGGCAATATAGTCCTGATTTTTAACTTCCCTGAAGGAGGCTCGTGTTCTTGTTCCGTCTTCAACATTACCGATCACATTCTCCGCGGATGGTCCTTTTCGAAAGTCCATTGCCTTGGAAGCTGTTGTTCCAACTGATCTTCCAGATTTGCATCATCTTCTTGTGGTTCTTTTGCTTCTTGTTCTTCAGTTTTTCCTTCCATCATCTCGATATTACCGTCATTCAATTCATCGTCCTGCAATACAGAATTTTCATTAGTGCTTTTAGAAGATGATTCATCAATGATGACTTGGGGGCTTTCCTCAACTACAAGAGTTCTCAAGTTATACACTCGATAAGCTCTTGAGCTAAGAGAGTATCCAAGAAATATACCTTTGTCACTTTTGGGGTCAAATTTAGCCAGGTCCACCTTACCATTATTGTGAATGTAACAAACTGAGCCGAACGGTCTAAGATAGGAAATGTTTGGCTTCTTACCTCGGTACAACTCATAAGGGGTTTTCTTCAACAGTGGTCTTACCATGGCGCGATTGACAATGTAGCAAGCAGTGTTCACTGCTTCAGCCCAAAAGTACCTCGGCAAATTATTCTCGTTTAGCATGGTTCTTGCCATCTCAATTAGCGTCCTGTTCTTCCTTTCGACAACACCATTCTGTTCGGGGGTTCTTGGTGCGGAAAAGTCATGCGTATAGCCTTGAGCCCTGCAAAAATTGCTGAACTCATGGTTATCAAATTCCTTACCGTGATCGCTCCGCATGGCCTTGATGCAACACCCCTTTTCATTTTGGACTACCCTGCAAAATGCTTCAAATTCTGTCAGGGCATCATTTTTATGTGAAAGGAAGTAAACCCAACAAAATCTTGAGTAATCATCCACAATGACAAACCCATACAATTTACCACCCAAGTTATGTGTTCTGCTTGGTCCAAATAGGTCAATATAGATTAACTCAAGGGGCCTTGATGTAGTTACATCATTCTTGCACTTGAATGATGTCCTTGTTTGCTTACCCATGCTGCACGCCCCACAGACTCCTTCATCAGTAACCTTCAGCTTAGGCAATCCAACAACCAAATCATTTCGAGATAGTTTTAGCAAAACATTAAAACTGGCATGCCCAAGTCGGCGATGCCAAAGCCAAACATCATCATTATTCCTTGCAACCAAACACATATTTTTATGAGAGGGTTCATCCAAATCAATCATATATACATTGTTATGCCTGAGACCAATGAACTTTATCTCATGAGTATTTTTATTCACAACGGTGCAGTAGTTAGAATCAAAAATCACATTGCATCCTTTATCACAAAGTTGACTTATACTCAAAAGATTATGATGCAACCCTTTCACAAGCAAAACATTCTCAATGGCATGATTTTGATTCTTACCTATCTTACCTTCTCCGATGATTTTGCCTTTGTCCTTACCACCAAATGCCACTGTTTCACCATCCTTTTCATGTAGGTCCGCAAACAATTCTTTGTTTCCCGTCATGTGCCGAGAGCATCCACTATCCAAATACCACCTATTCCATTGAGCTCTCAAGCAGACCTGCAGTCACAACAACCGTACTTATGCAAATTTTGGTACCCAAGCAAGCTTGGGTCCATGATGGTTAGAAACATGAGATATGTATGATCTATTTCTCATTCTAGCAAAACTTTCATCATCAAATTTTAGAATTCTGCAATCATACATATCATGGCCTAACCTTCCACAATAAAAGCATGTAATGGCTCTGTCCTTGTTTCTTCTCCTTCCTTTATTCAAGAATGAATTATGCACATGTGTTTTTGACGTGGATGGAGATGAACTTCTGGGAGGTATGTGAGTTGAATGTGTTTCAGATTGTAAAGTTTCCCCCTTTTTAAAAATGGCAATATCATCCTTCAACTCATGGTTTTCATGCATTAGAGAGTGGACTTGATTTTCGGCCTTTTCTTTTGCTTGATTGCATGCCATGCTTTCAAGCTTTTCTTGTTCCAGATTATTTTTCAAATCATCATGCATTTTACTTAGTGTGAATTGCTCCTCTCTCATGCATGAAATCTCTTCTTCAAGCAATTCATTTTTTGACACAAGAATTTCTTTCTCATTTATCAATTTCTCAGTTTCCGATTTCAACACATGGCAATTTTCACATGAGTTTTCAGCATGCACTAGATGTTCAATTTTCTTTTTCAAATGTCTGTTTTCAGATCTGAATTTTTTACATTTTTCATATAACGACTCATATGCAATTTGCCATTATTCACAAGTAAGAGTTTCAGTTTCAGAATGTACCTCATTTCCATCGTCGTCATTGGCCATGAAGCATAGGTTTTGGACCAGCTCATCTAGTCCATCTTCATTCCCGGACTCTTCCTCATCTTCATCGCTCCAAGTGGCCACCATGGCCTTGGGCTTCTTGAATTTTCCTTTCTTCAGCTTCTTCATCTGATCAGGGCACTCACCCCGCATGTGACCGGGTTTATTGCATTCGTAGCATATCACTTCTTCTTTCTTGCTACTTTCTCCTCTGTTCGGACCTTGCCTTCTTGGTCCCTTTCTGAATTAACCACCGAAATTTCTGGTCCTTTTGACGAACCTTCTTGCCCTTCTTGTAATTATGGCAACCAGCTCTTCATCTTCAGTGTTGCCGGTTGAATCATTGTCACTGCCCTCTGAATCTTGTGGATTCACTTTTAGAGCCAAAGGTGTGACTACCTTCTTCTTTTTATGGTCCTCCTCGCTCCTCTTGATGTTGATTTCGTATGTCATCAAGGAGCCAATTAGCTCGTCCAATTTCAAAGTGCTGAGATCCTTTGAGTCCTCGATTATAGTGGCCTTTGTGATGACAAGGATCTTAGTACCTTTCGGACGAGTTCCTTGTCAGAATACTCTTTACCAAGACCCTTTAATCCATTCATGATTTCTGTCAATCTTGCAAACATATCAGAAATGGACTCTTCTGGTTTCATCATAAATAATTCATAATCCCGGACTAGCAGATTCGCCTTGGTTTCCTTTACTTCCGATGTTCCTTCGTAGATCAACCGCAGCTTGTTCCATATCTCCTGCGCGGAAGAACACATGAAAATACGTGAGTATTCATTAGGATGAATGGCACATTGTATTATATTCATGGCTTTAAAATTTGCTGAACACTTCTTTATATCCTCATCATCCCACTCATCCTCATTTTGAGACAGAGTATACGGACCCTTGCTTATGACGCGCCACACGTCATAGTCTTGGGCTCGTAGAAAAACATACATTCTGTTCTTCCAATAAGGGTAATTTGATCCATCAAAGAACGAGGGTCTTTGGATCGAATGCCCTTCGGGCATCATCCCCTTGTTTGCCATAAGGAGGGATCTACTCTACGACCGCATGGTCGAGTGAAACAGAGACCAAGGCTCTGATACCAATTGTTGAGTCCCGAAAGGCGGCAATCAAGAGGGGAGGGGTGAATTGATTGGCCAATTAAAATTTCTTCCAAGGAAAACAATGATAAGTAAACATATAAGCACTAGATCTCACCCGAACATGGATACACTTGTGAATGCATGTGGATTATGGTAGGTGTTTGACAAAGGAATTGGTGTACGCTCAAATCACCGTGAAGCACACTCGACTAGAGATGCGGAAGAACAAACCACAAGTGACACATGGAATTTTTAGGTGGTTCGGGTACACTGCCGTGTCCCCTACATCCACCCCTCACTTATGAGGATCAAGACTTCACTATGATGTAAACCACACACACATGCTGTGTAGAACAGCAAACACACATACGCGGCACCCGATCTGGGCTACCACAAACACACACACACACACACACGTTCATGTTTCCGAACACGAACAACCCACACACAGAACTGAATCAAGTTTTACATCAAATGCTCAAGTAGACACAAAGTAAATCTGAGAGTAAGGAGTGAAGAATGATTTATCCTGGTTGAAGCTCCCCCTTTCACTTCCTTGAATGTAATTGAATGCTTCTGCAGGAGGAAGATCAATCCTTGAGGAAGAATGAAGCTTTGTCGTACAAATGAGGTTGCAGCTTTGACAACCCACGCAGCTTGTTGTTGGGGATGATATGGAGGCTTGATTCAAGCTTCTTCCCTTCACTTTCAGGCTTAGAACAAGGTGGAAGAAGCCCCTGGAGCTGCTGCTGCGAACCTGCACTCACAAGGGTTAGAAAAATAACACAACTTTAGATGCCTCTCTCTCCTTAGGGTTTCATACCCCAATAAGATGTATATAAAGAGTTTGGAACGTTCAAAGACACCCTAAATACCAGATCCACAATTTCTGGAACGATTTAGGGAGGTTAGGTTTGATTGGTATGACTTTTGGTGCATGCGCACGCAAGTCAAAAATCACGGCTCGGGTTCGAGACTGAAAGGGTCGACCCTTGGGGTCGACCCTCGTGAGGGATTTGAGGGTTTTAAAAGGGATCTGGGTCAATGGGTCGACCCTTGGGGTCGACCCTCGGGCTATCCGGTGCTGGTATATAAGAAAACGCGAGCAGGGGTCGACCCTTGGGGTCGACCCTCGCGTGAATGGGTCGACCCCAAAGGTTCGACCCTTGCAGATGTGATGAAGGATCCCACCGGGTGTAAAAAATATGCTAGCAGGGGTCGACCCTTGGGGTCGACCCTTTCAGTAACAGATTCTGTTTCAGGATTATAAAGCATAGGGGTCGACCCAATGGGTCGACCCGTGTTCCAGAGCTTCCAAAAGGTTGATTAAAAGGCCACTAAGTCTAAGAACAAGCCAAGGGGTTCCAAGATTGGTTTTAAGCCATCAAAGGGAATGTGCTAGGACATGAATAAGAGAAACCCAGTACAATTAAACTTAGATAAGACCCAAACCAATTTGACCCTTGAGATCAAAGAAGATGAACATCAAAACATAAGATCAAGGGCAAATAAGTTAAAGTGGATCTTACCAACCGTCCTTGAGCACTTATGCACGTTCCTTGCCCTGTCAAGACATAACTTGTGAATTAGATGTAGCCTTGCAATTTGAGTTGAAAAAGCTTACCCGTTGAGGTTGTTTTTTAACCTCCTTAGCTCCAAGATCTCAATAGAATGTTTGAGCCTTTTAAGACTCTATATGCTAGAACACTTCAAAGATAATATATATATACATATAGTGTTTGGTCATCATCAAAAGCTATCAAATTAGACATTCACTTCAGGAGGGGGTTCAACAACATGTAAACATTCACTCAAGGAGGGGGTTCAACATGTCATGCTCTCCACCACTCCCAAGTGGGTTCACACACGCGTGCGTAGGAAAGCTACGACTAGTGGGAGGTCACTAAACGTGAACACGAAAAGCCACGCACGCACCCATTGTGAGTAACACGGAGTACCTAGGTCGCTCGGAGCCACCTGACTCTGGACAGCCCACTAGATCTACTAACCCAACGGTCCTTGAGTCACGAGACTCGGGTCAAGACCGTTGCACGTGACTGTACAACGCCGTCAATCTAGCCTAATCCCTAGGTCTAAAACCACGGCACGATGACTCACCAGACAGTTCACAACTACCGAGACCATCCCCTCATAAAGGGAACTCGAAAAACCTCCAGCCCCAGGCTGGTTAACTGGACCCACAGTCCAAGGCCACACAGTCCAAGGCCACACACATGGCCCACTCGGAAACCATATTCCCGAGAAACCCACGCCGTGTGGGGAAGGCCCACCGCACTCATGCTGACTCACAATGACTCGATCTTGCGAGAGCACGAAAGCCCGGAGCACATGGGGTCACCTGGACCCCAAAGACCCACGGGCACGATACCTTTGCACACCAAAAAACATGAACACGGAAACCACCGGGTGTCCAGGACATCCACGAGGTCGAAGGTTGACCACTGGGTAACAACTGGGTCGACCGGAGGCCAAAAAAACACGACTGGAATGCTGAAATCATGAAACCCAAGTGGCGGTCATCCACCTGACCGTTACCGAAGGCAGGCGGTCGACCCAGGACCGCTAAGCCCACCCTAGCGGTCCAGACATGACCGGTAAGCCCCAGAAGAACCTAGGACCTAGGCGGTCATGCCCTGACCACTAAACACTGGTTGGCGATCTCCTCGAGACCGCTACCCATCGGTGGCGGTCCATCACGTGACCGCAAGCCTCGAACCGACATAGGGGGACCCCTGGCGGTCTCCATATGACCGCCTGGTCACCTAGCGGTCCCTAGAAGGACCGCTAGGTCGTCCCAAGCGTAAAATGGCAAACTTCACAAAAAACCCATTCTACGCCCCGTTCACACCCATGTGAAGGGGAAAACAAGGGGAAACTAGTCCCCAACCTCTCTAGCACCTATCGGACCCACTTATGCCCCAAAAATCGCATCGAATCATGAAAATTAGCTCACACCCCAAAACATGCTCTTTATACCTCGGTAGAGTAATAAACCTACTCGACTCGCCTCAGGCTTCCAAATCGCGGGAAAATGAAGTACTCAAGATAGAGAACCATCCCTCTACCTCCACCGAAGATTTCACGCGTCGAGATCACCGATCCGCGAAGAAAACGCCATTAAAGCCCTCGTCGGCTCGCGATCCCCCGGACCGTCTCCACCACTGCGATCCTCATCCTGTGCCCGTCGCTCCACGCCCCACGAGCATCGCCGCCCCGCCCTCGCCGCCTCCGTCGGCTACCCAAAGTGAGAGAGGGGGAGAGGAGAGAGCGTGAGAGAAGAGAGAGGGTGAGGGAGAGAAATGAGAGATGGGGAGAGAGAGAAAAGAGGTTATATATATATATATAAAATTCAGAAATTCCAAAAAATACAAAAAATAGGGAAAAATCACCACCTTGATCCTCAAAAAACGTACAATGCGCTGGTAACGTCCCGGAGTCGGAGAACGCAACGGTTCACCCTATATGGGGTTCCGAATGTCCGATAGGCAAAAACACTCGTGAATCGCTAAACTCAATCTGGGACCCACCAAAACGATCCGAAATCCACGGATCCTGATCCGATAATAGTCCAAAAAACCCGAGACATTACAGCTACCCCTGACTCATTATTCCTAACTGTAGATGCCTAATTTCGGACATCCCACGGACCTCTAGTTAGACCATCATGTGAGTAACGCAGTCGTTTCACTTGGGTTTTCGTCGTTTCATGCTTTAAGTCCAGCCCAAACACTTGTGTGTTCATGGGCCACCCTCACTTGAAGGGGCCAAGGCCCATGGGCTGGGCGGCCAAACCCTTGGCCGTCCACCTTGTTAGGGTGCTAGGCCCGGATACAGAGGGGTGTGAATGTATCCTTCTATGTATAATGGCCAAATAAAAACTTGGAAGCTAGAGATAGACACAGTATAGAACCAATTTGATTCAACTCAAATTCAAACACTTGGAGCGTGCCTATCCATGCATCTAGCGGAAGCAAATCAAGCAATCTGATGAACCAGTTGAAAATCCTTTTAAACAAAAGAGCAAATATATAACTGGCCCCCAAATAACCAACTAGCGGAAGCAGCACAAATGAGAATAAGAAATCACAAGACAATCTGTGAAGGGTGGTAGGAGATATGGAAGAACACACTACTAGCAAACCACTGCTCAAAGATTTTAAGGTGGTTCGGTCCTCCAGACCTACATCCACCCCTCACTCCCAACCGGAGTGAGGCTTCACTAGCAAACGCTAGAACCAAGCAGACTCAGTCTACAAACAGTTGCTGCCACACAGCTTGACTAGGGAAACAGACTTCCCTCTTCCTCCCAACCGAAGGGACACCCAAGTGACTCCCAGCCACTTGGAAACTAGAGGTCGAAGACCTCTCTTCCTCCAGCCCAGGAGGGACACCTGGACTTACAACCACAAGCCCAAAACCGGAGGACTAGCCTCCCTTCCTCTAACCAGAGGGTAACCCACAAGTGACAACCTGTCACTTGCAACCCGGAGATTAGATCTCCCTTCTCCTGAATCAACAGGAGGAACCCGATCCCCAACAGGGCAATCGGAAGAACAAAGATGATCAGAAAATAAAGGAAAACAATAAAGGAAAATAACACAGCAATCAGAAAGCTGTAAAACGAAATGCACAATGTGGCTCTCAACGGAGCTGACTGGCCTGGATCTGATCCACGGTCCAGTGAAGATAGATCTTCAAGCAGCTTCTTCCTTCTTCTCCACGAGCTCTCTCGCTCACTCTCTTTCTATCTTTCTTTCTTTTCTACTCTCCAAATCTCTCACTCTCTATCTCTCTTTCTTTCTCTTCTACTCTCCTAATCTCTCACTCTCTGCTCTCTCTTCACGGCTTCTCTCTTCTATCTCTTCTTCCTCTCTTTTCCTTCTTTTTCTCTTTTTCTGGATCGAAGGGCTTTCTGCTCTTCAGGCTTCTGCTTCTATCTTCGATCTCCCTTCATCTGAAGACGAAGGCTCCATTATATACCAGCAGCAGCAGCAGCAGGGCGCGTGTAGCTTCCACAGTTCCCGCCCTAAGAATTCGGACCACGTGGTAGCATCCAGCAGGCTGTCAGACCACGTGTCCTCATCTGGGCATTTTCCTTATCCTCGGATCACGTGCCCAGCATCAGTACGCTCAGCAACTGGAGGTAGATGGCGTCAACTCACTTGCGCCAAAGAGTTGACGCACCCATCATAGATCTTCAACCTTTTTAACCGCTGCATCGACTCCATCAGCCCGTGGCGTTGACGCATCGATGATCCAGTGATCAAGTCTTTAGCAGATGGGCGTGCTGCGTCGACGCCGCTCCATTGCTGCGTTGAGGCATCGATGTGTACTAGCAGCTAAAAGGTGTCGTTCCATCAACCTGCTGCGTCGACCCAACGAGCTGCAGCGTCGACGCTGTCAAGGTACTCCAGATGTTGAAAGGAGTTACTTGAACTGCTGCGTCCACGCTGCCAGTGGGTGGTGTTGACGCATCTGAGTAACCTAGTAACCCATTGGTTCTCTTTTTGTAACTGCTGCATCGACGCTACTTGCTCAATGCGTTGACGCACCAGAATAATCCAGGAGCTTCTTTCTTGATTTGCTGTATCCACGTGTCAGCCTCTCAGCCAGCTTCAGCACACGTGTCACAATCCTGTCTGCCCTTCCAACCTCGAATCACGTGCCCTCCATAAGCTTCACGATCAGAACACCTATCAGACAGAGTATCGGATAAGTCATCAGTTTAAGTGAAGAACTCTGTGTAGACTTGTAAAGACGATCATGCTGTATAGACTAGGTGTGTACAGTGTGAGGGAGTGTATAGACTGAGTTAGAAGGAGCCCGATGTACAGACTTGCCTATGCGAAGCCACTGTACAGATATTGAAAACGTGAAGCCAAAGTGTAGACTTCACGCTGTACAGACTTGAGGCTTTGATGAACGAAGGTTCAGTGTAGAGTTTGAATGTTAGGCCCAAAGTATAGACTTTATGATATGAAGCCAATGTCCAGTCTTGAAGAGAAAACAAATGTATGGACTTTGACGGAGTGAGACAATGTTCAGACTTTGTTCCACCGACCAGAGTATTGACTTTGCAAGCGTGAGACGCTGAATGAGACGGTGGCTGAGACGACAGCTGTATAGACTTTGAAATCTGAATCGACAGAGCAAGCTGTACAGACTTTGAGAGTCTTGAAGGATGTACGGACTTTGAGGGCTTTGATGGCCAATGTACAGACTTGTTCGAATGTCTAGACTTTGCATGAACAGTCGATGTGTAGGCTTGAAGAACTGAAGCCCACGTTGTATAGACATGTCCTAACAGTCCAGTGTATAGACTTGAAGACTGATGCATGAGCAGTAATGCATAGACTTAGGAGCATGAAGGCCAATGTATAGACATCAACTAACAAGACGCTAAGGAAGACAGACAATGTAGAGACTTCCTGTAACAGTCTGATGTACAGACTTCATGAAGCTAGACCAGCGGCTGTACAGACTTTGAAGGAGGACAAGTGTGTGGACTTGGTGACGTGAAAGCGACGTACACACTTATAGCGTTGACGCTAAAGTCTTGAGAAAGCTCACAGCGTTGACGCTGCATGAGACGTAGGCTGTACAGACTTAGCATGTGAAGACTGATGTGCATACTTGCTGAGTTGACGCTGCAGCCTAATGAGTTGACGTTGCAACGTATATTCTTGATGATCAACTGATGATGTATAGACTTCATCAAATGAGGAAACTGAACTGAAGCGTCGACAGATCAGCTCAAGGAGTTGACGCACTACTGTATGGACAGAGACAAATATGACAGAGGGGTCGACGCATCGGTACACTGAGTTGACGCACTGCAGTGACAACTTGTGCAGACATAGTGTAGCGGTGAATGCTTTATGCATCAGTTAACATGACTGATTATCAAAATATATTAAACTAAACTGAGCAGCAAGATGACTGAACATTTGATTAACTCACATCAACAACCAATCATCAAAACCATCATCAAAACTGATTAACTAACATCAACAACCAATCATCAAAACCACAGGGGCACAACACACCTCCCCAAGGCGACCCAACTGATGGCCGCCCTTCACCCCCTAGGTGGCAACTGTGTTGGCCGCCTTCCCCAGTAGGAGGCCACATGGCTGGCCGCCCTCCATCTTCTTGGAAGGCCACATACCTGGCCGCCCATGTCCTTAAACGGCCAGCTCCTTGGCCACCTTTCTTGCAACTACTGGTCAAAGAACGTGGCCCGTTCTCTCGCCACGCTCCGCACTAATCCTACCCTATCGCACACGATCTATCCCACGTTGTCCGACCCTTCCAGAGGGAGGTGATGAAGACCAAAAAACTCTTCCCTTGGTGGTGGTGGCATTGGTGGTGGTGGCACTTGGTTGGGGGACTTTTTGGGAGGAGATCTCCTGGGCAGAGGATTGACGTGATGACTCTGGCGGAAAGAGATTTCTCGAGGGAGGCCATTCAGAAGGTGATTCTGGAGGCACAATCGGAAGAAAACCCGACCCCCCGGGAAGACTGGAAGAGCTAGAGCTTCGGAGTAGGGAGACGGAGGAGATGGAGTTGCACTACGGGGAGTGATCTCCGAGCTCTACCTCAGGGCATTCACGAGGGTGATCCCCTCCTGTGTTTGATTTTCTGTTCTCCGTGTTCACTGCTTGCTTCTTGCAAATTTCCCCTTTCCCATTTACATTCCATTGCATACTAGAATCCTTAGATCCTCATACAGAGGTTTCCATCTTAAAACAAATGGGAAGGCGGGTGGCCGAAAGTCTCGACCACCCCTCCTTCCCACCACCCCCCAGGTAATCACTCCACCATCTTATTTCTTTCATACATTTTTAGATCATTTACTGCACTTCCCAGAACTAATGGCATATTTTCTTGTGTATTCGTGAGCTTTGGTATTGTATACAGGACTTCGGCATCGTGGGACGTAACAGGGTTCTCCGCCCTTGGCCGATCGAGGATGGAGAAGAAGGGACCCCACCCTTTCCCCGCATAGAGTCATTTGCGATCATATTCTTCCTGTGAGGTTCAGGTAACAACCTCCGGCGATCATCTTCTTTTATCATTCTAACTTGGGGTGTCGTAGGTATTTGCAACAATACTGTTGCGGGAAGGAGAGGTACGGCGTGAATGCGCATCGCAGATATACATACTTCTTCGGACCACCCACCTACCTATTCTAACGCCCACAGAAGGAAAGTGGCGATCACGGTGGGACCTTCTATTGCCTACTGTGACTTCCTGATACCAGAAGTCCAAGGTTTTTGAAGCTTACGTCCTTTGATTTTATGCATTAGTTCAGTATTTGTTTAGGCTTTGTTTTCAGAAATTACGAAAGAAGGCCAACTTGTTGGCCGCCTAGCTCCCTGGGCATCCCACCCAGTTGCCACGTAGTCCCTTTGGTGAACGGCCAGTAGGCTGGTCGCCTACTAGCCTGGCCGACCTTCGGTCTGGCTGCCCTCCCTCACCTCCAAATGGTCCTGTTGGCGGCGGCCCTCACACCTGAACGGCTGTCGACCTGGTCGCCCAGGTCCTTGAGAGGCCAATGATTTGGCCGCCTCCTGGACATTTCCCGTTGATTTACTATTTAGTCTGTAGCTTGTTATTCTCTATTTTGTTTTGTTTTGTGTGTTGTATGCGTGACATTCTCTACAGGTCTGCGCATGGGTAGGCTTAGGAAGAGCTGGCATCACACTTGATAGGAACACCCTCCCGTTGGAATTGAGCCCTTCACCTGAGGATTCCCACTCGGGTGTAATTGGCTTGTTTCAATCGGGAACCTCCATAAGTCCTCGCGAACCGTGAATTCCCACACAGTCGCCAGGCGGGTTGTACCATTCGAAGACCTGTGTAGTTGACCTTGGGCATTGAGTGAGTTTTCTCTTAAGGTCCCCGGAGAATACCATCACACCACTAGATTCCTCCTCTCCTCCGAGTGAACACAAAAAAACAAAAAAAATTTGGGTCGTTGCTTGCAGACAACCAGCTGTGTTTGCTTCCCATACACTCTCCCTCAATCTCCACTTCTCCTTTCTATACCAAGTGAGTTTGGTTAGGAATGGAGAGAATTTTCACTAACCCAGATTATGAGGAGGAGTTCGCTCTCCAATATGAGTCCGGGATTAGGGGCAACCCTCTATTTCAGATGGAGGATAGCCACCCGGCAGCCTTCATAGGCATGTTTTTGGCTACGTAGAACGAGGCCATCCACGTCGAATCGGCATCTTTCCCAAGTGAACATGATCATAGTACTCCTAGGGCTCCTACCTTATCTCCACACGAAGATCAAGAGTTGATCAACGTGCTATCTCACAACACTCCTGAGGATTTGGTCATGATGGCCTCCCGAGGGAAGGCTTCCGCTATCCCACACATGTCCTCCCACTTCACACCTCCCCGGGTCCAAGCTCCCTTTCAAGGGTCCACAAGCCGGCCCTCCCGAGAAATCCCATTCCAATCTAGCTACCCGATGGCTCCACAAGGGGATTCTCCACCCCCAATTCCACCAATTACGGTCGCCCCATCAAAGGGGATAGACCCCACATTAAGGCAAGAAGTCCAAAGCTACATCCAGCAAGCAGTGGCCGAAAGTATGCCAAATTCATGTCCCCACTCGCTAGCCCAATATTGCAAACTTCCAAATGCTTACTTCATGCCTGGTTTCAAGGCTCCTAAGTATAGAAGATATGATGGTACCACCGACCCTCATCATCATCTTTCGGGTTTCCTTATGGATTCCCATCAATGGTTATACGATCGGGTCTTGTTGGTCCATTTATTCCAAAAGTCCATTGAGGGCGAGGCCCTACATTGGTTCTCCTTTCTACCAGCTGTTGATCTCCTCAACTTTGATAAAGTCTCCGAGCGATTCCTCACTCACTTTGGTCAGATGTCTTCCATCGCTCCTACCTTGTTTGACCTAGTCATGGAGAAGATGAAGCATGACGAGGAATTCATTAATTTTGCCAATCGCTGGAGGATCATGGCTTCTAGGATGGAAGTTTCTATCCCTGAGTCTCAGGCCGTCACCATGCTAGTAAACAACGTCACTCCTTAGCTTAGGGCCATTCTAATGCTCAGCGAGCTCCATACCTTCCCTCAACTCTACAATCGAGCTCAAATTGTCCAAGCTCAGGTAAAGGACTCCACCTTACCTCCTTTCTTTGAGCCTCGCCTGAAAGGTCGGAAGGCCCCAGCCGTCCCTACCACCGAAGGTGTCACGGTGAACGAAGAAGTCAACGCGGTTGGCCCATCCTTTAAGCCCAACAACTGTCAGGTCTCACCCTTGAATCAGGGCCAAGGCAACCCAAAGCCATACTCCTATGTCCCTCTGCCTCAGAATTACAATCGCACCGGGCCGAAAAGGGCTTCTTATCCCCCGCTGCCCGAAACTTTGAGCGACATATTCTTCGCCCTTATGTCTTCTCAAGCCATTCAGCTTCCCCCTCAAAAGGATTGGGTTCACCCCAACGCCGATACCTCTAGGCGATGTCCGTATCATTGAGCTCCCGGACATGATATTTTCAAGTGCTTCCAATTTTGGGACTGGGTATACGACATGAATGACGAGGGGAGAATTAAATGGTCCGATGTTAAGCCATTGCTAACCTCAAGAAACCCAATCGGGACCTTGGCATTGTGCAGAATCCCTTGTCTACTCATCAACCAAACCAGGATCCTTCTAGCTCGAGGCAAAATGAGCAGGTGAATACCGTGATTGGGATGGAACCTCGTGTACTCAAAAGGATGCAAATGTGGAGCGTCGAAGGCTTTCCCGGGTGGCATGGGAAATTCAAAGTAGAGGCCAATGAGCCATGGACGGATGTCAACATGTTCACCCTGGAATCTTGTTCCTGGACTCTGATTTCACCTCCTAGCCAACCTTCAGTTACTACCCAAACTCCTCTTACCTCGATCAACCCCCCTCAAGCACTTTGTCAAGAATCCCAGGTTCCTTCGAAGGCTTAGTCAGGGCAAGAGCGCCCTCTGGTTCTTCTTAAGCCTCCCCAGCCAAAACTGGTCCCTCCTCATGCTCCTGTCATCCCTGGAGAAGAATCAGCTTCCCTTTCGTACATCTTCGGGTCTCCAGCTCCTTTGCAATTAATCCGCCCAAAACCTTCGGAGTCGAATAACCCAAAAGAAGTTTCGGTGAATGTCACTCTCCGAAACCGTGTCATCCCCCCATCCCAAAGGCAATCCCAGCCTGAGGAAGGGGTCAATTCCCAAGGTCCCCCTATGGAGTATGACGTCCTCCAACATCTGGTCAGAACACCGGCTAAGGTCTCCATTCTGGAGCTCATTAAAAAGTCTCCTTCGCATCAATCCACCTTGCTTCAATTCCTTCAAAAGATTATGGTCAACGAGGACCTTTCGGCAAGTGGTGTGACTGATGCCATCATGGCCCTCACATGTGGATCATCCATTGCATTCTCAGAGAGAGACCTCGCTCCACCCGAAAGCAGATCACTCCCGTTGTGCCTTACCATCACTCTCAATGGAGTCAAGGTCGACTCCACCCTCATTGATACGTGAGCTTCAATCAATGTGTGTCCCATGAAGACCATTCAAAGGATTGGGCTGTAGGAAGAAAATTTGGAAGAAGTGTGCACCACAATCCCGGCCTATGACAATTCAAAGCGGTGCGCAAAAGGTAAGGTGACCCTGAAGCTTGGTTTAGGTCCAGTGGTCATGTCATCAGATTTCTTTGTCCTCGATGTTGACCCTGCATACAAGGCCATCTTAAGACGACCATGGATCAAGCAAACTCTAGGGATCACGTCAATAGCCCATCAATACTTCAAATTTCCTTATAATGGTAGGGTGATCAAAATTAGGAGTATCCCACTGGTGGAAACTCTCAATACCATCACTTCCGAACAGATCCCCTTCATGACCATTCCAGATAAGGGAAAGAGACCCGTTCTCTCCATAGAAGGTGTTGTGGGGCCCTCTGCTTTAAATCCACTGAGTACTCCTTCTCTGCCTCGGCCAATCACACATTCCAACATCCCATTCCACAAAGGATGGGAGATCATGGCTGTGGGTGTATAAATGTGGAGCTTGGCGTCACAAGTCACATGAACGAGCATGTGTATGAGTGATAACATAATGTGCCAATCAAGTGAACATCATGAACATGTGACTATGTGAACATGGTAGCATGATCATATAGCAACAAAAAGGCGACAAAAGATGTAGAAGAATACCGTGATCACCACCAAGGAATGACAACGCCAAATGAATATGAAAGAAGACTATGTACGCGGTGTGTACCTTGGAAAAAGAAGATGATCGCGCTCAATATAAGTAATGCGGGGACAATGTAGATTACCTCTCCTCGCCTTCCAGTCGGCAAGATGGTAAGGGCCTCACTTTCCATGCTTTCCTACGAAACAAAGACAACACAA
Organism: Amorphophallus konjac; assembly: GCA_022559845.1. Classification (NCBI taxonomy): domain Eukaryota; kingdom Viridiplantae; phylum Streptophyta; class Magnoliopsida; order Alismatales; family Araceae; genus Amorphophallus; species Amorphophallus konjac. The sequence continues at coordinate 323,277,449 of CM040123.1, read as the reverse complement.
GAGGTAAAACCCATTAGAAAATGCTAAGTGTGAAAATCTACCCAAGTGCATAAAGTAGCATGAAAGATTGATGGCAAACTTACCGGGGGAGGGTTTTTAACCCCTATGGAAGGGTGGAAATGATAGATGTGTATATTGTCATGAGATTAACATGCAGAGATTGATTTAATATGCCCCGGCGACGTAACATGCCCCCGTCGCAAGAAATCTGGGTTTCAGATTAACAGAACAAAGTGGTGAAACCTGAAAAGTAGGGGCTTGAAAGAGGGGGGAAAGATGAGAGAAATAAGGCACATATATGATCAAAAAGAAGCTAATACTCCCCTATTAAAGATGGAGTCAAAGGAGGATGAAGATGATGAAGCATGACTCCACCCCAGCATGAAGAACAGGCCCCCATCGCGGAGTTGTAGCAGAAAAAATAGAAAACTGTGATGATTTGCAAGAAGTAGGGGTGAAGTTAAGAGGGCCAACGTTGATGAAATCGTGCAAATAAAGAACCAAAACAAATATTATACTTCCCTCTTCAGACTAGGGTCGAAGGAGGATGAAGACAATGCGGCATGGCTTCGCCGTCGCCTCAAAAATGTGCCCCCATCATAAGGTTCGCACTTAGGCCCTTTATATAGAAAACTGCATAAATCCAAAATTTTCCACCACAATTTTAAGAGATAGAGTCCACCAAATCTTGAGATCTATGGATCAATCTTGAGATAATAGTTAGGATAAGAGGTAAAAAAAAGTGGGACTCCATTTGGTGGAAAATTCTGGAAGTTATTCGCCCTAGAAGGGAGTCTCGGAGCTCAATCTGGAAGAGTTTGATTTGTACTCAGATTGCATAAACCCAGATCTTTCGAGCAGGATTCCCAGAGAAATAGCCCATGAAAATTCAAGTTCTATAGACTAAACTCGAGATAATACTAAGGGCAAGAGATAGAAATAAACGAGACTCAATTTGGTGGAGAATTCTAGAAGATATGTTTGCAGCAAGAAGGGCCGATCGAGAAGAAAATAGAGTTTGATCTGTGCAGAAATTGCATAAAAATAGAAGTTTCCTCCCCATTTTCCAAGGATATAGTCCACTAAAATTAGAGTTCTATAGATCAAACTCGAGATAATACTAAGGACAAGAGATAGAAACATACGAGACTCAATTTAGAGGAGGATTCTAGAAGAGAGAGAGCCAAGAAGGAGGCCACGTCGAGCAAAATCGACCACAAAGAGTCCTGCGGCTGTAGGACTCTCGGGAAGTAAAGGCTGAACGCGGTAGTATATCTCTAAAATAGTGCAGAACTAGCGAAAGGTGGGGAAGAAGAAATTGTAGATAACAAAAAAGAAACAACTTTCGTGAAGATAGCAAGATGAGAAGATGAGTAGAATAGGAAGAAAATAGGGATTAAAATAGAAAAATGTTGGGACACAGAAAATGGTGGAGAACTGGCCAATGGCGTAGAAGAAGAAATTGTAGAGCTTTAAAAAATGAACAACTTTAGTGAAGGAAACTTAATGAATAGAGAAATATAAGGGGATGAAAATGGGCCGCGTTCAGGACTGCGCAGTGAAAGGGGCCGAATGCTTGATGGAAGCCGACCTAAATGGGCCGTAAGTCGACTTAGAAAGCCAGAAGTTGATAAAATTATCCCCAGGGCTCTAAGAAATAATGATCTCTAAGGCTCAAAGGCTAGGGAGCAATGAAATGGGCTCGAAATTCATCCAAGGAAGGCTCCAAAATAATAGGTAATTCGGGACATCAAAATGATAAATAAGAGAAATGACTCAACTTGCAGGCTAAAATGGGTCTCAATAGATGCCCCTCCTTGATGTTTGCTTTGCAAAGGAATGGGCGAAAGTAGCGTGGAGGTGAAATGGAATGGAGATGGAGTGAAAGCGACAGCGACAGCAGCGTGAAATGGAGATGAAGCAGAGATAAAGCTGAGAGAACTGATAAGCAGGCATCAAGGCAAAAGACACCCGTCACAACCAACAAGCGATAGAAATTCTCTCGAAAATGCTGGACTAACCACGAGGAACGATGGATGTGGATGAGATATGTCTAGAGAACTAAACTAAGGGAAGGGGAAATGAAACACAACCAACCTCATCGGGGACACAATCCACGGACAATGAAGGGATCGGAAAGAACACAACGTAAGAGCTGGAAAAGGAAAGATAAAACTGAGGTAAAATCCAGACAGGAATCACGCTAGCCAACCAGATCGAGCGGGCAGATCAGAGAGATTGTGCAAATTCAGAGTGTAATGAGGAATCTCTTATCCAAGAGAATTAAAGTGCAATCAACCATTGTTGAGGAGAAACCTTGAGAGAATCACGAGACATGAATGCTCAAAAATGACATGATGCATGCTGGGCTAAAATAAAGAAATCATCAAAACGAATGTAAAGAAAGCATAAAATAGAAAGTACTGAAGGATAATTTTGCTAGACCAAGCCAAGACGGGGTCAAGAGTCTTCTGCAACCACGGCGTGCGAGACAGAGTCTGTCGTCCCCCACCCGGCTCAAACAAGCGGCCTATCTAACGATTAACCGTATGCTCCTAGATCATCATCATTTTTGTTAAAGGGGAACATAAGATCCCAGAACACATGGACAACCAGCCGGTCCTTGAGAGGCTATAATAAGGTAGATACCATATAATAATGCAATATTGAGAAGGGATAGAGAGCCATACCTGACTTACCTGCCAAGCGAAACGGCATTTTTTTTGGATTTTTACATAAGACAAGCACAACAAGTGAACAAAGATGAAAGGCATAAGAAGACAAGAACATGCCAACGAAGACGAACAAACATAATGAAAATGAACAAAACATAACATAACGAGGATGAACATAAGAACATAACAAACACCACAAAATAAACGGTAAGCGTGCGTGGGAAAAACATGGTGGGGCAAGATAGCACACGATGCGGTGGGACATCATATGGCGAGACATGAGATGACACGACACGGTGGGACAACACGCGCGGTGGAACAAAGACACGTGGGATGACAACCCACGGGGGACAAAAGACACAGACAACACATGCGTGGGATGACAACAACAACACATGGCATGGCGACACAGTGGGATGAAAACATGATAGACACGGAGGGACAAAGACACGTGTGACGACACGGAGGGACATAGACACGTGTGACAAGGACACAGTTGTGGAAGCCGAGGAATCCACTCAAGGAAAAGAAAACGAACTAAACTACAGACTATCAAGCGACTAAAAATTAAGAAGGATCATGAAACGTGCCAATATGAGGAAAGAGCATACGTAGGATGCTAAAGGGATGTGATCGCCAGAGGGGTTACCTCAAAGAAACAAAATGATCGCGTGTACCTTGTATTGAGCGCGGAGATTATGAATCCTCGAGAGCGGGAAATGGCAGGTTGCTTCTTCCTCCCCCTTCGGTCGGCCGACGGAGAGGGCTTTCTTTTAGGTACCCTTGCAAAACAACGACAAACAAGTAACGAGTGGATCAGAAAGATGAAGGTGCAGTATTCAAATTCTAACGATGCAAGTAACGAAATGATGGCAAGACACACACCTGGTTGGTGTTGTCTTTTAAACCTCTCTTGGACACGAGTAGGAGGAAAATGCTTATGATGAATGGCAATTATTCCGACGTAGAAACGGAAAGAGACTCCCTCATAAAAGGGGGGGGGGGTAGAAGATATGATATGATGAATGCAAGATAACTAGGAAAGAAGAGGAGAGAATAGCTTATTAGATGGTCGATGGCGAGATCCGGCAGAGCTTCGGCAGCGTAGGGGACGACGAGGTAGCGTGGCGGGCGAAGGCGGCCTCTCTCCTACGAGCACTGGCACCCGAGGATCCGGCAAGACCTCCCCTATAAAATACCCACGGGTTAGGAATAGAATCCGGCAGCCTCTCGGCGCTCTTTTTTCGACCTCTTGAACCAAGGGGGGGAGGCCTCTATTTATAGAGGTCAGGAGGATGGGGGCGTCTAGAGGCCTGGACGCCTCCATCACTTGGATTTTCTTCAAACGACAAACTGAGCGACGGTCAGTCGATGGTCGGGGGTCGCCCATGAGCTGGTTGATGGAGGCGTCCAGGGGCCTGGATGCCTCCATAACTTGGATTTTCTTCAAACGACAGACTGAGTAATGGTCAGTCGATGGCCGGGGGTCGCCCGGCGTCCAGGGGCCTGGACGCCTCCATAACTTGGATTTTCTTCAAACGATAGACTGAGCAACGGTCAGTCGATGGTCGGGGGTTGCCCGTGAGCTGGTTGATGGAGGCGTCCAGGGGCCTGGACGCCTCCATAACTTGGATTTTATTCAAACGACAGGCTGAGCAACGGTCAGTCGATGGCCCGGGGTCGCCCGTGAGCTGGTTGATGGAGGTGTCCAGGGGCCTGGACGCCTCCATAACTTGGATTTTCTTCAAATGACAGACTGAGCAACGGTCAGTCGATGGCCGGGGGTCGCCTATGAGCTGGTTGATGGAGGCGTCCAGGGGCCTAGACGCCTCCATAACTTGGATTTTATTCAAACGACAGGCTGAGCAACGGTCAGTCGATGGCCCGGGGTCGCCCGTGAGCTGGTTGATGGAGGCGTCCAGGGGCCTGGACGCCTCCATGAAATTATACATATTTTTTGTTCAATCTTATATATATTTTTTGTCATTATTTTGTATTGATGGGAGAAGACTCAAAGATAGGAAACACTCAAGTGATTAAAAATGCGGAAGCCGCTGCGGGGCGTCGCGTGGTAATATGAGATTTTCTCAAGGGACGTCAGGAATAGCGTGTCTACAGCTGCCCCGCCTTGGCGTATGCTTTGCAAGGGAGTGACACGTAATGGAATGGTATCGAAGTGGAGTGAGAATGGACTGATAAGTTGATGCCAAGGTGTGATGAGACACGCTTTTGACATGACTGTTTGGAATCTTTCCTGTAGTTTCAATGAGGTGACCTTGAAGAAGGTCTTTCAAATTTGATGATTGTTTGGACGGAAATCAAATAAGGGAGGGTGAGATGTGCGCTCAGGCACGAAAATAAAGGAGACCAACTTCTCGGTGTGGAAGTACCTGGGTCATAAACCTGCAGGTTTCACCTTTGGGGAGCGGTTACCAGCCAATGTGGAAGTGCTGCGGCCAAGGTGGGTCAAACAAGGTAAAAAGCAAAGGAATATCTGAGGGTCTGTCCAAACAAGGGTTTCGTTTGGAAGGGCAGCATAGGGCCGTTTCAAGGAAACTAAGTATTTCATTCAGAATGGAATATCTTATATTTGTAAGAATTGAAGCACAATGGCTTTCGCAATTGAATCACTTGAATGATCTTCTGCAATAGACTCAAAGTCCTATATGAATGCATGCTGGGTTTAAAGAAAAATTTAAAACAAACTAGAATAGAAAATAGCCAAGGATAATATTGTCAACTCGTTAAGAATGGGTCAGGATACCGATCCAGTGACCTGAAACTGAGCTGGGGCCCGTTTATCCACGCACCGACTCACTGAATGGAACCGTCGTTCCCACGCTATCACCAGTTAACGGCCTATCCGTACAACCCAAATTCTTCTGGAATCATCACTGTTTTTGTTGAAGGGCAACTCAAATCCCAGATTCGTTCGGATCGCAAGGTCCTTGACGTGTTCTAATAGTGTAAATATCATATAGTATGATGCATGACACGGGGGACCGAACACTGAAGGATGGTATACAAGATAGGGCGAAAAACGTCCGTTGGTAAAACCTGCACATACCATCATAGATTAAATACATCAGAAAGTAGCAAAAATATAACAGAATCGTGCCACAGTACAAGGATAAAACACTGACGACTTGATCACTCATGTGACACGTCCCGTCCCGTAGCACCTCTCCTTTCCTATAAGTACCTCCCTTAGGCTAGTTTATTCAAATGTACCAAGGGGAGTTTTGAAAGTTCAGGAGGAGGAGAAGAGGAGGGTCTAGGGATTTCAGGATGGAAGGAGAGTCTTCCTGCGTTATGAAGAGGGGCAGGCCTAGTAGTGAGATCAGGCGACTTTCCGACCTCGAGGGTCATCTGAGTGGGACGATCCAGTCGCATATGGTAAGTTGATTTATTTCAAATTTATTGCATGAACTCTCTTCTCACTTTCCTTCCTTTCTCTTCTTCTTTCCAGCCGTATCCACTCTTTCCGAGCCCGAGGAAGTTTTCCAAACTACCATGGCTTTCAGAGCTAACTTCCAACATCTCTATTGGCATGAGGGCTATACTCTCGAAGTGGCATCTTCAGGGGCTCCTTATTCACGCCAAACACTACGAGAGAATCCGCATGGACTGGGCGGCTATGGGCGCATTAGTGGAGATCTGGCATCCCCAGACCCACACTTTCATCTTCCCGACGTTCGAGGCGACCATTCTCCTCGAGGAGGTGGAGCTTCTGCTTGGACTAAAGAAATTCAAGAGTGACGGGAAGACGAAGCCTATGCGGATGTTGACAAGGGTGACTTTCGAGAGCGTCCTTGGAAGCTTCATGCCGTCCGACGCAGTCAGAAAGGTCCGCACTCAAAAGGGAATTGACTTGCAAAGGCTCGCGATATGGGTTATGGATGCCTTGAAAGGGTCACCGGATGATGAACATTTGGAAGGAATTGTGAAAGGGTTCACTATCTGTCTGGCGGGTGCTCTCTTGTTCCCTCATACTGACAACATAGTGGAAGAAACCCAACTGAGTGCTATCTGCGGGATCTGGAGTGGAAAGAGGGTAGGACCCGCCGTCCTTGCCTACCTTTACAGCGGTCTTACCGCCTCGAGCATGGGTAGGCCTCCTTTTGGTTGCGCACTTGTTCTGAGTTGCTGGGTCGATTTGCACTTCAAATTCGACCACCGTGAGGGGATGTCGACTGTTTCAAAGCTTTTCCAACAAAGCCCCCTTTATCACATAGCCGATGTGTTAGGCTTCGGTGGCACTGTGGCGAACCGTGTTCCGTGGCTGAAGAAACGGGAAGACTGGCGGTCTCACTTCCGAACCATGACACAAAGCTCCTTCACTTGCGCACCGGCATGTCTACTCTCACTTGAACTCCACATGAGGTGTTCTCCCGAAGCTGAACTCCAACTGATTGGCGCGACAGAGTTTGTTCTTTATAACGCGCATCGGTGCTGCCTCCAGATCGGCATTCCACGCCACTCGTTCCCATTGCTGACCGGCATTGTCCCTTTGAAGAAGAGGGAGTTGGGCACGGAAGCGGACGCGAAGGAAGCGAAGGCCGTTAAAGCACCCTGGAAGACACGTGTTGCGGGAAAGGCATTAGCGCACGTGAGGGAAGAATGTGAGCTGTGGAGAGCTTATGTAACCGAACTGGGGAAGTTAAAGCCTAAAGCGCCTAAGCCCTTGATGTAGCCCGCTCTGCTTTCTGATGGAATAAAATCTGGCATTTGACATTTTGGACCATTTTCCCTTAATTATTATTTTTTATAATTTTTATTTTTATTTTTGCTTTTTATGTTTTCTCTTTTGTGTTCTGGTTTATTCATATCATGGTCATATATATACACATTTTTATATGCTTAAATGGGGGCGTCCAGGGGTCTGGACGCCCCTTATTTTTTTGAAAAATTTTTGAAAAATTTTTGTTCTTTTTGTGGGTGCGTCCAGGGGCCTGGACGCCCCTATCTTTTCTTTTTTCTTTTTTTTATTTTTTATTTTATTTGATGGGGGGACTATGCGTGGGGAGCGGCTCTGCTTGCCCATTTGATGGCCGATCTCTCCCAGACTTTAGAGAGGGAGACGACAGTAAGCGGCTTCGCACCTTTTCTCCAGGTAAACACTTTATTTATGCATTTTACCGTAGTTAAATATGCAATTATTCGTGCTAATGATGGATGCAGCTGTGGAGCTACTACTACTTCCCGATGGGAAGAGCCAGACAGGGGAACAGGAGAGCCGTGCCTCTGGCGCGACAGTGGAGGCCGGTCATGGTCGCGGCACCCCACGGCTACCAGCTGTCGTCGCTTCGTCGGGAGCTGAGCGAGTACCCCGAGGCTATGGTATGATGCGTATGATTTTTTGGTGTTTTTACGCATGTGACCTAATTCAGGGAAATAGCAACTAACATGATGCATGTATGGTGATGAAGGTGGTGTGGAGGCCCTACCTGGGCATGGCCGATGCCGGCCAGCCTTGGGTTATAGCGGGTCATCCTCATTTTGGGCGGGACGTGTGGGTCCATTGCCTGAACGAGATCGAGCCGCTCCGGCTTAGGCTGGTTATGAGGACGTTGGGATTAGCCCAGGAGTGGGTTGACGTAGACGAGCCGGTCCGCGTCGGGCGGAAGACCAAGGGGAAGGCAAAGATCGTGGAGTGGCGTACGCGCTTCCCTGCACAGTACCAGGACTGGCAGCAGGGCGGGGTCCCAGTGGTGTCCCATGTACTGGACAGCACCGATTACATGAGACGGTATCGAGCCACGTACGGGGAGCATCTCTTCCTTGGTGGTGTGGCAGGGGTAAGCGTGAAATGAAAAATGTTTCCCCTTTTTATATGTATATGCATGTGACACTAATTTATATGCAATGTAGGATGCTCGTGATAACATGATTGCCGACCTGCGGGCCCAGCTGGCAGACGCCAGGCGGCAGTTGGTGGCCATCCGACAGGAGTTGGAGATCCTGGTGAGTCTATGCAATGCATTTTTTTTTGTGACCCGGATTTTGATGCTTGCCTCTGACTGTCATTTGCTTTGTGTTTCAGCGGGCCCACCACACAGCGACAGCCAGGATGGCTGGTGGAGCGGGTTCCAGTTCGTGGGGCCCTCCTCTGGAGGTTTTTGCCCTTCAGGAGCAGTTGGCGTACGCGGTGGCCCGGGCTGAGGAGGCCGAGCGTGACCGCGCGGCTCGAGTGAGTCCTGCTTGACCCCGACTTCTTTCCAGTTGCTCTTCTTCTTTCATTGCTCTCTTACGGTGCATGTGGGTTTTGGTAGGTGGCCGAGATTCGAGAGGCCCTGGCCCGTGCTGTTCGTGCCGAGCAGGAGCGCGACGCCTGGGTGGCAGAGCGTGATGCCCGGATTGTGGAGCTGGAGGAGGAGCGGCGACGGGAGGCTGAGGAGCTCCCTCGCGATGTGCGGGATTTGCGTTTTTCCCTCGAGCTGTCGAGGAGAGAGGCGATGCGGGAGAGAGAGGAGAGGGAGAGGGAGAGAGAGGATAGAGAGAGAGAGGGAGGACATGAGGGCAGAGCGACTACGAGAATGGGACGAGAGGAGGGCTCTGGAGGCCCAGCTGACGGAGCTCCGATTGAGTCTCGGCATGGCGGAGGGGAGGCTTCGGGAGAGCGAGGAGCGGTATCAGAGGGCGAAGGAGTGCGCGGCGCGACTACGTCAGTCTGGTTCTTTCTCCATGGGCAGCTTTCTGGTTTCTTCGGCCGAGGAGCGTCGCCGAGCCTTCGAGGCTGGCGTGCCACCATAGGGCGAGGCGAGCACCGCCTCTCAGAGTTCGCGGAGGCCCCCTAGGGATCCCCGTCAGAGGAGGGAGGAGAGAGATGATCAAGAGGGTGGTAGCGAGAGTTAGAGAGTTGCTTGTACACTCCACCTTCCTCACTTTATGATGTATAACTGACTATTTGCTTATATGCAATGAAATGGTTCCTTTTGTCGTATGCACTTTCCCTTTTCCACGCTTCTTCTCTTGCATCGAGTTGTTTCGAGGCACGCTTCACAAGACCTTGCCCTGAAAAGTAAGGAACTACGCCTTGCACGGAGAGATCATCCTTCTCTCTTTTTTTTTGGTGCGTCCTGGCGCAAGGACGCGTCTTATCCTTCGAATTCAAATTTAAAGTGCCAGGCGGCCTTTCTTTCTTCGTGCCTTACCCGCAAAAGAGCCCGCCTCCTGTCAAGATTTGCTCGCCCCTTTTCATCTTCTTCCTCTCTCGATCGATGGAGTTTGGTGGGCCAGATCGCGGCGAGGGGAGAGAGGGGCGAGGGACTCCTTGCCTGAGGAGGGATGCGCCCGAGCATGGAGAGGCGTCGACAGAAGTGGAAGGGCCTTTTAGAGCACTCGTGGGACCCGAGGGGCCCGATGGCGCGGAAGGAGGCGAACGCGGCTGGGTGAGTGCTTCGGTTCCCACCTCTATGACTTGTTTTGAGTTTGAAGCGAGTGGTGTGGGAGTGGAAGGGGTTTGGCGAGGGCGGCACTCACATGATGGGCGCGTCCTAGACAGGGGACGCGTTCTCGTTAACTGACGGGGGGCCTCCTTCTTTGATGCAGGGTACGGTGAGAATCCCAGGCTTGGCTAACGAGTGGGCGAGCGCGGATGAGCCGAGCCGTGTCAGGAAGGAGAGTCATGGCAAGGCAAAGCTCGAGGACCGGCGCGTACATTCCCCTGGACAACAAGGGAGCACACCGGTGCAGGGCAATGGCGGCCTCCTACAGCAGCGGAGGGGGGACCGAGCGGGGGCTCCTCAGCTTGGGAGACGGACGGAGGTGATAATAGGGCCTCAAAAATTTTTTTTTTGCCATGAAATTCTAGAATTTAACCAACGGCCGTTGTCTATCTATTTTTTTATGTGCTCAGCAGGAAACGATGGTAGGGATGGCTGGCGGATCGTCCTCCAATCCTCAGGCTCTTTTTCTAGAGATCGCCTCCCTCTAGGAGCAACTTGCCAGTGCGGTGGCCCGCGCGGTTCGTGCTGAAGAGGAGCGTGATGCCTGGGCTGCAGCTGTGGCAGAGCTGCAGCGTCGAGGTGAGGGGAGGCCCTCTCCCGACATTCTGGAGTTGAGGGTCCTTCTCCAGGTGACGAGGAGGGAGGCAGAGAGAGAGAGAGAGAGAGAGGAGAGAAAGGCTGAGCGACAGCGAGACCAGGCCGAGAAGAAGGCCTTGGAGGCCTAAGTGAGGGAGCTCTAGCTAGGCCTTCAGGTTATGGCGCAGAGGTTAGGAGCGATGGAGACGCGCTACGAGAGAGCGCGAGAGTTAGGGGCGCTACTTTGCCGGTCCGGACGCTTTTCTGCTGGTGGCTTCCTCGCCACGCCAAAGGAGGAGTAGCGAGCCCCTGCTGTGGAGCAGGTGCCACGAGGTGAGGCGAGCACTGCACGGGGGTCCAGGAGGCTTCCGAGGGATCCTCACCTCGAGAGAGAGGAGAGGGACGCCTAGAGGGATGAGCATGAAGATGATGTTGAGAGTTGGCGAGTCAGTGGACCCGCCTCCTCTCTATGATTGTGATGTTTGTGACAGCTTATGTAGACTTATGAGTGATTTGATTTTCTGTTGTTTGTTTGTTTTATTGTGCGTCCCTTCTTCCCTACGCTTCTTTGTACTGTTCTCATGTGATGTGTCTGCCGACATCCTGCCCTAGACGGAGGATGGCATCTTGCTGCGACTATTCTTTCACGGGAATCTGTCGTCAAGGTCAATGATGACAGCTTAGGCCTCTTCTCCCGGATGATTTTTCAAACTTTGCGGATGGCCTCCACGTTATGACAGGGCGCCACAGGGAGCAGGTCATCATATTACACTGTCCGATCCATCACCTTGTGCGGGTGGTGAAGTGACTCATGGGACCGCAGAGGAGGCGCCCTATTGTGAGGGCTATCGTTGGAGGTAATCTTGGCCCACACTTCTCCCATTTATATATATACCTTCCTCTTTTGTTCTTTGAGGGGCATCGAGGGCCAACTTGAAGGGTACTAGGAGGAACTCAGAATTCCGGATGAAGGGTGAATCTTCCCACTCCTCTAAGAGAAGCAGATCCAGCGGTAGCAGTTCTAGGAAACTCTCGGACCTCGAAGGGCAGTTCAGCGAGCGGACCCAGTCGCAACTCGTAAGCTGAGCTTTCCTGCCCCCCCCCTTTTCCAATTCTTCCTTTCTTTCTTTATTTCCTTCTTCCTTTCCTTTGACAAAACCTTCTCCATTCCTCGTGCATGCGCAGAGCGTGATGAAATCACACATTTCATGGGAGTTAGTAGTGGCCGCATACAGGGGTCTCCCAGATTTTCAGAAGGCCAGGCTAGACGTGATGGGATTTGGTGCCTTTCTTCAGATCGAGCCGATCCAACTCGACCTGGCCCTTATCCAAGCCTTGTGCGAAAGATGGGACCCAGTAAGTCGGGCATTCCTGATGCCATGGGGGCACATGGTGCCCAGTCTAGAAGATGCGGTCCAAATCACGAGCCTCAAAGGGGATGGTGAGGCAGTGACCGGCGTCACCTATGCGGATTACCGAGAAGGCACCCAGAAGCTACTGGGGTTGGACTTAGACAGTCGGAAGCACAGATCAGTAGCTAGGGCGTCTATCATGGGGGCATTAGGGCTCACTGATACTCGTCGACGGGACGACGAGTCCTCGGAAGAATTTATGGAGAGGATGGAAAGGGGATGTCGTGCTGTGTATTACACAGATTTTGACAATTGGGAGAGATCTAATATGGATTTGAGGAGATTTCTCCTCTTTTTCCTGGGAAGATTGATACTGAGCTCGAAAGGAGATGGCATCCATTGTCGTTTACTAGGGCTGCTATCTGACCTCGAAAGAGTAGGACAGTACGCCTGGGGAGCTGCCATGCTAGCGCACTTGTTTACGGGCCTGTCCCAAGAGGCAGATCATGAGATGACTGTGAGTGGGTTCACACCACTTATCCAGGTATTTTTTTTGTTTATTTTTATTATATACTTTTGTGTTTATTTGTAATAGTCCACTTGAGGCATTGACGACATATGATGATGTAGCTATGGAGATATTATTACCTCCCGATGGGGAGAGCTCGGCATTGGCGACCAGCGATGGTGCCGTTAGCCAGGCGGTGGCAATCGATCATGGGTGCAGCGCCTGTAGCCTACCAGCTGATGGTGCTAAGGCGCGAGCTATAGGAATTCCCTGCAGCGATGGTGGGATTTTTTTTTGTTATTATTATTTTTTGTTATATATATATATAAACCAGCTAAACGGGTATGTACAACCTCACCTAGGTAAACTGGAGACCTTACTCAGGCATGGTCGATGCCGATCAACCATGGGTTTTAACAAGTCGTGCCTGATTCGGACGGGAATTGTGGATACACTGCGCCACCTCGCGTTGGAAGAAAGACACGGGGACCGGCAACTTGCGTTGATTGGCGTGTGCGGTTCCCCGAACAGTATGAAGACTAATAACGAGGTGGCACAATCATGGAATCACATGCGCAGGATAGTGAAGACTATCTACGTCTGTATAAGACAATGTACGCAGAGCGGCTCCAACCCCGGGGACTTGTGGAGGTGGGTCTCCTTTTTCCTCTTTTCTCCTTTCTGTGGATGCGGACTCCTATGGTTGCAGGATGTCAGTGATACCATGATAGCGGACTTGCGATCACGCCTGGCAGAAACGGAGCAACAATTGGGCGACACCCGTGGAGCCTTGAGCGCTTTGGTAGGTGTATGTACAATGCGCACTCCTAATTAAAACTCTAAATTGATGGCGTTCGGCCGCTAATTTTCATCCCATGTAGTTATAGCGCGCTCAGATCGACGCGGCTCCGTCAGCGATGGGAGGAGGCGACGTCTCTTCCAGCTTATGGATCCCCGCCTCAGAACCTGATTTGCTTCACGAGCAACTTGCTCGGACTACGCAGAGTGCCGCGGAGGCAGAAGGAATGCTCTCTATACATGTAAGAGTTTCAATGTTGAGTTCTCCTTGTTTATGCCTTGCCACATATTTGAGATAGTATATCTGGCAAGAAAAGGAGACGCGAGAGGTACTTGCCCATGCTGCACAGAGAGAGGCTAGAATAGCAGAGCTGGAGGAGGAATTGCGGCGTCATCCCGATGACGATTCTTCCAGGGATGCCATGGAGCTGAGAATCACCCTTCAATTGGAGAGGGAAGACCGTGAGAGAGAACGGACAGAGAAAGAGAGGGACAGAGAAAGAGAGAGAGCCGACAGATTGGCTGAAAGGGAGGAGCGAAGGGTCATGGAGGCCCAGTTGTTCGAAGTCCGAATCAGCCTTGGCCTCGCTGAACAATGGCTGAGAGATGGTGATGAGCGCTACCGAAGAGCACGAGAGCGTGGCTTTCGTGTTAGTAGCTCCTTTACTGCTCCCACGAATCAGCGCCGGGGTGTGGGAATGGGAAGAGGTGTACAGAGCGGTAGAAGTACCGCTTTTCGTAGTTGGGTAGCACCCTTGAGGGCGTTTTACCTGGAGAGTGGCGAGACAAGTAATGTAGAGAGAGAAGGTGGAACTTAATGTACAATTCCTTATTTAAGAATGGAATAAAAGGTATGATTTTGTTTGATTTTCATCTCACTCTTGCTATCTTGAATCCCTGCACGCATCACTGAAACAAACAGGTCAGTATCTCTATTCTAACTTGGCCCCTTGCTCAATAAGCAGGTGTTCACTTCAACTGTCCTTAATAATGGGTCAAGGGGCCAAGCCTTTATTAACGAAGGCAAGGGAAAGATGCGATAATGATAAATGTGACAGATAAGCACACTAATGCAAGTGAAATTTAAAAGTGAAATGCTGCATACAAATGCAATCATGCGAAATGATTTTTTTTATTTTTCTGGCATTTTTTTGTTGTCTTTGTTATCATTCTAATTTTTTTTGTTTTCCAAATATCTACGTTTTCTCTCTTTTTTATCATTTTTTTGTCGCTAACGCCTGATGAGCACCCATATGGCACCTAACCTTCACGAGAACAGGGGTTTCTTACTAACCTCCCAAGTATTCTAAGTGCACATCTAGGTTGATTTGGGCCTCTAGACCCCTCGAATGATAATCCCGCCGGCTAAGACTTACCTTGATGACAATACCGCCATGCCACGCTTAGGCTCCCAGTTGCTTCCGACCACAGGGATTCGCCCAAAAGGTGTTCGAGATAAATGATTTGCCCGACCCGGGTCTATTTCCTCACAGCTCTAGATGGTATATGATGGAACACCCTGGAACCCTAACGACCAACCGCGCGACGCTGACCCGAAATCAGACACCGTCGCACCCAGAGGTGACGCGCTTGCATTGGCCTAAGCCCAAGGTTAAACAAGAAGACACCCAGATGATAAACATGGGTCTTGACCAGCCAAAAACCAGAGACTCCTTCGCAGCGATAGCTTCTGCTTTTCAAAATAGGCAACCATATGTTTGTATTAAAATAAGGTCGCAAACCTTGGCGGGTTTCGCCTTTCAGACATTCCGTCGAGCTTTCACCTTTAAAGGAAGAAGGAAGAGCGTAGGGGATAAACCTCCTGAGAGGATCGGTAAAACCGTTAACCCGGCGAGCCAATAAGGGCCCATTTAACTCTTTCCTTTCGGACAACTTCGGACCAAATCCCGAGCATTTACATTCCATGGCCCCTTTTGGTTGATTCAGACTTTTGCTTTGAGGGGTTTCATTTATCGCATCAGGCACGGTCACGACCAGGCTTTTCTCTTGATTTTAATTTTGTGTTTCTTTTTGCGAGGAAGATATAGTCATTTGACGTTTGTGAGCTCCCTTTCGTATGCCTGCGGGGACACTGCCCTCTTCTCGTGCTCTGATCGATGCTCGAGGAAATGGATCCTACTCTTGCCCTTGGGGGTTTGAGTTTTGGTTTCTCATGCTCAGCGTTTTAAGGACGCCGACTGTCTCATTTGGTCGAAGAGAAAAGAACAAAGATTACAGCTTCTGGAGATCTTCTGGGTGAGGCCCCACCGTAGGTGATGCTACCAACTTTTTTGGATAAAATACATAAGTGAGTACATGTTGGCTTCCTTTGAGCGAGCATAGGCCGAGGTGGCCGGACAGGGATCTCCACGGTTATGGCAAACCAAGACCTGGTGCCTACCAAGCCTTAATAGGCCCTATCCTAACATGAAGGTCGGATGCAGAGATTTAACTACACGGTGACCACCAGGCATCGGCATTTTGAATTTTCCATATTTTTAGTGATTTCCAATATTTTTGTTGTTTTTGATGTTTTCTGTCTTTTCATCATTTTTTTGTTTCTTATTTTTTTTGACGTTTTGGCACTATGCTAAGGGTAGTACTTTTTAAGATAAAGCCCATTCCAAGGGTAAGATAACTCGGTCCCCTCGGCGTTGATTAGCTTGTAGGCGTTGCCGGGGTACACGGCTTGAATTACAAATGGTCCTTCCCAATTGGGTTGGAGCTTAGAACGCGGCCCTCCAGGTTTGACAAAAATTCGTTTTACGACCATCTCACCGATTTTGAATTTTCTCTCAACGACTTTCTTTTGGTGAAAGCGAGCGAGTCTATTTTGATACACACGCGCATGCTCGGCAGTGGCCAGCCGCTTCTCATCCAAGAGTTCCAACTGGGCGAGGAGTGAATTACGACGGTCGTTGAGGGGAAATTCCTCGTCCAATTGTACCCTGAGAGAAGGGATCAGAGTCTCGTACGGGACTTCCGCTTCCATACCGTAAGCAAGGGCAAACGGAGTCTGCCCGGTGGGGGTACGGATTGAAGTGCGATAGGCCCATAGAGCTTCGATAAGCTTTTTTGGCCAGTCTGAAAACTTACTGGACTCGCATGTTTTCTTGATGATTTTGATCAATGTTTTATTGGTGGCCTCCGCTTGGCCATTACCTTGTGGGTAATAAGGCGATGAATGATGCAATGCAATTGCGTAACTTTTGCAGAGGTCCTGAAGGTCCTGAGAAATGAACTGTGGCCCATTGTTGGTGACGATTGTGCTTGGGATGTCGAACCTGGCGAGGATGTTCTTCATGATGAACTTGCAGACTGTTGATGTCTTGATTTCCGCGTAAGCTTCGGCTTTGGCCCATTTGGTGAAGTATTCCGTCGCAGTAAGGATGAAAGATTTTTGTTTGGTGAGGGAATTGGGATCACCTAGGGGACCGATGATGTCGAATGCCCACATGGAGAAAGGCCATGGGGAGGATATTGAATGAAGTGAGGAAGATGGTGAATGGATTTTATCGGTGTGAAGTTGACACTTGACACACCTACGGACATAGACGGCACAATCCTCTTCCATAGTGGGCCAGTAAAAGCCTTGCCTAATGATCTTCTTGGCGAGCATCTGGCTATTCACGTGGCCACCGCACACACCCGAGTGTGCTTCTTCTACGCATTTCCAATTCTCATTGTCATCAAGACACCTTAACAGAACGCCAGTAAGGCTCCTCCTATAGAGTAGACCTCCAACCAATGTGTATTTCTAAGCCACCCTCCTTATAGCTTTCTTATCTTCTGTGGTGGCTCCTTCAGGATAAGACTGATCTTTACAATATTTGATAATTTTGTAGAACCATGGTTTCTCATTGTCAGCCAGCTCTTCTTCGACTTCTGCCAGCATGATCTCCCTCTTCTCAAGGATTTCTCCCTTCTGGATCTTCTGTAGGACTCGTTCCTTGATCTTTAAGAGGTAAGGGTCATGAACGGCAGGGACAAGACGCTTGTAGAGAATGATGGATCTAAACCATGCACCTAAAAGAAATTTGAAGGATGACGCCAAGGAGGCGAGGGCATCGGCCAGAATGTTCTGTTTGCGAGGAACATGGACAAAGATCAGCTTGGTGAACAATTTGGCATAGGCAGAGACCAGCTCCTGATAGGGTTTGAGCTTGGGATCGAGGGTGCGATATTTGGTAAGCACCTGTCGGAGAACGAGTTGACTATCACCCACGACTCGCAACTCAGTGATATAGAAAGAACGGGCTAGTTCCAGGCCAGCTAGAAGAGCCTCGTATTCAGCGATGTTGTTGGTGACTGGGAACGCGAGCTGAAATGCCTCTGGGATGGTAACGCCTTCAGGCGTTAGAAGGACAATGCCGATACCCTTCCCTTGGGAATTTAGAGCTCCATCAAAATATAATGTCCACATTGGCTTGTCGGATTGGGTGATGGACATGAGTTCCTCGTCTGGAAACTCTGATTGGACAGGGTCAAACTTGGGGAGAGGATGGTGGGTGAGATGCTCGACTATGGCATAGCCTTTAATTGCCTTTTACTGGATGTAGGTGATGTCGAACTGGGAAAGAAAACTTTGCCAGCGTGATAGCCTATCAGTAAGGACGGATTTCTCCAGAAGAAACTTGATAGGGTTCATACGAGCAATCAAGTGGACCGCATGAGCCAAGAAGTAGTGCTTCAATTTCTGCACCACCCAAACGAGGGCAGCACAGGTTTTCTCCATGACTGTGTACTTCTGCTCACATGGATTGAGAAATTTGGACAAGTAATAGGTTGCCCGTTCCTTGCCTTCTTCATCAACTTGTGCGAGGACAGCTCCCACGGAGTCGTCCAAGATGGAGATGTAGAGGATCAGAGGTTTTTCTGGTTTGGGTGGAATGAGAACGGGTGGACTAGTCAGATATTCCTTTAACCCTTCAAAAGCTTTTTCGCATTTAGAATCCCAGTGGAATTCTACTACTGGCTTGGTCAACTCATAGAAAGGTCTGCACCTTTGTGAGTGCTGAGACACAAACCAACGAATAAACTACAACCTCCCGATTAAACCTCGGACTTCCCTCAAATTCTTGGGAGGTGGCATATCCCTGATGGCCTTAGCTTTGTCGGGATCTATCTCGATCCCTCTTTTACTCACAATGAAGCCCAGTAATTTGCCCGATGATACACCAAACACACACTTCTTCAGGTTCATTTTCAATTAGAACTCCCTTGATCTCTGCAAGACCTTAGCCAAAACCCTTGGATGTTCCATCCTAGTCCTTGATTTCACCAATAGATCATCCACATACACCTCCAGATATATGTGCATCATGTCGTGAAATATGGCCATCATAGCTCTTTGGTAAGTAGCTCCAGCATTCTTTAACCCAAACGGCATGACCATGTAACAATATGTTCCCCAAGGTGTAGTGAATGATGTCTTTTCTTGATCCTCTTCTGCCAAACAGATTTGATTATATCCTGAAAATCCATCCATGAATGAGAGGGTCTCATATCCCGCTGTGTTGTCGATTAAAACATCAATGTGAGGCAAGGGAAAATCATCCTTTGGACACGCACGGTTAAGGTCCCGGAAGTCGATGCAAATCCTGACTTTCACATCTTTCTTCATGACCGGAACAATGTTTGCCAGCCATTGAGGA
This sequence comes from Amorphophallus konjac, assembly GCA_022559845.1. Classification (NCBI taxonomy): domain Eukaryota; kingdom Viridiplantae; phylum Streptophyta; class Magnoliopsida; order Alismatales; family Araceae; genus Amorphophallus; species Amorphophallus konjac. The sequence continues at coordinate 323,258,438 of CM040123.1, read as the reverse complement.
TAAAGGACGACTCTAATAAACCTGGCTTTATGGAGCTCGTCGACTTCTTCTTTCATTTTCAAAGCCATTTGAGGGTGGAAACGCCTTAACCTTTGTTTTACCGAGACGAACCCTGGTTTTAGGGTTAAACGGTGTTCGACCAGGGTTGAATCCAGACCCGGCATATCCTCGTAGCTCCATGCAAACGTGTCCTTATATTCCTTGAGAACTTCAATTAATACCTCTTCTTCAGAGGGTGGTAGATTATCACTTATGAGGATGATCCTAGGGTCTTCCTCAGTTCCCAACTTGACTTCTTTGGTGGACTCTTCTACGACGGTTGACGGCTCGTCGAATCTCCTTATTCCACTAGCATATGTGCCAGCCGCATCCTCATATTCTTCACCCTCATCTTCAGTAGGGTATTCTTCATATGTGATCTCGTAGACTCCATACCCCTCATTAATTATGCAGTTGCCCTCACATTCTATTTCCGGTAGCTGGATGGGATTTTCTAGCAACTGAGGGACGGCAAGAAGGGCCTGACACCTGGCGGCTAAATCCAGAAGGAATCGACGAGGGATCTGCCTACCCTTGGATTTCTTCCTAGGTACTACCTTTGACTTATTATTCCTAGATTGATTGACATTATTTATAGAAGAAGAAAAAGATGAAGAGGATGGTGAAGAATGTACAGGGGAAGACCCCTCAGAGGAGGGGTAGAAAAGGTCACTCATCGGACCTTGGACGGGTGGTCCGCAGGGCGGGACGCACCTGTGGGAGATGTAGGAAGTTTCCTCAACGAAGATGTGTTGTTGAGGAGTTTGGAAATTGACGTTTTTTTTTCGTTTTCATTTTTGATAACAAAATAGTGAAAAGAGATCGGGGGAGAGAGAAGAGTGGTTATGGCTAGAGGGTTGGGAGGCTCGTAGAGCAGATCATGATTGAAGACCTGGCGTGGGTTGAGAAACCCGCGCAGGTATGTAAGTAGAGAGTGGGGTCTGGGAAGATCATCAGACAACCGTCTGGCCCAGGAAGATGACAGCAACAAAGGTTGTGACGAGTGAATGGAGAAGATGACGGCTAATGAGTCGTCGGTGGTGATGGTGATGGCGGATGAAGATCCGCTGGTGATAGGGTCCTTTTGGCGAGGACGAGGATAGTTTGGAACCTTGGCAATAGTGGTGATATTCTATAGCATTCCGGAGATCAATGGCGGTCCTTCAAGCTGTGGAGGCGAGAAAATCCTTTCCAGTGCAGTGGAAGTGTCCCGTATATCAAACTATTTGTCCCACTCGCATTTCGGATCTTTGATCTTGCCTCTTTTGGTGACCCTCGGACATTTTTCAGCCTAATATACAGCACGTGATCCCCCATGTGCCTCTTGCGGGTAATCTCCCATCTGAACAACGGGTCCTTTGTTGAAGTGGTTTGATAGGGTCCATGTGAGGGGCTTCCAATCCTCCTTGAATGGTCCTTTGAAGCCTAGGCCAAACCTGCGGTTCGGCCTAATCTCCTTTGTTGGTTTCAGCCTACCTTGTAGCCGTGCGCCCAGACCTTTGCCTGGTTGATAGCTGATGTTCCTCATAATCTCCCAACCTTTTGAGTGAAAAGGGAGATATGGTGTGGTTACCTTGACCGGCTTTTTTGGTGCTAGCGGAATGTGAGATGGATCACGCACGTCCAGCAGTGACAATATGGGCCGATGAGACGGCCAAACAGAGGGCAGAGAGGTGTTGATAGCATCCACCGTGTGAAGGACAAGTGTGCTGATTACTTTAATAATTCTTCCATTGTAAGGAAACTTCAAGCACTGATGGTTGGTGGAAGGCACAGCATCCATGGCTTCAATGTAAGGGCGACCCAGTATGGCCTTGAATGTGGGGTCCGAGGACATGGAATTCCATGGGGACTGACATAGGACCTAGATCTGACCTTAGAATAATCATCCCTTGCGGCGGCCTTTTGCTATTGTCATTAGCCGTGACTGTGATTGAAGAAGGTCTTATCTGCTCCTGTTCGACCCCACACAACTGAAGGGTGCTCATGGAGATCACATTTATGGACGCACCCGTGTCTACAAGGCATGGGTTTATGGATACCCCATTAATTTTTATTGAAACACACAATGCATATTTCCGAGCTTCCTTGGGACCGAGCTCGTAGTTGTGGAACATGATGGCCGGTTGCGTGTCCGTTGGGGTCAGGACGGCAGAAATCTTTTCTACAGGGAGTTCCTTATTCACCATGACCTTTTGAAGATACTCCATTAAGGCTGCCTAATGGGATGTGGATCTCTGAAGCAGCTCCAGGATGGAGATCTGAGCAGGCGTCTTGTCCAAGTATTTCAACAAATCATACTATGTTCCAGGGATAGATCTTTCCGGTTGTTCTCCATCGTCCCTCTCTGGCTGAGACTGCTCGGGATTCTGACTGTTCTGGGGGAAAATCCTGTGGAAAATCCTTCCACTCCGGAGCACCATTGCCCATGGCTTTTGTACCTCTATAGGGGTAGCAGTGGGTTTTAACAGAGGTTTGAGGGGTAGTGGTGGAGGGATGGTTGATGAAGCAAGGGTGATGATGGGAGCAAGGATTCAGATGAGGGGTTTGTTAGGTGGAGGCATGGTGGAGGTAGAGGGGATATCGCACGGGTTATGAAGGATAAGGGGTCTGGATGGTGGAGGTGGAGGCAAAGTGGAAGTGGGTAAGGTTTGGAGCGGGTAATGGTGTTGAGATGGATGGTGGATGATGAGTGGTTTTGAGGGCATTAGCGGTGGTATGGTGGAGATAGGCGGGGTTACGTACGGTGGACGGGTGATAAGGGGCTTAGAAGGCATAGGGGAAAATGCAGTAGAGGTGGATGGTAAAGTGGGGGAGTGAGAGAAAATGAGAGGGTGTGAGGGTGTAATGAAGGGTGTTGGCTGATAGGTCATTGGGGTGCGAATGAGAGGGCGTGATGGCAGTGGGAATGGTGAAGGCGGTATTAACGCGGGTTGATGAGAGAGAGGTGCTACCCGGGCAAGGCGAGGGGGTTGCATGATGATAGGGTTGGCGGTAGAAAGAATAGAGGTACTCTCTGGATGCCACACCTGCTCTCTCCCGACTTCCGGGAAGGAGGAGATGGGGTTGACCTGATGATTGGGATGTTGGTGCTCCGGTAATGGATTCTGGATTATGCCCATGTTGGGCTGTTGTGGTTGGGCCTGCTGAGGCTGTTGTTGTTGTTGTGGTTGTTGCTGTGGCTGCTGTTGTAACTGCTGCTGTTGTTGCTGGAACTGTGGCCTAGGAGGAGGTCTCCTAACCTTGAGAGTGGCGACGTATCGCCTCATTTCATCCCAGTCAATCCCGCCTTCATCATTCGTATCGTGGATGTAATCTTTAAACTAAAAGTAATTGTCCACTGTGTGTCCTGGCTGCTTGTGATAGACGTAGTATCTGGAGGTATCAACATTCGGGGGCCACATGGGCCTTTCCCTGGGTAGGATGAGTGTGTTTGAGGCCATGAGGGCGTTGAAAATATCCGCCAGAGTTTCTGGCAATGGTGGGTAATAGGCTCTCTTGGGACCAATCGGCCTTCTTTGTTGTTGTGGGGGACCATAATTTCCTGGGGTTGGAACTTGGTTGTGCTGGGGTCGAGGTTGTTGCTGGGGTTGAAGTAGTTAAGGCATGTTGTTCTGAGGTGGATCGTTTTGGCGTGGAGGACGAGAGGGGAAGGGACCTGGTTGGAGGGGAAGTCGGGGCATTTATGGAAGCCTTGGGTTGACTGCATAGTTGGCGTTGTTGACCGCACTTACTTGCTCATTTGTTACGACCCCTTCTGTTGCTCCGCTTGGGACACCAGCGCCTGTCTTTTTGACCACCTTGTGATGGGGCATCAACAGCTGTTTCCTTATACGGGTGGAACGTATTTGTGTGGTATGGCTTGTATGGGATTGTAATTGTGTATTTGCTTGATTTCTTTCATTTGGGCTCTTTGTAAGGCTTTTAATAAGCCATTGGGCCATCTTTCATGTAGAGTCTATTAGTGGTTTTCATTTAGTAGAGTCCATTAAGGGGGTTGTGTCATATTGGACACTTATTGGGTTGTACTATTTAAATAAGGCTAATGGGCCTATGGTCTTGTAATGGGCTAGAATAGTGGTCTAGAATTATTGGGCTTTTAAATGGGCCAAGCCCATGGGCTAGTGTGAAAGGGGCTTGGTGGCTTGTGGGCTTCTAGAAGGGGGAGCTCCCTTTCTTGGTCCAAGGTAGGCAACCTACCAAACTTGGACTTCCCTCCTTTGAAAATTCAAAGGAAGGAAGCTTCCTTGGCCCCCCCTTGGTTCCCCTACCTCCCCCACTTGGCTTCCACGAGATTCCCAGCCCGTCCCCTTGTTATTCTCTATTTAAGGGTGTGTATAGTGTCATTTGTGAATTTAATGAAGAATTATTGAGTGAATTTTGAGAAAAATTGCCCAAGAGGTCATTTGCCCCCCTCCTTCCTCTCTCCCTGGTGTTCATCTCCTCCAACCTCCAGTTCTAGAGTGATTTATGTCTTCTATCCCCTCCCCTCTATCTCCGGTGATCATCTGTGCCGCCGCCACCGCCGCCCCCATTCGTGCCGCCTTCAAGCCGCCGCGAAACCGTTCTTGGTGTTCTATCCTGCTGGACAGAGGTCTCTTCCCGAAATTCCTGCTATCAGCCACGGCCTCTTCGTGGTCTGCAATTTTAATGGTGTGTTCTACCCTTGCATCCCAAGTGCCACCTAAATTTTCACACCAAAATCAACCGTTTAGTATTTTTACATTTTCGTCCAACCTGTCATCCCAGATCTGCCAGGTTTCTATCTACAGTGACAGAACCTCTGAGTTCTCCCCCTCCAACCATCTTTTTGATTTGTCCAAACCCTCCCAATTTTACTAAGAGTTCCGTCTATCACCCCCTACATCCACAAATTTTATTAATATTTTATCAGCCTTCTATCTATTTTTAGAAATTCGTGTTCTTCCTCTGCTACAGTGTTTTTAGTCAGATCCCAGATCCGACCACCCTCCACTTCCAAAATCAAAACGAATCACCACCACCTCCAAATCCAGATCCAAAAATAGTCATGATTTCCTTACGTGATTTCCTACAACTTTCATGAACAAGTCGAAGTCTGAATCCGAAGTCTTCATATCGGTCAAAGGTAATCCACAGGAAAGTTCTCTGCTGACCTGAGATTTTAGATACTGTACAATAGCAACATTCAAAATTCGTCAATTAGAAGTACAGGCTTTGTTATTTTTCTGTAATCCCATAAGGTTGAAGCCCTTCGAAGCATCTTTCCAACGGCGCCAGTTTCGTCGCATTCCGACGTTGGGTCTGATCGCAACGTCCGTTCTCGCCGGAGCGCGTGCCGGAAAACAGAATCGGCAGGTCCGTGGCCGGTTATTCCGACCGGTGCCGATCGGAGCCGCCTGGCCTCCGGCCGACGAACCAGCGTGCCGACAGCCCGGGGAATGCTTCCCTAAGTATCCCCCACTACAGCGGTGTCACCGAGTCCCACTCGACCCCTCCGGACAGCACGTGGGCCCCACTGTCACTAGTTCGGGTGCTGCTGAAGAGATGCGAGAAGCCGCCTGTCAACCCGAATTCGGTCCTCCCGGGCCCGTTTGTGTAGCCCTTTACCTCCCTGCGTGGAGTGGGCAGTAATTCATTTGCTGTAATATGGTGTATTAATTATCCCGGGAGTACGAGTTTCGGCCGAGTCCGTCTTCCCCACGCCGAGCGCGTGGAGGTACCGCTCTCGCTCCCTACACTCGGCATTTGCTTATTTTCATATATATTTGTTTATGCCGCTGCTAGAGAGCATGCGTAGGGGTATCTAGCTCGCTTTATTTACTCATTACCGCTGCTGTGAGAGAGTGCGAGACCATCCCGTGACCCGATCCGGGCACACGAGAGAGCCAACCACCCTAGCTCACTGCCGGTTTCTCAACCGCGCACGTCCTACGCTTCCCTCGTTAAGGGACAGTCATGAGCTTGTCGTGTCCGTGGTCTCGTCCCGCATCAATATGGTATCAGAGCGAGTTTGAGTCTAGGGTGTCCAAAAAAAAAGGGTGTCATTTACGTCTAGCCATTAGTCATTGTCTAAGTCGTGTTTAGGGTCATCATTGTTTTAAAATAAAAAAAGTGTCTTTTGGGTCGCATTTGCATACCATTAGTCGGTATATAAAAAGGTGTTGTCCGAACGTTAGGCTACGCCTATCGGGAAGGCCGCACACTTGCGCGAGTGATCTTCGGATCGATTAACTCCGCCACATACCGAGTCTTGGTTTACGTCTAGGGTCCTTAGTGTGCATGCATTCCAAACTTACATAGTCGGTCTAGTGTCTTGTCACCGTGTGTATGCATGTCCATATCCGCTACCCATGGCCATTCCCCAAGACCATACATCCGAGTGGTCAACCTTTGTGGCCAAAGTCAATGTCCTCATGGACCGAGCCCTTGGTTTTACCCCTCTCACTATGAAAGTCGCTCTACCCAACGGGTCCACAACGGTACTCCATTTCACCGATAGGGAGTCGGATAATTGGGTTTCTCTTGACATCGTGGAGTCTCTCTCCAAGACAGGCGAGATTATCCGCGATGGTGATTTTGCTTGTGTTGAGTTCTATAAGAGGATCGGCTCTGTTCTCTACACCGATGGCGCATGGTGCAGGATCGGCACACTTGCTGGTTCATGCATCATTTTAGGGCAAACGTGGTTAGGAGAACGAAGAGCCAATCTTGATTGGGGCAAGAGGACTTGCACCTTATACCCACCTTACCTACCCGACAAGATCACCCTCACATGTCCAGCCACCCAACCCCAGCGGCCCACTCTACATTCGGAACCATTATGCTTGGAGCCATCTCACCCCGAGCCACCCGTGTTTCTTACGGGAATGCTATACATCGCCGAGCCACTTTTTAGTTGGCTCAAGGATGGCTTGGTCCCACCTCCCTTTCCATCCATGGACCCCATCCTCCCTTTAGTGCCGGTCAACTCCTTCCATACCACATTTCGATCTAGTCACCATGTTGACACATTGGACGATCTTGTCATGGGATTAGATTCACAATGGAAGTTGACACATCTTTTGGCGCGAGGCTTTGACCAACCCGCTAGTCTTAGCTTCACTCATCTGGCCTTAGGGTCCATTACCTCCGTGTGCACTGTGGGGTGTGTCACCACGGAGATTCTTCTACTCCTCCCGATGCCGGCCGAGTCTGACTTCGTTCCCTTTTGCCCAAGGGAGAAATCTTATTTCCTACACATGTCCGTCGTCCCACCAATCATAATGTATGGCGGTGATTATGAATTCCAAACTTGGGACCATGTCATGTTGGAACCCATCTCATGGGGTCATACCTTCTTCGACCCTTTTGATCCCCTCACTAGTGAATCTCCCGAGCCGCCATCTTCACTCCACTTCCTCCGCGGAGTTCACTATCAAGCCTTTTCCACTCGGGCCAAGCAACCTCCACATAGTCATAAGTCCGAACCATCATTCGGGGGTAAGGAAGAATTTGGTTTCCCCGATACCTCTAAACCACCCGCACCTCCCGGACTTCCCGCATCCAAGCCCAATGTCCGTGATTGGTGCATCGTAGTATGTCTAGGAGTTCCCCATGACGTCAACCGCCGGTTACGTCAAATGCATGCATGGCACACGTTCGGGTGTCCTGGTCCGCCGTCATCCATGTACGGGTCGGACTAACATTATGTATGTCTAGGGTCATATATGAGTCGGTGTGTTTTCCTTGTGTGGTTTGTTTTGTGTGGTTTGTTTGCATGGTTTGTGTGTCGTTCGAGAGTCTACATGTGTCTTGTGCAAGCTCATTGTCGTTCTCTTATGAGTAAGAGGCGAGTGGACTCCCTTGATGAGTATGGGATCGGTTCTATATCTACACCCGGATCTAGTCACCTACAGGGACTCAGCAGTGATTCCTAGTGAGTCTTTGAGCCGCCACTTCCCCTTTGAGAGTGCCCCACCTGGAGTGTCCACCTCTAGCCCATAGCAGCTTGTGCATATCGAGTATATATGGAATGAGCAGGTGACAGTCACTTGGAGTGGAGCCTACCCGCATTGCTTGGCACGGTAACGGATCCGCCGGAGTACTCGAGCATCCATACCCCAACTCGACGGGGTCGAGTTCCTCCCACCCGGGAAGAATTGATGGGGCATCAACAGCTGTTTCCTTATACGGGTGGAACGTATTTGTGTGGTATGGCTTGTATGGGATTGTAATTGTGTATTTGCTTGATTTCTTTCATTTGGGCTCTTTGTAAGGCTTTTAATACGCCATTGGGCCATCTTTCATGTAGAGTCTATTAGTGGTTTTCATTTAGTAGAGTCCATTAAGGGGGTTGTGTCATATTGGACACTTATTGGGTTGTACTATTTAAATAAGGCTAATGGGCCTATGGTCTTGTAATGGGCTAGAATAGTGGTCTAGAATTATTGGGCTTTTAAATGGGCCAAGCCCATGGGCTAGTGTGAAAGGGGCTTGGTGGCTTGTGGGCTTCTAGAAGGGGGAGCCCCCTTTCTTGGTCCAAGGTAGGCAACCTACCAAACTTGGACTTCCCTCCTTTGAAAATTCAAAGGAAGGAAGCTTCCTTGCCCCCCCCCCCCCTTGGTTCCCCTACCTCCACCACTTGGCTTCCACGAGATTCCCAGCCCGTCCCCTTGTTATTCTCTATTTAAGGGTGTGTATAGTGTCATTTGTGAATTTAATGAAGAATTATTGAGTGAATTTTGAGAAAAATTGCCCAAGAGGTCATTTGCCCCCCTCCTTCCTCTCTCCCTGGTGTTCATCTCCTCCAACCTCCAGTTCTAGAGTGATTTCTATCTTCTATCCCCTCCCCTCTATCTCCGGTGATCATCTGTGCCGCCGCCGCCGCCGTTCGTGCCGCCTTCGAGCCGCCGCGAAACCGTTCTCGATGTTCTATCCTGCTGGATAGAGGTCTCTTCCCGAAATTCCTGCAATCAGCCACAGCCTCTTCGTGGTCTGCAATATTTATGGTATGTTCTACCCTTGCATCCCAAGTGCCACCTAAATTTTCACGCCCAAAATCCACCGTTTAGTATTTTTACATTTTCGTCCCACCTGTCATCCCAGATCTGCCAGGTTTCTATCTACAGTGATAGAACCTCTGAGTTCTCCCCCTCCGACCATCTTTTTGATTTGTCCAAACCCTCCCAATTTTACTGGTAGTTCCTTCTATCACCCCCTACATCCACAAATTTTATTAATATTTTTTCAGCCTTCTATCTATTTTTAGAAATTCGTGTTCTTCCTCTGCTACAGTGTTTTCAGTCAGATCCTAGATCCGACCACCCTCCACTTCCAAAATCAGAACAAATCACCACCACCTCTAAATCTAGAACCAAAAATAGTCCTGGTTTCCTTACGTGATTTCCTACAACTTTCATGAACAATTCAAAGTCTGAATGCAAGGTCTTCATATCGGTCAAAGGATATCCACAGGAAAGTTCTCTGCTGACCTGAGATTTCAGATACTGTACAACAGTAACATTCAAAATTCGTCAATTAGAAGTACAGACTTTGTTATTTTTCTGTAATCCCATAAGGTTGAGGCCCTTCGAAGCATCTTTCCAACGGCGCCAGTTTCGTCGCATTCCGAAGTCGGGGCTGATCGCAGCGTTCGTTCTTGCCGGAGCGCGCGCCGGAAAATAGAACCGGCAGGTCCGTGGCCGGTTATTCCGACCGGTGCCGATCGGAGCCGCCTGGCCTCCGGCCGACGAACCAGTGTGCCGCCAGCCCTGGGAACGCTTCCCTAAGTGTCCCCCACTACAGCGGTGTCACCGGGTCCCACTCGACCCCTCCGGACAGCATGTGGGCCCCACCGTCACTAGTTCGGGTGCTGCCGAAGGGATGCGAGAAGCCGCCCGTCAACCCGAATTCGGTCCTCCCGGGCCCATTTGTGTAGCCCTTTACCTCCCTGCGTGGAGTGGGCAGTAATTCATTTGCTGTAATATGGTGTATTAATTATCCCGGGAGTACGAGTTTCGGCCGGGTCCGTCTTCCCCACACCGAGCGCGTGGAGGTACCGTTCTCGCTCCCTACACTCGGCATTTACTTATTTTCATATATATTTGTTTATGCCGCTGCTAGAGAGCATGCATAGGGGTATCTAGCTCGCTTTATTTACTCATTACCGCTGTTGTGAGAGAGTGCGAGACCGTCCCGTGACCCGATCCGGGCACACGAGAGAGCCGACCACCCTAGCTCACTGCCGGTTTCTCAACCGCGCACGTCCTATGCTTCCCTCGTTAAGGGACAGTCATGAGCTTGTCGTGTCCGTGGTCTCGTCCCGCATCACCTTGGGCTTCGGCGGCTCAAACATGTTCATAATGGGGGAGTCTTTTAACTGGGTTTGGATGTACCGGGCTCTTTCATAGAGCTCTTCCATGGTGGTGAGCTTATTCATGGCCAAGACATGCCTGAACTGTGGGGTCGCATTGGATATGATCATCTTTACTTGTTCAGGTTCCGAGAGGGTATCTCTTATTCTTTCTGTCAGAGACCTCCATCTATCAGCATAGCGGACAAAATCCTCGTCGGACTTAATCTTTTCGGCCACTAGGTCGGTAATGGAGAGAGTGTGACCGACCCTATCCCGATACTTTTGCAAGAACCTTCTCTGGACTGTTTCAAAATTCTCGGCCTCGCGGGGCTCCAAAGAATAGAACCACTCTAGCGTAGGACCGTCCAATGACCTCCGAAAGAGTTATGCCAGGGATCTCTGGTCGTTTTGCCAATAGGATGACTCATACATGAAATCCTTGAGGTGAATGAAGGGGTTTCCAGTGCCATTGTACCTGCGGTACGTGGGCATTTCGGAGGGAGGAAGATGAATGACCGGAAGGATTGGCAAAGCAACCTCCAGGGTGGATTTCACGTCCACCATTTTCTTCAAATTCTGAAACTGTTCGTCCATCCTATTAAACCTATTGAGGAGCGATTGGGCGAGCTCCTCGGGCGGTGAAGGTGGCACTTGCCACTGGGGAGGAAAATGTCTCCCGGAGACTTGAGGGGGAAACCCTGAATGAGAGGGAGCTACCGGGCCGTCGATAGTTGGCCCCTGCTGAAGCGGTATGTGGGGAACAACAGGGGTTTAAGATTGCGAAGGGAATTGGAACGAGGGTGGTTGTTGGCTCGCTTGCCCTTGAAGCGAGGGAGATTAGATGGCTTGTGCCAGCGAAGGAGATGGAATGGCCCGCACCAATTCTTGGAGAGGTGAGATGGCCAGAGTTGATTCCTGGGGAGCGGGGGAAATAGATTTCACCTTCAGAATGGCCTGGAAGGCCCGGAGCTGCTTAGAGGTAAGCTCCGTGTTGGCGAGGACACCTAGCAAAGAGGAGATGTCCTGTGGCGGGGATGTGTCCCCTGTGGTAACCTGCACCTCACGTGAGGGCTCATGGGAAGGACCCGCGTCCATAGCATGGACTCGCGGCTCGACTGACTCACCACGACCAGGGTGGTTCTCCTCAAAAGACTCGTGAGCCATGCTCACAGTTTTCCCGGAACGCAAGAACATATACTAGCAAGCAAATAGCAGAGATTATCAAACAAGTGGATGCCTTTACGCCCCTTTTTTGTGTTTTGATTTTGATGATTTTTTTTTATGTTTTTAACCAGATCCGAAGTTCACACAAAATAGGGACCCTAGTTCGTTTTTGTTTTCACCACCGTGTCAGCTAGGGGCTCTCGTCTCACCACGAATGGGTCGACTAACTCCGGGAAACTTCAATGGTACAACCGACCCAGTGAACGAAGAGGAGATTCTTCGATGTCGGGGACTTACGGAAGTCCCAGTGGAGGAGATTCTAGTCCGTCGAGAGGAATTCCTGAACGGAGAGTCCTTCCTTCACCGAGAGAGGGTGATCCTTAGAAAAGAGTAAAAAAAGGAAAGAAAAGGGGGTAAATGCATGAAATGCGGTGCTGGATAAAAGATATGTAACACACAGATGGAGCAGAGATAAGCACACAAATATAACAGATGTATAGCAGTGATATAACAAGAATATAACAACAATAAATAGATAGAGGAAGATATAACCGTTCTATTTTCCAAGACAACACAGACTTAAAAATGACAAAAGAGGGGACTAAGGGGCGTGCACGTGGTGCACGAAGGGGATGACACAGCGCACGCGGGCGCAATAAGAAGGGGGACACACGAAGGTGCCAAGTGGAGGGAGCACACGTGGGTGCCGAGTGGAGGGGCACACGTGGGTGCCGAGATAACGCAGACCTCGAAGTAATCACAAAGGACCGAGGGAGTGCCCGTGGTGCACAAGGGAAATGATGTAGCGCACGTGGGCGCAATAGGGAGGGGCACATGCGGGTGCCGAAAGAAGGGAGGCACACGTGGGTGCCGAGAGTTCAAAGGTAACCCAAAAAAGCAAAAAGAAGGTCCCACCGTGATCGCCAATTTGTGGAAGCTGAGGAATCCATTCAAGGAGAAGAAAATGAACTAAACTACAGACTATCAAGCGACTAAAAATTAAGAAGGATCATGAAACGTGCCAATATGAGGAAAGAGCATGCGTAGGATGCTAAAGGGATGTGATCGCCAGAGGGGTTACCTCAAAGAAACGAAATGATCGCGTGTACCTTGTATTAAGCGCGGAGATTGTGAATCCTCGAGAGCGGGAAATGGCAGGTTGCTTCTTCCTCCCCCTTCGGCCGGCCGACGGAGAGGGCTTTCCTCAGGTACCCTTGCAAAATAATGACAAACAAGTAACGAGTGGATCAGAAAGACGAAGGTGCAGTATTCAAATTCTAACGACGCAAGTAACGAAATGATGGCAAGACACACACCTGGTTGGTGTTGTCTTTTAAACCCCTCTCGGACACGAGTAGGAGGAAAATGCTTATGATGAATGTCAATTATTCCGACGTAGAAACGGAAAGAGACTCCCTCATAAAAGGGGGGGGGGGGTAGAAGATATGATATGATGAATGCAAGATAACTAGGAAAGAAGAGGAGAAAATGGCTTATTGGATGGTCGATGGCAAGATCCGGCGGAGCTTCGGCAGCGTAGGGACGACGAGGTAGCGCGGCGGGCGAAGGCGGCCTCTCCCCTGCGAGCACTGGCGCCCGAGGGTCCGGCAGGACCTCCCTACAAAACACCCACGGGTTAGGAATAGAATCCGACAGCCTCTCGGCGCTCTTTTTTCGACCTCTTGAACTGAGGGGGGGGAGGCCTCTATTTATAGAGGTCGGGAGGATGGGGGCGTCCAGAGGCCTGGACACCTCCATCACTTGGATTTTCTTCAAACGACAAACTGAGCGACGGTCAATCGATGGTCGGGGGTCGCTCGTGAGCTAGTTGATGGAGGCGTCCAGGGGCCTGGACGCCTCCATAACTTGAATTTTCTTCAAACGACAGACTAAGCAACGGTCAGTCGATGGCCAGGGGTCGCCCGTGAGCTGGTTGATGGAGGCGTCCAGGGGCCTGGACCCCTCCATAACTTGGATTTTCTTCAAACGATAGACTGAGCAACGGCCAGTTGATGGCCGGGGGTCGCCCATGAGCTGGTTGATGGAGGCGTCCAGGGGCCTGGACGCCTCCATAACTTGGATTTTATTCAAACAACAGGCTGAGCACCGGTCAGTCGATGGCCCGGGGTCGCCCGTGAGCTTGTTGATGGAGGCGTCTAGGGGCCTGGACGCCTCCATAACATGGATTTTATTCAAACGACAGACTAAGCAACGGTCAGTCGGTGGCCGGGGGTCGCCCATGAGCTGGTTGATGGAGGCGTCCAGGGACCTGGACACCTCCAGAACTTGGATTTTATTCAAAAGACAGGCTGAGCAACGGTCAGTCGATGGCCCGGGGTCGCCAGTGAGCTGGTTGATGGAGGCGTCTAGGGGCCTAGACGCCTCCATGAAATTATATATATTTTTTGTTCAATCTTATATATATATTTTGTCATTATTTTCTATTGATGGAGGCGTCCAGGGGCCTGGACGCCTCCATGATGGCCCCCAGATTCCCCCGAAAAGGGCGTCGACAGTCGTCCGTTAGGCATTTTCCTGGTCCCAGCAACTTTTGATGCATGCGATTGATGTTGATGCCATTCGAATGCCGCATGATTTCCACAACGAGGCGGGTTCCGGATGCCGAAGGAGCGTTACGCTACTCGCCTAGAAGACGAGAGAAGACTCAAAGATAGGAAACACTCAAGTGATTCAAAATGCGGAGCGTATGAGATTTTCTCAGGGGACGTCAGGAATAGCATGTCTACAACGGTGAGACAAGAGACATGACAAATACGCTCTTCAATCAAAGCCCGAGATCAGATGAATCAGAATCGCTAGGTTCATAGTCATGAGGTAATACCCTCTCATGGAGATATGATGAAAGCTAAAAGCTGAGAAGGACATGAGCTTCAGAACAGATCAAGAGATAAGATTAAAGAAGAAAGGAACAGATCAAAAGATAGGAACAAGAGGCAGAGTGAAAGAATAGAGAGCAAGGAAGCTTGAACACCTGCAACTTGCACACTGAGCAAATAGATCACGTACCTATCCTCAAGATAAAAAAACATAAAAAACAAAAGACATATTTATGAAAATTTGTAATTTTATGATTTTTTTGGAATTTTGACAATATTTGATTCGAAATATCTATTTTTTTTTTAGATTTTTGGCAATATCTGGTTTTTTGGGGGGGATTTTTGACATAACTGATTTTTTTAGATTTTTGACAATATCTGATTTTGAAATAGTAATCCACAGCACTCAAAGACGGGATCAAACTACTGGCCAGGGGCCATCATCCCGCCCCCTCTCATTAAAGACGTCCCTTAAGTAGGGCGTGCATATGAGGGTGGCTTACCATAACCAACCGCCTCTAAAGAATGGTACCCCTACTAAGGCTATACCCGGAATACAACCCAACCTAAGAGGGAGAGATAGAAGAAAAAATGGAGATAAGCTTAATATAGGATGAGAGACATAAAGATTCAACTTCCTTCCAGGGCACTATCCCTCAAAGATACAGTCTGTTGCGCCGGGCCTTTTTGTCTTTGATTTTGAGACTCATATGTTGTGCCCCTGTGGTTTTGATGATAGCAAACACTATGAGTCACCATGTGTCTGCATATGAAAGATTGAATGTTGCTGCACTAATGAGGATTGCTTGCTAGATACACACATTCAGAGGATCCATATTGCTTTTGTAATGCACGCACAGTCAGAGGGTCCATGCATACTTAATGAAGTAGATAGAAAGTGTCGATATTCATCATGCATATGTCATAACTCTGTCTGAACATTAGGCTAGTGTATATGTTCAGGGTCAGTGCACCTCTTGGTGTAGTCTGTTGGTTTGTGTACATGAAGACCGTGCATAAATTGCTAAACTTGGTGCAGTAGCTCATATGCATTTTAGGGTCAAGGTTCGTGCATATCTCAATTAGGCTACACAACAAAGTCAGTGCATGTCACTGTTCATGTGCATCTAGATCTGTGCATTCAAGTCCGTGCACACTGCCTTGGGAGATGCAAGTCGGTGCACATCATAAGTGACCGAGCATAAGGTCGGTGCAACCCTTGTTGGTGCACGCTAGATAGGTCGGCGCAAGGTATGCTTTGCACGCAGCAAGTCGGTGCATTCTCTTGGCCGCTCATACACAAGGTCAGTGCAGAATTTCATTTTGTGTAGAAAAGAGTCGGTGCACATTTGGCTTGTGCGAGACCGAACTCGATGCAAAGTGGCATTTCATGCATTATCGGGCTGGCATCATGTCGGTGTAAGATCACATTGCGTAGATTAAAGTCGGTGCATACTTTACGTGTGCGAGACCGAACTCGGTGCAAGTTGCATTTCATGCATTCTCACAGTCGGTGCAAGTCTACCGTGTGATAACCAAGTCCGTGCAACTCTCATTGCTGCAAGCACACAGGTCTGTGCAGCTTTAGTTGCTGCGAGCATTTAAGTCAGTGCATCAGTGTCATATGTCACCACACGGTCGGTGCACATCTTCCCTGTGCACTATGCTAGCTTGTGCATTTCTGCTCGTATGTCACCGAGGTTTGTGCATCATTTCATGTCTATTGGGATTAGGTCGGTGCATATCTTCTTTATGCATAAAGTGAGTCTGTGCATGTCTCACTATAAGCACCCCGATGTCTGTGGACATCTTCCATACATGCCCAAAGCCTGTGCATATTTTCACACTGATTGTTTTTGGGTTTGTGCATATTTTATGCTAGTGGTTATAATGTCAGTATACACTTTAGCTTGATAAAAATAAGGTCCATGCACATTAGTTCATATACGTCATTAAGTATGTGCAATATTCATACCTGTTTAACTGTTAAATGTTTTGACATTTTAACAGGACAAATGTTCGTGACCTGTTAAGAAAGGCACATGATCCAAAGCGAACTGTCCCTGAAAGAAGTCGCCACGTGGATTCTCACATCCAGATTTTGACACGTGGCTAATACATTCCTGAAGCTTCTTGGCGGGAGTGTTCCCTCCACACGCCTAGGGTGTGAGCTCGTGGGTCCCAAGCTAAAGATATATATAGATCTCTCTTCTGCGTTCAGAAGGAAAGAGCGAGATTTACAGATCTAAAGATCAGAAGAAGAGAATTCAGAGAGCAGAGAAGGGAGAAAAAGGGAGAAGAACCAGAGAGCAAGAAAGAAAGAGAAAAGAAGAGAAACGAGCTGAGAAGAGAATAGAGAGAAGAAGAGAGAGCCTTCCCTGAAGATCAGAGTTGTATTGGCCTCTGGATCAAATCCAAGCCAAGTTGCTCCTACGGAGCAACATTTGTTATGTTTCTCCTTTTATTTTTTGTTTGTTCTTTCCATTTTCATTAGTGTTCTTCCGATCCTCTGGTTTGAGGTCGGGGTTCCTCCTGTGGACTCAGGAGAAGGGAGACTGTGTCTCCGGTTTGCAAGTGACGGGGTGTCACTTGTAGTTTCCCTCTGGGTTTCAGAGGAAGGGAGACTTGGGTCTCTAGTTGTGAGTGCCTGGGTGTCACTCATAATTTTCCCTCTTGTTTGGAGGAAGGGAGACTGTGTCTCTGGTTGCTAGTGACGGGCTGTCACTAGTGGTTCCCTCCGGTTTGGAGGAAGAGAGGAGAGTGTTCCTCTGGGTCAAGCTGTAAGGTAGCGCTTGTTGCAGACTGAGTCTGCTTTGAACTCTAGCTTGTGCTAGTGGAATCCTCACTCTGTTTGAGTGAGGGGTGGACGTAGGCAGACTATGGGTCTGGCCGAACCACCTACAATTCTAGTGTTCCGTGGTTTGCTTTGTGAGCTTGCTCCCGTCTTCTTCTTTTCTCACAGGGGCCCTTGTCAGGTTGGGTGTGTGCCGCCTGTTCGATTCATTGATTGCCTGATTCGTCAAATCTGTGGAGTGGTTGTTTTGTGTGTGTGTGCTTCAGTATCATTCCCAACTAGTTTACATATCGCCTTTAAAGAATTCAAGGTTATCCTTGTGTTGTTTTCTATTCTAAGAAATCTGCCTGGTCTTGCTTGGTGATTTACTGTGCTTTCTCAGATTGGTAGTTCATCTAGATGAAAGAAGTTTAAACTTAACAATGTTTAAATAGGCAAATCCTTTTATTTAAGATCCATTCACCCCCCCTCTGGATCTAACAATTGGTATCAGAGATAGGTTGCTGTGTAATCGGATCCAACGATCCGCAACACATCCTATAGCTTCCTTGGTGCATTTCAGAGAGGGTCTTGTCTCTTTGTGTTCGGTGCTTTGTTTTGCAAATTTGGTGTCGTGCTTTGTTGCTGTTTGACTTTGGTGCATTTCTCATACATTGCCCTTAGATCTATACTTGGTCAGTCATTCTTCGATGGCTCATCCACCGATCTTCAGAGGTAATGATTTTGATCTATGGCTGGAGAACTTGCATCGGTATGTAAGATCAACAAATCCTGATCTTTGGAAGGTAATGGTTCACTATCCACATAAACTATCGAGAGATAAATCTAAATGGACTGATAAGGATAGATTGAAAGACTCTGTCAACTCTAGAGCATTAGATTTAATGAAAGCATCACTTGACAGAGCTCTAATTTCATGTGTTTCTTCCTGTAGGTCTGCCAAGGAGATTTTGGAGAAACTGAAGCTTACCAGGAATTGCAATACATGTCTGATGGTTGATGATAATGGACAGCAAGAAGAAAATGAAGAAGAAGATGAAGATTAGGTACCTTCTGAATTTGACAATTATAATGTGGATGATTGGATTGGAGCATATAATGACTTGCTTGACTCTCACGAACAGTTAAGAAAATAGTATAAAAAGATGAAAAAGAAAAGTGATCTGAATAGTTCAGAGTCCTCATGTGAAAATTGCTTAAAACTGAAACAGTCCTACTTTTGACGTCCAAACGCTTAAGAAACAAATTGGACTATGTAAAAATAAAAATCAAGAATTTGTGAATGAGATTTCTGAACTCAATAAAAAACTAAGCTCGACGAATGATAATCAGGCTCTTAACGCCAATCTTGTTCAGAAGGAAAAATTGTTGAAAGATCTTGATTGTGTTAACGCTGAACTGAAGGTTCTAAAATCTGAGAATGAATGTCTTAGAAAATAGTGTCTAAAAGCCAATGCTGAAACAACATGCTCTGTTAAATCTGCTTACAATGACTGTCCTTTTCTGAAGGAAATAAATAAAAATCTTCACTCAGATTTAGATTGGCAAAAAGACTTAATTGCCTCTCTCAGAGAAGAAAACAAGAATTTGCTAGAAAGTAAAATTGAATTTGAAAAATTGGAGGAGGATTTGAATGAAAAATTGAAAGAAGAAAATGACAAATTGATTAAAGAGATGGAAGAATTGAAGCAGCTGAACACTGCTTGTCAGAGAGGCTTCTTGTTCTAGAAAAAGGAAAATGTGTTGTTAATAAAAATCAAGCTGAAAATGAGCTCAAACTGAAACAAGAAGTTGAAAATTATAGAACTGCAAATAAAGTGTTGAATGAGTGCGTCAATTGTAGTAAACAAGAGCTAGCCAGTTATGAGCTTAGTGTTTCAGCTCTTCAACAAAAAAATAATGACCTTAAGAAATCCTTATCTAAATTTGTTGAAGGGAAAAATAATTTAGACTTGTTCTTAGGAACAAAGGTCAACTTTCATAAGGAAGGGTTGGGTTATAACTCTGCTAAGAAAATGAGCTTTGAAAACAAAACACAAACATCCTCTGTTTCCAGTATTGCTTCTCTCAGCTCACCGAACCCATCTGCATTTCAGTTTACTGCTAAGAGAACTTTGAAACCAACTGAAAAACAAAAAGAGAAGAACAAAGTTGTTTTTGCCCCCATTTTACATGTTCCACACACACACACAGACACTCACATGCATCTAAAAGAAAAATGATTTGTCATTATTGTCACAAGATTGGCCATCTGATGCATGAGTGTAGATTGATGGAAAAAGATGACATGGATGCTAGTAAAATGCATGCTAGGAAAACCCATGTCAAAAATCACGAGCTTCAGAATAAGAAAAATCATTGTTATCATTGTGGCAAGATGGGACACATTGCTGCTCAATGTTGGCATGCACATGGAAGAAAATTCATTTCTAAGTTTGCTAAATTCCCTGCAAATAGAAAGTTTTTTTATAAACCTGAAGTTGTCTTTAACAGAAATTCTCTTGCATGCTCTAACTGTTGGAAGCCAGGCCATCTGGCCAGTGAGTGCTGGTCACTTATTAAGAGAAGAAATCACTTTTCTCATTTTGAATGTGGAAAGTCTGGCCACAAAGTTGTAAATTGCTAGCCGAATGATAACAAAGGGCATAACTTTCATGTAAACAACAGAAACTTTAATTCTCATGCACATAGATTTCATGATCATGCTAATGTGCACAATAAGAACAAAAAGTCTATTGGTTCATGTCATTATTGTGGTCAGTTGGGACATTCCATGTCTAACTGTCTCTTGATGAAGTTTGATGATTCTCTAGCTCAAAAACCATGGAGAGCACCACTCAGAGGTGCCATTGTCATTTCAGGACCCAAGACTTCTTGGGTATCTGCTTGTGCAAAATAACTCAGTTGCTGCATGTGTGCCTTGGAAAGAAATAAATAAGATGTTAATAAACCAAGGCACTCAAGAATGAAAATCCCATGATTGCACTCTTCAGGTCAGTTCTGAAAACCCTGTTTAAATTCTATCTTTCGAATTAGTCTATTTGAAATGGCTACACATAGTGATAATTCCTTGAACATCTTCTAGCTAAAATTTCTTTGATAGTCTGAAATGCACATGGAATTAATTGCAGTTTGTCTCTGAATGCAGTGCATATCTTTGTCACGATGCATGATTTGTCAATTTCCCTACATGTTGAGTATTGCACACATTGCAGTCAGTCAGGGGGAATCAAAGCAATTCTTGTGTATCATGCATACTTGTCTAGGCTAATTCCCTGTATGTTTTTCATGTCTTTCATGAGTGTTTAATGCACTTGTATACATGTAGTAAATTGCATAGCATTTCATTAATTTTGAAAACACCAAAAAGAATGTTAAGTGCATGCATTCATGTCATCTTTCTTCAGAACAAGTCCCCTACATGGTCCTTTTTGTTGCATATGATGGTCCAATGCATTCAGCTAGGGGGAGTTAACCCATGTGCATGTATGATTGCATATCATCATATTGAAAATTTCAAAAAGATTGACTCATTGCATATAGGCAGGGGGAGCATATTCATTTCATCTATTTCTCATTGACTGAAACTTCTCTGCCTAGCAAGCCTGACTGTTCTACCTCACCTTTCTTGCTAGTGACTCACATCCATTTGACTCCAGTCAATTCCAGCTGTCTCCATCAATTCCTTGGACCCATTTTCTTGTATCACTATGGGTTGTTCTCGCTATTGATGATTAAGTCAATACTGGGTGCTTGCTGTGTTTTCTATTGTCAAAATGACCTGACTAATATTATTCTTCATTGTGAATTCTGAAGAATTCCTCTGCTTTCTGATTGATGTTGCTTTGATCACACTATGTGCAAGCCTAAACCTCACAAATGCTTTCATGACAACTGATCATTGTTTCTGTTGATGATAGTTGTTTAGATATATTGATTGAACTGATCTTGAAGAAATTTAAATTTGTGTACCTTGTTTATAGATCTGAAACCTTAAAAGAAACTCCTATCATACAGGTTTAAGAATATCTACTGATTTAAATTGGTATAAGTCTAATGTCTTCTTAAATTTGTATTTGAAAGACTTGAAAGTATCAGAATCACAAGTTTTAATAAATTTTAACCAACCGTTTCATGTAATCTCTGGACTAAATCTCTTGAAATCTGAAAAATTGAAATTAAGACTACTTTGGTTGAGATACATGTTGGTAGTATTGTTCTTAAACATTAACCATGTCTGAAGTTGACTAAAAAGAAAGACAAAAATCAGAGCAATGACTTTGATCACTGAGAAACTGGGTTCTCTTTTAAAGAAATGGAGTAAACCCATGTCATGAAGTGTCACAGTTATCTCTGGTATATGACAGAGCAATGGCATAATTGTGTTGAAAAATTGGGGATTCCTACCTCTAATCAAGGTGTCTCCTCGTATAAAAAGACACTTCTATTGCTAACTCTGTTCTCATAATTGAGAGGCAATACAGTTATCACACTGAGTAATTGGGTCATTCACCTGAGACATGTTGTGCCTCATGTAAAAAGGTGTTGATCAACTAAGATTGCTCAGGAAAATAGTTGCTGAACAATAGAAAAATTCAGAAAATCCCTGTAAAATAGTTAACTTCACATACAATTGAAGGTGTTTAACCTCAATACTATAATGTGTAACTCCTAAAGGAGTCATTAAGATTAATTGAGTAAGATGGAAGACTGAACTGGAATATTATATGAATAATTGGTTCACCTTTATTAAAACTCAGTTTCAGATATGAGTATTGAATATAATTGACAAATTTGGTATACATCATGCTTAAACCCGTTTTATCATGAAGTTTAATTCATAACCCCTTATGATAGGAGAGTCTATCTATACCTAGGTTTATAACAATGGTACCTGCTATAAAATTCTTCTGATCAGGTACACTATTGACAACTTCATCAACTTGCATATAAGTTTCCTGATCATCACTTGAACCTGCTCACTATTTCAACTGAACTATTCTTGAAAGATGTTTCTTCAATCTATTCTTGACATACTCCTTCCATACCTTCTTCAAAGTCTTGTTTCATTCTGAGCAAGGAGCATTGTCTTGCCTTCAGGAGAGGATAGGTGTTGAAGTAGACTGCATTTATTCCGTCTTAAAAGGGGGAGGATTGATGCTTGATTGTCTATCTACCCCTGTGCGTGTTGATTGTATTCCTTTATTCAGGGGAGTTTCATGTATGATTAAATATGTGGTGTCATATTGCACTTTGGGGGAGAATAGATTTTATGTGCTTTCATGTAGTCAAAGGGGGAGATGTTATATCAATCCTTTCATACCTGCTTATTTTTCTCTCTCAAACTATTTTCTTTTTGATGAAGTCAAAGGGGGAGAATAGTTTAGTGTGACTCATAATGTTGCCATCATCAAAAAGGGGGAGATTGTTATGCCCCTATGGTTTTGATGATAACAAACACTATGAGTCACCATGTGTTTGCATATGAAGGTATTGATGATAGCAAACACTATGAGTCACCATGTGTCTGCATATGAAAGATTGAATGTTGCTGCACTAATGAGGATTGCTTGCTGCATACACACATTCAGAGGATCCATATTGCTTTTGTAATGCACACACACTCAGAGGGTCCATGCATACTTAATGAAGTTGATAGAAAGTGTCGATATTCATCATGCATATGTCATAACTCTGTCTGAACATTAGGCTAGTGTATATGTTCAGGGTCAGTCCACCTCTTGGTGTAGTCTGTTGGTCTGTGTACATGAAGACCGTGCATAAACTGCTAAACTTGGTGCATTAGCTCATATGCATTTTAGGGTCAAGGTTTGTGCATATCTCAGTTAGGCTGCACAACAAAGTTAGTACATGTCACTATTCATGTGCATCTAGGTTTGTGCAGTCAAGTCCGTGCACACTGCCTTAGCAGATGTAAGTCGGTGCACATCATAAGTGACCGAGCATAAGGTCAGTGCAACTCTTGTTGGTGCATGCTGGATAGGTCGGCGCAAGGTATGCTTTGCATGCACCAAGTCGATGCATTCTCTTGGACGCTCATACACAAGGTC
The DNA here is from genome assembly GCA_022559845.1 of Amorphophallus konjac. NCBI lineage: Eukaryota > Viridiplantae > Streptophyta > Magnoliopsida > Alismatales > Araceae > Amorphophallus > Amorphophallus konjac. The sequence goes on along the minus strand of CM040123.1, from coordinate 323,235,218 downwards.
GGTGCAGAATTCCATTTTGTGTAGAAAAGAGTCGGTGCACATTTGGCTTGTGCGAGACCGAACTCGGTGCAAAGTGGCATTTCATGCACTCTCGGGCTGGCATCATGTCGGTGCAAGATCGCATTGCATAGATTAAAGTCGGTGCATACTTGCCGTGTGCGAGACCGAACTTGGTGCAAGTTGCATTTCATGCATTCTCACAGTCGGTGCAAGTCTACCGTATGCTAACCAAGTCCGTGCAACTCTTGTTGCTGCAAGCACACAGGTCTGTGCAGCTTTAGTTGCTGCGAGCATTTAAGTCAGTGCATCAGTGTCATATGTCACCACACGGTCGGTGCACATCTTCCCTGTGCACTATGCTAGCTTGTGCATTTCTGCTCGTATGTCATCGAGGTTTGTGCATCAATCATGTCTATTGGGATTAGGTCGGTGCATATCTTCTTTATGCATAAAGTGAGTCTGTGCATGTCTGACTATAAGCACCCCGATGTCTGTGGACATCTTCCATACATGCCCAAAGCCTGTGCATATTTTCACACCGATTGTTATTGGGTTTGTGCATATTTTATGCTAGTGGTTATAATGTTAGTATACACTTTAGCTTGATAAAAACAAGGTCCATGCACATTAGTTCATATACGTCATTGAGTCTGTGCAATATTCATACCTGTTTAACTGTTAAATGTTTTGACATTTTAATAGGACAAATGCTCGAGACCTATTAAGAAAGGCACGTGATCCAAAGTGAACTGTCCCTGAAAGAAGTCGTAACATGGATTCTCAGATCCAGATTTTGACACGTGGCTAATACATTCCTGAAGCTTCTTGGCGGGAGTGTTCCCTCCACATGCCTGGGGTGTGAGCTCGTGGGTCCCAGGCTAAAGATATATATAGATCCCTCTTCTGCGCTCAGAAGGAGATAGCGAGAGTTACAGATCTGAAGATCAGAAAAAGAGAATTCAGAGAGCAGAGAAGAGAGAAAAAGAGAGAAGAACTAGAGAGCAAGAAAGAAAGAGAAAGGAAGAGAAATGAGCTGAGAAGAGAATAGAGAGAAGAAGAGAGAGCCTTCGCTGAAGATCAGAGTTGTATTGGCCTCTTGATCAGATCCAAGCCAAGTTGCCCCTACGGAGCTACATTTGTTTCTATTTCTCCTTTTGTTTTTCGTTTGTTCTTTCCATTTTCATTAGTGTTCTTCCGATCCTCTGGTTTGAGGTCGGGGTTCCTCCTGTGGACTCAGGAGAAGGGAGACTGTGTCGCCGGTTTGCAAGTGGCGGGGTGTCACTTGTAGTTTCCCTCTGGGTTTCAGAGGAAGGGAGACTTGGGTCTCTAGTTGTGAGTGCCTGGGTGTCACTCACGATTTTCCCTCTGGTTTGGCGGAAGGGAGACGGTGTCTCCGGTTGCTAGTGACGGGTTGTCACTAGTGGTTCCCTCCGGTTTGGGGGAAGAGAGGAGAGTGTTCCTCTGGGTCAAGCTGTAAGGCAGCGTTTGTTGCAGACTGAGTATGCTTTGAACTCTAGCTTGTGCTAGTGGAATCCTCACTCGGATTGAGTGAGGGGTGGACTTAGGCAAACTGTGGGTCTGCCCGAACCACCTAAAATTCTGGTGTTCCATGGTTTGCTTTGTGAGTTTGCTCCTGGCTTCTTCTTTTCTCACAGGGGCCCTTGTCAGGTTGGGTGTGCGCCTCCTGTTCGATTCATTGATTGCCTGATTCGTCAAATCTGTGGAGTGGTTGTTTTGTGTGCATGTGCTTCAGTATCATTCCCAACTAGTTTACAAATCGCCTTTAAAGAATTCAAGGTTATCCCTGTGCTGTTTTCTATTCTGGGAAATCTGCCTGATCTTGCTTGGTGCTTTACTGTGCTATCGCAGATTGGTAGTTCATCTAGATGAAAGAAGTTCAGACTTAACAATGTTTAAATTGGCAAATCCTTTTATTTAAGATCCATTCACCCCCCTCTTGATCTAACACCATATTTATAGGTACGCATGTGACCGGGCTCATGATGTCCCACGGGGAACTGTACTGCCACTCTTGCCATGCCTTCAATTTCATAATTTTGCATATTCTCTCGATTTATAGCCCTTGTTTGCCAGATTTCTCATGAAAGCTCACTTTTTCAGGGTCAAGACTGCCCCTATTTGGGACCTCTCTTGTATTAGGGAGTGCCTAGGTTGGTCATCTTATCCATCAATCTTTTGCCCCTGCACTCGGCCGAGCAGAGAAAAGAAAAGACTTCGTGCATGCCCATAGTATGGCCAAAGCAGCAACGATGTGCCTCAGAGGAATCGGCTATGACTTGCTGTGTAGTGTGTGGAAAACCCATACTCAAGAGATCACCCTCAACGATCGGGGAAAAAAACTAGACTCCCAGCATGGAGCTATCACCAGCCTAAGGATGCTGCAGAAGCGAACTCATTTTGATTAAATTAAGTAAACTCAACTAAAGTCACTCAAACCATGTTGAGGAAATAACATTATAATAATGTGCTGGCATAATAATAAGAGTAATAACAATGATAGCATATTTATTTCGTAAAATAAAGATACCTTGTAAATCCATAGCATGAAAGCAATATCCTGAAGCGATCTTGACCATCGAGCTTTGAAAAGCACGAGCTTTATATTCCTTGCTTAACAGGGCAAAATGGAGAGGATAGCAAGAGCATTCGTTGACACGGAGGAGCGGCAGACACCAAACTAGACGAAGAAGGATTATAAAGGAAGAGAGACGAGGGTTAGAACTCCCTTGTTAAGGCATAGAGACCATGATAACGAGGAACCTGATACAGAATAAACAAGGATTGACTGAGATCAAGGCGGACTAAAGCCTCAAAAACAGCAAGAAAAAGGGCAATGACCCTGAAAGGGTGAAGAGGAGTGAGTAGAAAGATGAGAAGGAAAATCATCCGACGTGATCAGAGAAAGGGAATGGGAATCACCCGACATGGTCGGGGAAGAAGAAGGAGAATCACCCGACAGATTCGGGGAAGAAGAATCGTGGACACCCGATAGGGTCGGGGAAGAAGAATCGTGGACACTCGACAGGTTCGAGGAAGAAGAGTGAAAATCACCCGACGGGGTAGGGGAAGGAGAATTAGAGACGGAATCCGGAGATACCGGAGGAGAAGGATCATAAGAAGAAATCCCTAGATCGGGGTGGGAAGAGGACATAAGCCGAGGTCTAGAACAGTGAATAGGTGGAAAAACCGGAGGCCTCAGAGGAAAGGATGAGGAGTGGGGGTTCGCGGACATGAGAGGGGAGGAGAGGACCGTGGAGACATAGCTAGAAGAGGGGAGATACACCACCCAAGGGTGAGAACTAAGCAGGAGAAAAGATGATGAATGAAATGAAGAAGAAGGAGGAGAAGTGAACCCCTGTGTGCACAACTGGTGGCTCTTAAACTTCCGCCGCTGCCTCTTCTTGGCAGAAACTTTCTTGCACTGGACCCGCCTGGTGCGGACTTGGACCTTCGGCCTTCTTATCTTGCAACATCTTCTCAAATAACGGGCCCATCTGGCGGATGGCCTGGCCCGGTCATGAACATGAAACCTCATTGGGGCGGTTTCCCCTAGACACCCCGTGCTAACCATAGGCGGACATTCTTGAACAGATAACTCCTCAAATGAATGAATATAAAAAAATCACGGAGTTTTGTCACTTGGCACTAGCAGCATGAGATTCAACATCTCCACTCGGCAATTGGGCATGAAGCATAACTTTATTACTCGAAGAGAAGGATGAAACTGAGGGAGAGTAATGTGCGGCGTTGACGTGGCCGGCATACCATCAAACCGAGGAAGATTGCATAACAAGTGTAGAATGTCCTTGGAAAATCTTTAGAATATGGCCAATTGCCCCTTGAACATGGAATTCATCAAACTCTTGGCGGCCGTATGAGTTAGCACAACTCGGGTGGAGAGCCCATCTTGGCCAGTGAATTGAACAGCAATCGAGCGAGATGTGATAACAACATCAATAATGAACCCATCGGCGAGTAATGAGATTGCCACTGGCCTCGCTAGAGAAGAAACTGGCACTAGTGCACGAGAGCTTTTCTTGGCAACCGTCTTCAAAAGTGTAGGCTCATCATCCCCAAAATAGCCTGGGACCAGGACTCGGATCGGCATGCGGCAAATCAAATCTTGAAGCTTGAAATGCAGAACCGGCATTGAATCATCCTGACTCAACTCATCGTCTCCAAGGGGACCAGACCCGAGGGGCACCAAAGATAACGCACACCCGCTCCGTGGGGTGGAAGTGGATGGAGAGGAAATAGAGGTAATAGGTTTGGAAGGTGGAGGCAAAGGTTTAACAGGCATAAGTGGGGCTAAAGGCAATACGAGTGGTGGAGGGATAGCGGCAATGACAAGCTTGGGTGGAGGCAAAGGCAAATGTGAAGGTGTAGGAGGGGGTAAAGGTGTAGGAGTAGCTTGCTCAGGTTCGGGCGGGAAGGGTAATGGTGGAGAAGGTGAAGGTGGGGACGGTGTTGGCAAAAGCAGTGGAGATGGTGGAGACGACGAAGGCGGCGGAGATGGAGAAGGCGCTTTGGGGAGAGGAGGTGGCGAAAGTGATGGCGACGGGTTAGGCAATGGTGAGGATGGTGGAGATGGTGATGTGGGCAATGAGGGTTGTGGAGGTGGTAGAGATGGAGAGGGTGAAGAGGAGGGTTGCGACGCCCACCGTCGACGTATCGACACAACGCGCCGAGCGGCATTGGGAGTAGAAGTGGGGGTAGAAGGAATGGGAGTAGAAGAAGTAGAGGTACTCGCCTGAGCAGAGGCTTGGGTAGGTGGAGGAGATGGAGATGGGGTAGGAGATGGTGAAGGTAATGGGGTAGGTGATGGAATAGGTGAGGGAACGGGTGATAGAGTAGATGACGGAGCGGGCGCAACGCCAGACGAAGAATCACAGGGGTGCCCCTGGCCTTGTAGTGATGGAGACGGCTGCGTGGGCGGCGACTGCTGTTGCTGTTGCTTGATGTGAAGATCTAAAGTAACTCCATGCATGGCAGCCCAATCAATCCTCTTCTGGGCTTCCAAGACATAGATGTAATCCCGGAACTCAGGGCAATCCTCAACCAAATGCCCCTGTTGGCGATGATATTCATAATATTGAAACATATTCCCCAGGAGGAGCCTGCTTCGGGCATGGTAGATGCCGAGGGATATGGGAAGGTAGTAAAGATGGTTGTGAGGCTTGCGTAGGCAATGGCACATGGCAACTAGTGGAGGGACTCGATGAAGGTGCATGGTGAGCGGAGTAGGGAGGTATGTAGTGGACGACATCCACTTGCTCAGGGTGTGGCATTCCCTTAATTGGGGGTGGAGACGCAGGCGAAGACACATGGGGGTGCGACGAAGTGGAAGGCTGACTCATGGAAGGATATGTGGTGGAGGGCTGATATGCGGGGGTGTATGGGTATGTAGGAGCGGAAGGCTGACTCACGGAAGGATATGTTGTGGGGGGCTGACTCATGGAGTGCTGACTCATGGAAGATGATGGATAGGAGGCGTATGTGGGCGTAGAAGGTGAAGGAGACTCATGGTCAAGGGAACCTTGGAGTTGTTGGCGGATGAAGCGGGCTCGGCTATAAAGCTGTTTCCAAGAGGAAATATCATTAAGGGCTAAGATGAACATATACTCAGGCGTTGCGTTAGAAATCAACATCTTCATCAGCTCATGCTCCGGAATATGCCCCGGGACTTGCATGGCGAGGCGACGCCAGCGATCGGCAAAAGCAGAGAACTCCTCGTCGGGCTTCATCTTCTCATGGGCCAGATCCACCATGGAATACTTGGGCCCAACCTGGTCCTGGAACTGTTGAATAAATCTTTCTTGGACAACTTGGAAACTCACGATCTACTCTTGCGAAAGAGAAAAGAACCAATCCCGAGCCGGGCCCTCCAATGACAGACCGAACAAATATGCCATCAAACGTTGGTCATGTCGAAATTGGGCCGACTCATAAACGAACTCCTTCAAGTGCACATACGGGTCACCGACTCCACCATAACGGTGATATGTTAGAATTTTAGAGGGAAGTGGAAGCCGAAGATTTTGAAATGTGAACGGTATACTCAAGGAGGATCTCGGATCGATCCGACGTTGAAGTTCATCATGCTGGCGTTGGGCTTGAGCAATCATCTCCTGGGTAGGGAGAGATCGAGAAGAATGTGGGCCCACTTGAGCAAGAGAATGTGAATTTGGACCAGGATGATGATATTGGGTCAAATAAGAAGATCCAGATTGAGAAGAATAAGGAAGGCACATTCCGAAAGTAGAAGGGTGCATGGACCTAGAAGGATCATGAACATGGAGACCCACTGGGCAAGCAACAACATGTGTAGGGGGAGTGGGCCCATTAAGGAGAGTAGGCCCACTAAGAGAATGAGTGGGGCCATTAAAGGAGGAAGGTCCATTAAGAGTAGAAGAGGGCCAATTGGAGGAAGATGATATCCCATTAAAGGATGGGGGCCCATTAGGAATAGAAGGATCATGAAGGGAATGGGACCCACTAAGAGAATGGGACCCATTGAAGGAAGATGGGCCACTCAAGGAAGATGACCCATTAAAGGAATGAGGCCCGTTATGAGAATGAGGCCCATTAAAATGATTAGCAATGAGTTCTTGGGCCTGGGCTGGGTCCATTTGGCGAACAAGAGATGATAAATGGACCATAAGCTTGGCTCGTTCATCCGACGAATTAGAGGGGCCATGAGGAGATGGGGCCGCATGGGAAGAGGATTCCACACGGGAATAGGAAAATGAAGGAGAATACAATGGATTAAGGTGGTGCTCCATGAGGGTAAATGGAGACTTAATACAAGGAAAATCATGGAAATACAGTCAGGGAAGTAAGGGCTCAAAGATTAAAAAGGAGAGGGGGAGATGGCATGAGGGAAGAAGGTGGGAGACAAACGGATTTATGCAAATGCGAATGCGACTCAGAACAATGGACTGTTGGTTTATGCCAGCGTCTCCTTGGATTTGGTGTGTACCACGTGGGGTAAGGGACCCATGTGGGACCATCGGTGCTTGGCAGCCCAACCCGCTGCATGGATTATGGGGTCCATGTGCGAAGCCCCTCATGCCCGCCCACATGCCCTTGTGGTTTTGATGATAGCAAACACTATAAGTCACCATATGTATGTGTGCATGAAAGATCTTGTTGATTCATTTAAGTGTTCATGTATGTGTTCATGTATTTGTGAATGTGTGTTTGTGAATGACTTTCCATCATATCTGTCTGACATCTGGTCGTTGCATTCATGTAACAGAGTCAGCATGTACTGCCATGCACTGTTTTGCTTGCAAAATAGAGTCTGCACATTGCCTGTAGACTTCACATAGTCTGCACATCGATGCATAGTCTACACATCCTTGGCTGTGCGATCATTCAGCAAGTCTAAACATTGTCTCGCACACACACACAGTCTACACATCAATACATCGTCTCCTGCATGCATTACTTCAAGTGTGTACAGCCAGTGCATTCCTTCATATCAAGTCTAGACATTGTGCATTCCTTCATTTAGAAGTCTATACATTCTTGGCTGGTTCAGCATCTCATGCAGTGTCTTATGCTAAGTCTATACATCATCCGTCAGTATTTAGAAGTCTATACATTCTTGGCTGGTTCAGCGTCTTATGCCGAGTCTCATGCAAGTCTATACACTCGCATGCTAGCCAGTTTGCTAAGTCTATACATTGCAGCATGTTCATGTTCTAGCTTTCAAAGTCCAGACATTGTCTGCCCTGCAGTACACTAAGTCCACACATTAGCACTGTAGCTTGCACGAAGTAAAGTCTGAACATTGGTATCTTTACCTACGTTCAAGTCTGTACATCCATATGTGCATTGTGCATTGATCAAGTCTAAGTCTGTACGTCCCTTGACTGCATGCCTGAGCATCCCTTGTCGTTGTGCATACTTAGTTAGATGCTAAGTTTATACATTGCTCATGCATCTTTACTTAAAGTCTATACAGCCTTTGCATTGCACGCTAAGTCTATACAGTCTTTGCATTGCACTAAGTCTATACATCACACTGTAGCATGCATTTCGTCAAGTCTGTACATCCACCGTCTCAGTTAAGCTTCAAAGTCTGTACATCCGATTGTCTCATGCATCGTCTCATGCATCGTCTTTCAAGTCTGTACATCGGTGTGTCTTACTTAGCGTCTCTGTGCTTCAAGCTTTCTAAAGTTTATACATCACTTGCATCATTAAGTCTATACATTGTCGCTTGCATCGTCAAGTCTATACATTGTCGCTTGCATCGTTAAGTCTATACATTGTCTAGCATAACACACATCAAGTCTATACAACCATTGCCCTGCATGCCCTGCAGGCTTTCCAAGTCTATACACTGCACGCCCTGCACGCACTGCAATGTCTATACATCGCTGGCAGCCTGCACTGCAATGTCTATACATTACGTCCCACAGCCTGCACAGCATGTCTATACAACGTCCAGCTTCCTGCCGTAAAGTTTGTACACTGCTGTCTCGTGCATTCTAAGTCCATACACTGCTTCGGGCATCGTTCTTCACGGCATGTCTGTACACTACATTTGGGCATTGTTCTTCACAGCATGTCTGTACACTGTATTTGAGCATTATTTTTCTCAGCATGTCTGTACACTACTTTCACCTGCACGCAATCAAAGTGTGTACAGCCTATGCTCACAGCGCTTAAGTCTATACATTTGCTATCGCTTGTTCTTGCATCCCCCGTAGGTTTGTACATTGAGGTCGCTTGAAGGGCTTCTAGTCTATACACTCTCACCAATGTACATACTTGCCTATATGCTACATCTAAAGTTTGTACACGCTCATGCATTATTTCATTAAGTCTATACATTGTTTGTTGATCGACTGAAGTAATTCTTTCATTGTATAGGCTGATGAATGGGCACGTGATCCGATGTTGGCACCTGGCACGTGATCCTAGGTTATCTGGACTGAGAGGGCACATGCCCTGCACACGCCCTACATCTGCTGCTGATATAAATAGTAGCGATCGAGCAAGAGAGATTAAGATAGAAAAGAGAAAAGATAGAGAGCGATAGAAGAAGGTGAGAGCAGCAGAGAAGCAGAAGAAGAAGAGATAGAGAGAGCCTGCGAACGAGAGAAAAAGAAAGAGAAGCTGAGAGCCAAAGTGAGAGAGAAGAAAAATCGTGAGAAGGAGAAAGAGTGTGCAGCCAGTCCATCCTGAAGATCTGATCATGGATTGACTCATGGATCAAATCCACAGTCATTGTGCTCTTCGGAGCTATATTGTTTTTGATTTTCCTGTTTTGTTTTTCGTTTGTTCCTTTCATACATTCAGTGGTTTCTGTTTCCCTTGTTTGGGATCGGGGTTCCTCCTGTGGTCTCAAGAGAAGGGAGATTTGTTCTCCGATTTTGCTGGTGACTGGGAGTCATCAGTGTTTCCCTCCTGGTCTGGAGGAAGAGTGGTCTGTGACCTCTAGTTTGCTGGTGACGGGGAGTCACTGGTGGGTTCCCTCCTGGTCTGGAGGAAGAGAGACCTAGTCTCTGGTTCCAAGTGGCTGGGAGTCACTTAGGGTGTCCTTCCGGTCTGGAGGAAGAGGGGAGGTTGTTCCCCTGGTCAAGCTGTTTGGCAGCAACTGTTTGCAGACTGAGTCTGCTGTTCTAGCGTTAGCTAGTGGAAGCCTCACTCCGGTTTGGAGTGAGGGGTGGACGTAGGTCTTGGTGACCGAACCACCTAAAAATCTTCTGTGCAGTGTGGTTGGGCTTGTGCGTTTGCTCCTTGTCTTCTACCTCCTTCACAGGTTGCCTTGAGCATTCGTGTTTCTATCTGTGCTGCTTCTGCTACTTGTTTGTTTAGGCGCACCTTATATATATTTGCTCATTGGTTTAAAAGAGAATTTAACTTGTCCTTCAGATTGTCTATTTTGCCTTGATAATGTTCTAGTCTTTTATTGAGCGAAAAGTTTTTAAGGGTGGGATTCATACACCCCCCCTCTGAATCTATCGCCCCGATCCTATCATGGACCAAAAATGACTAAATGAATGGGAAAATGCAATACACAACACTACAAATGGGCTTGGAAGGAAACCCAACAAATAATATGAATATGAGAGGGTTCAAGCAAGATCAAACAAGTTGATATGATCGTTAATTTTTATTTTCCAAAGTTTTGATGGGCCGTTTTAATGATTTTAATTAAGCATAATTCCCTCAAGACATGGGTGCCCGATGGGAAGAGGCCAAACTTTGGGTTGATCTAGGGTTAACTCCCTCACACGTATGTAAATGTAAATCTAAGGGTGGAAAAGGTACAACCGGCTTGGCGTCCGTGTGAGAATCCACGGCTCACGGAGACTTACGGAGGTCCCAGATAAGATCACCTAGTCGACCCCAAGGAATATGGAGGCGAGAGGATCACTTACCAAGGTAGGAATGCAACTACAATATGAGAATGCATGGCCCTATGTGCACCGGAGTGTATGCAAATTCTAGCATAAATCTAGCAAATCAAAATATAATGAACATATGCAAACATAGCAATATGGATGCAAACAATATGAACATGAAATGCTATCTAAACATAGATATACACACCAAAATCGCAGAAAAGCATGGACAAAGTGATGGGCACTACATGTCCCACCGTGATCGCCAAAAAAGAGCTGTGTGTGTAGATATGTGGAGCATGGCGTCACAAGTCACATGAACGAGCATGTGTATGAGTGATAACATAATGTGCCAATCAAGTGAACATCATGAACATGTGACTATGTGAACATGGTGGCATGATCATATAGCAATAAAAAGGTGACAAAAGATGTAGAAGAATACCGTGATCGCCGCCAAGGAATGACAACGCCAAAAGAATATGAAAGAAGACTATGTGCGCGTTGCGTACCATGAAAAAAGAAGATGATCACGCTCAAGATAAGTAATGCGGGGACAATGTGGATTACCTCTCCTCGCCTTCCAGCCGGCTAGAAGATAAGGGCCTCACTTTCCATGCTTTCCTGCAAAACAAAGACAACACAAGAAGCAAAATCCATTAGAAAATGCAAAGTGTAGAAATCTGCCCAAGTGCATAAAGTAGCATGAAAGATTGAGGGCAAACTTACCGGGGGAGGGTTTTTAACCCCTATGGAAGGGTGGAAATGATAGGTGTTTATATTGGCAAGAGATTAACATGCATATATTGATTTAATATGCCACAATTAACAAAGATAAATAAGGTGCAAAAGTGCATGTCACAAGAGAAACTGTGCAACCTGTGTAAATAGGGTGCAAAGAACGATGAAAATAATGTGGCAAACGAAGTCCAAATAGGGAGAAAATAGGGATGACAGAAGACTTGAATGTTGTGAACAAGTAGGAACAAGAATCACGCCAAAAGGAGGTCTGGATAGAAAGTTATGACGCCGGAGATTTGGCGAAAAATGCAGACAATGCAGAAAGATGCAGAATAGTGCACAAAATGGACTCAAAGAACGATGAATATCTCACAGAATAAGACACCAAAAAGAGAAAGAAAAGATGCTATGGAAAGGTGGGAATATTGTGGTGAAACTAGGGTAAAAAGAAGGGTTAAAAACATGGAAGGCAACAGTGAAAAATGGGGAGGAAAACACAAGAAAACAAAAGGGTGCAGAACATGACAGAAAAATGACTGTCAGACCAGAATGAAAGTGTAAAATGATGGAGAAAAATATGCATGAATAGGATGAGATAATGAGTCCATAATGGAGGAAAACGAAGAGTATACTTCCCTTAAGAGCCTAGAGTCGAAGGGAAGGATCAGAAGTGCACCATGGCTTTGCTCCGACGACACAACATGCCCCCGTCACAAGAAATCTGGGTTTCAGATTGACAGAACAAAGTGGTGAAACCTGAAAAGTAGGGGCTTGAAAGAGGGGGGAAAGATGAGAGAAATAAGGCACATATATGATCAAAAAGAAGCTAATACTCCCCTCTTCAAGATGGAGTCAAAGGAGGATAAAGAGGATGAATCATGACTCCGCACCGGCTTGAAGAACAGGCCCCCATCGCGGAGTTGTAGTAGAAAAAATAGAAAACTATGATGATTTGCAAGAAGTAGGGGCGAAGTTAAGAGGGCCAACGTTGATGAAATCGAGCAAATAAAGAACCAAAACGAAGCTTATACTTCCCTCTTTAGGCTAGGGTCGAAGGAGGATGAAGACAATGTGGCATGGCTTCACCGTCGCCTCGAAAATGTACCCCCATCGTAAGGTTTGCACTTGGGCCATTTATGTAGAAAACTGCATAAATCCAGAATTTTCCACCACGATTTTAAGAGATAGAGTCCACCAAATCTCATGATCTATGGATCAATCTCGAGATAATAGTTAGGATAAGAGGTAAAAAAAGTGGGACTCCATTTGGTGGAAGATTCTGGAAGTTATTCGCCCTGGAAGGGAGTCTCGGAGCTCAATCTGGAAGAGTTTGATTTGTGCTCAGATTGCATAAACCCAGATCTTTCGACCTGTATTCCCAGAGAAATAGCCCATGAAAATTTGAGTTCTATAGACTAAACTCGAGATAATACTATGGGCAAGAGATAGAAATAAACGAGACTCAATTTGGTGGAGAATTCTAGAAGATATGTTCACCGCAAGAAGGGTCCATCGAGCAAAAAATAGAGTTTGATCAGTGCAGAAATTGCATAAATCCAGAAGTTTCCTCCCCGTTTTCCAAGGATATAGTCCACTAAAATTAGAGTTCTATGGATTAAACTTGAGATAATTCTAAGGACAAGAGATAGAAACAGACGGGACTCAATTTGGAGGAGGATTCTAGAAGATAGAGACCCAAGAAGGAGGCCACGTTGAGCAAAACGACCAGAAAGAGTCATGCGGCTGTAGGACTCTCGAGAAGCCAAGGCTGAATGTGGTAGGATATCTCAAAAATGGTGCATAACTAGCATAAGGCGTAGAATAAGAAATTGTAGATAACAAAAAAAGAAACAAAATTCGTGAAGAGAGCAAGATGAGAAGATGAGCAGAAGAGGAAGAAAATAGGGTAGAAAATAGAAAAATGCTGGGACGCATAAAACAGTGGAGAACTGGCCAATGGCATAGAAGAAGAAATTGTAGATCTTTAAAAAATGAACAACTTTGGTGAAGTAAACTTAATGAATAGAGAAATATAAGGGGATGAAAATGGGCCGCGTTCAGGACTGCATAGTGAAAGGGGCCGAATGCTTGATGGAAGTAGACCTAAATGGGCCGTAAGTCGACTTGGAAAGTCGGAAGCTGATAAAATTATCCCCAGGGCTCTAAGAAATAATGATCTCCAAGGCTCAAAAGCCAGGGAACAATAAAATGGGCTCGAAATCTATCCAAGGAAGGCTCCAAAATAATGGGTAATTCGGGACATCAAAATGACGAATAAGAGAAATGACTCAACTTGCAGGCTAAAACGGGTGTCAACAGATGCCCCTCCTTGATGTTCGCTTTGCAAGGGAACGAGTGAAAGCGGCGTGGAGGTAAAATGGAATGGAGATGGAGTGAAAGCGACAGCGGCGTGAAATGGAGATGAAGCAGAGATAAAGTCGAGAGAACTGATAAGTGGGCATCAAGGCAAAAGACACCCGTCACAACCAACAAGCGACATAAATTCTCCCGAAAATGCTGGACTAACCACGAGGAACGATTGACGCAGATGAGACATGTCTGGAGAACTAAACTAAGGGAAGGGGAAAGGAAACACAACCAACCTCATTGGGGACACAATCCACGGACAATGAGGGGATCGGAAAGAACACATCGTAAGAGCTGGGAAAGGAAAGATAAAATCGAGATAAAATTCAGACAGGAATCACGCTAGCCAACCAGACTGAGCGGGCTGATCAGAGAGATCGTTCAAATTCGGAGTGGAATGAGGAATCTCTTATCTAAGAGAATTAAAGTGCAATCAACCATTATTGAGGAGAAACCTTGAGAGAATCACGAGACATGAATGCTCAAAAATGACATGATGCATGCTGGGCTAAAATAACGAAATCATCAAAACGAATGTAAAGAAAGCATAAAATAGAAAGTACTCAATGATAATATTTCTAGACCAAGCCAAGACGGGGTCAAGAGTCTTCTGCAACCACGGCGTGTAAGACAGAGTCCGTCATCCCCCACCCGGCTCAAACAAGCGGCCTATCCAACGATTAACCATATGCTCCTAGATCATCATCATTTTTGTTAAAGGGGAACATCAGATCTCAGAACACACGGACAACCAGCCGGTCCTTGAGAGGCTATAATAAGGTAGATACCATATAGTAATGCAATAATGAGAAGGGTTAGAGAGCCATACCTGACTTACCTGCCAAGCGAAATAGCATTTTTTTTATATTTTTGCATTAGACAACCACAACAAGTGAACAAAGATGAAAGGCATAATAAGACAAGAACATGCCAACGAAGATGAACAAACATAATAAAAATGAACAAAACATAACATAACGAGGATGAACATAAGAACATAACAAACGCCACAAAATAAATGGCAAGCGTGCGTGGAAAAAACATGGTGGGGCAAGACAGCACACGATGCGGTGGGACATCATATGGCGAGACATGAGATGACACGACACGGTGGGACAACATGCGCGGTGGAACAAAGACACATGGGACGACAACCCACGAGGGACAAAAGACACAGATAACACATGTGTGGGATGAAAACAACAACACATGGCATGGCGACACAGTGGGACGAAAACATGATAGACACGGAGGAACAAAGACACGCGTGACGACACGGAGGGACATAGACATGTGTGACAAGGACACGACGCGATAAGAGGCATGACAAATACGCTCTTCAATCAAAGCCCGAGATTAGATGAATCAGAACCGCTAGGTTCGTAGTCATAAGGTAATACCCTCTCATGGAGATATGATAAAAGCTAAAAGCTGAGAAGGACATGAGCTTCAGAACAGATCAAGAGATAAGATTGAAGAAGAAAGGAACAGATCAAAAGATAGGAACAAGAGGCAGAGTGAAAGAATAGAGAGCAAGGAAGCTTGAACACCTGCAACCTACACACTGAGCAAACAGATCACGTACCTGTCCTCAAGATAAAAAATACATAAAAAATAAAAGACATATTTTTGGATTTTTATAATTTTTTGATTTTTTTAAAATTTTGACAATATTTGATTTTGAAATATCTAATTTTTTTTGGATTTTTAGCAATATCTAGTTTTTTGGGGGGGATTTTTGACATATCTGATTTTTTTTAGATTTTTGACAATATCTGATTTTGAAATAGCAATCCGCAGCACCCAAAGACGGACTCAAACTACTGGCCAGGGGCCGTCATCCCGCCCCCTCTCATTAAAGACTTCCCTTAAGTAGGGCGTGCATATGAGGGTGGCTTACCACAACCAACCGCCTCTAAAGAATGGTACCCCTACTAAGGCCATACCCGGGATACAACCCAGCCTAAAAGGGAGAGATAGAAGAAAAAATGGAGATAAGCTTAATATAGGATGAGAGACATCAAGATTCAACTTCCTTCTAGGGCACTACCCCTCAAAGATACAGTCTGTTGCGCCGGGCCTTTATATGTTTGATTTTCAGATCTATATGTTGGGCCCTTATGGTTTTGATGATAGCAAACACTATGAGTCACCATGTGTCTGCATATGAAGGTATTGATGGTAGCAAACACTATGAATCACCATGTGTCTGCATATGAAAGATTGAATGTTGCTGCACTAATGAGGATTGCTTGCTGCATACACACATTAAGAGGATCCATATTGCTTTTATAATGCACACACATTCAGAGGGTCCATGCATACTTAATGAAGTAGATAGAAAGTGTCGATATTCATCATGCATATGTCACAACTCTGTCTAAACATTAGGCTAGTGTATATGTTTAGGGTCAGTTCACCTCTTGGTGTAGTCTGTTGGTCTGTGTACATGAAGACCGTGCATAAACTGCTAAACTTGGTACATTAGCTCATATGCATTTTAGGGTCAAGGTTCGTGCATATCTCAGTTAGGTTGCATAACAAAGTCAGTGCATGTCACTGTTCATGTGCATCTAGGTCTGTGCATTCAAGTCCGTGCACACTGCCCTGGCAGATGCAAGTCGGTGCACATCATAAGTGACCGAGCATAAGGTCAGTGCAACCCTTGTTGGTGCATGCTGGATAGCTCGGCGCAAGGTATGCTTTGCGTGCACCAAGTCGGTGCATTCTCTTGGCCGCTCATACACAAGGTCGGTGCAGAATTCCATTTTGTGTAGAAAAGAGTGGGTTTACATTTGGCTTGTGCGATACCGAACTCGATGCAAAGTGGCATTTCATGCATTCTCGGGCTGGCATCATGTTGGTGCAAGATTGCATTGCATAGATTAAAGTCGGTGCATACTTGGCGTATGCGAGACCGAACTCGGTGCAAGTTGCATTTCATGCATTCTCACAGTCGGTGCAAGTCTACCGTGTGCTAACCAAGTCCGTGCAACTCTCGTTGTTGCAAGCACACATGTCTATGCAACTTTAGTTACTGCGAGCATTTAAGTTAGTGCATCAGTGTCATATGTCACCACACGGTCGGTGCACATCTTCCCTGTGCACTATGCTAGCTTGTGCATTTCTGCTCGTATGTCACTGAGGTTTGTGCATCGTTTCATGTCTATTGGGATTAGGTCGGTGCATATCTTCTTTATGCATAAAGTGAGTCTGTGCATGTCTGACTATAAGCACCCCGATGTCTGTGGACATCTTTCATACATGCCCAAAGCCTGTGCATATTTTCACACCGATTGTTATTAGGTTTGTGCATATTTTATGCTAGTGGTTATAATGTCAGAATACACTTTAGCTTGATAAAAACAAGGTCCATGCATAGTAGTTCATATACGTCATTGAGTCTGTGCAATATTCATACCTGTTTAACTATTAAATGTTTTGACATTTTAATAGGACAAATGTTCGTGACCTGTTAAGAAAGGCACGTGATCCAAAGCAAACAATCCCTGAAAGAAGTCGCCACGTGGATTCTTAGATCCAGATTTTGACACGTGGCTAATACATTCCTGAAGCTTCTTGGCGGGAGTGTTCCCTCCACACGCCTAGGGTGTGAGCTCGTGGATCCCAGGCTAAAGATATATATAGATCCCTCTTCTGCGCTCGGAAGGAGAGAGCGAGAGTTACAGATCTGAAGATCAAAAGAAGAGAATTCAGAGAGCAGAGAAGAGAGAAAAAGAGAGAAGAACCAGAGAGCAAGAAAGAAAGAGAAAGGAAGAGAAACGAGCTGAGAAGAGAATAGAGAGAAGAAGAGAGAGCCTTCCCTGAAGATCAGAGTTGTATCGGCCTCTAGATCAAATCCAAGCCAAGTTGCTCCTACGGAGCTGCATTTCTTTTTGTTTCTCTTTTTATTTTTCATTTGTTCTATCCATTTTCATTAGTGTTCTTCTGATCCTCTGGTTTGAGGTCGGGGTTCCTCCTGTGGACTCAAGAGAAGGAAGACTGTTTCTCCAGTTTCCAAGTGGCGGGGTGTCACTTGTAGTTTCCATCTGGGTTTCAGTGGAAGAGAGACTTGGGTCTCTGGTTGTGAGTGGTTGAGTCTCACTCATAATTTTCCCTCTTGTTTGGAGGAAGGGAGACTGTGTCTCTGGTTGCTAGTGACGGGCTGTCACTAGTGGTTCCCTCCGGTTTGGAGGAAGAGAGGAGAGTGTTCCTCTGGGTCAAGCTGTAAGGTAGCGCTTGTTGCAGACTGAGTCTGCTTTGAACTCTAGCTTGTGCTAGTGGAATCCTCACTCTGTTTGAGTGAGGGGTGGACGTAGGCAGACTATGGGTCTCGCCGAACCACCTAAAATTCTAGTGTTCCGTGGTTTGCTTTGTGAGCTTGCTCCCGTCTTCTTCTTTTCTCACAGGGGCCCTTGTCAAGTTGGGTGTGTGCCGCCTGTTCGATTCATTGATTGCCTGATTCGTCAAATCTGTGGAGTGGTTGTTTTGTGTGTGTGTGCTTCAGTATCATTCCCAACTAGTTTACATATCACCTTTAAAGAATTCAAGGTTATCCCTGTGCTATTTTCTAATCTGAGAAATCTTCCTGGTCTTTCTTGGTGCTTTACTATGCTTTCTCAGATTGGTAGTTCATCTAGATGAAAGAAGTTCATGCTTAACAATGTTTAAATTGGCAAATCCTTTTATTTAAGATCCATTCACCCCCCCCTCTGGATCTAACACCATATTGGGGCGGTCACCCCTCGACACCCCGTGCTAACCATAGGCAGACATTCTTGAATAGATAACTCCTCAAATGAATGAATATAAAAAAACCACGGAGTTTTGTCACTTGGCACTAGCAGCATGAGATTCAGCATCTCCACTCGGCAATCGGGCATGAAGCATAACTCCCTTACTAGAAGAGCAGGATGAAACTGAGGGAGAGTAATGTGCAGCATTAACGTGGCCGACATACCATCAAACCGAGGAAGATTGCATAACAAGTGTAGAATGTCCTTGGAAAATCTTTAGAATACGGCCAATTGCCCCTTCAACATGGAATTCATCAAAATCTTGGCGACCGTATGAGTTAGCACAACTCGGGTGGAGAGCCCTTCTTGGCCAGTGAACTGAACACAATCGTGCGAGATGTGATAACAACATCAATAATGAACCCATCGGCGAGTAATGAGATTGCCACCGGCCTCGCTAGAGAAGAAACTGGCACTAGTGCACGAGAGCTTTTCTTGGCAACTGTCTTCAAAAGTGTAGGCTCATCATCCTCAAAATAGCTTGGGACCAGGACTCGGATCAGCATGCGGCAAATCAAATCCTGAAGCTTGAAATGTAGAATCGGCATCGAATCATCCTGACTCAGCTCATCGTCTCCATGGGGACCAGACCCGAGGGGCACCAAAGATAACGCACACCCGCTCCGTGAGGTGGAAGTGGACGGAGAGGAAATGGAGGTAATAGGTTTGGAAGGCGGAGGCGAAGGTTTAACAGGCGTAAGTGGGAGTAAAGGCAATATGAGTGGTGGAGGGATTGCGGCAATGACAATCTCGGGTGGAGGCAAAGGTAAAGGTGAAGGTGTAGGAGGGGGTAAAGGTGTAGGAGTAGCTTGCTCAGGTTCGGGCGGGAAGGGTAATGGTGGAGAAGGTGAAGGTGGGGACAGTGTTGGCAAAAGTAGTGGAGATGGTGGAGATGACGAAGGCGGCGGAGATGGAGAAGGCGCTTTGGGGAGAGGAGGTGGCGAAAGTGATGGTGATGGGTTAGGCAATGTTGAGGATGGTGGAGATGGTGATGTGGGCAATGAGGGTAGTGGAGGTGGTGGAGATGGAGAGGGTGAAGAGGAGGGTCGGGGTGTCCACCGTTGACGTATCGACATAACGCGTCGAGCGGCGTTGGGAGTAGAAGTGGGGGTAGAAGGAATGGGAGTAGAAGAAGTAGAGGTACTCGCCTGAGTAGAGGCTTGGGTAGGTGGAGGAGATGGAGACGGGGTAGGAGATGGTGAAGGTAATGGGGTAGGTGGTGGAATAGGTGAGGGAACGGGTGATAGAGTAGATGACGGAGCGGGCATAATGCCGGACGAAGAATCACATGGGTGCCCCTGGCCTTGTAGTAATGGAGACGACTGCTTGGGCGGCGACTGCTGTTGCTTTTGCTTGCTGTGAAGATCTAAAGTAACTTCTTGCATGGCAGCCGAATCAATCCTCTTCTGGGCTTCCAAGACATAGATGTAATCCCAGAACTCAGGGCAATCCTCAACCAAATGCCCCGGTTGGCGATGATATTCATAATATTGAAACATATTCCCAACCGCGGGTCGGCAAGGCGCAGCCCGAGGGAGCTGCAATGCGTGAGTGGACATCAAAGCCCCCAAAATGTCAGTAAAGCACTCTGGCAATGGAGGAGGAGGAGCCCGCTTCGGGCATGGTGGATGCCGAGGGATCTGGGAAGGTAGTGAAGATGGTTGTAAGGGTTGCGTAGGCAATGGTGCATGGCAACTAGTGGAGGGACTCGGTGAAGGTGCATGGTGAGCGGAGTAGGGTGGTATGTAGTGGACGTCATCCACTTGCTCAGGGTGTGGCATTCTCGTGACTGGGGGTGGAGACGCAGGCGAAGACACATGGGGGTGCGAGGAAGCAGAAGGCTGACTCATGGAAGGATATGTGGTGGAGGGCTGATATGCGGGGGTGTACGTGTATGTAGGAGCGGAAGGCTGACTCACAGTAGGATATGTGGTGGAGGGCTGACTCATGGAGTGCTGACTCATGGGAGATGATGGATAGGAGGCGTATGTGGGCGTAGAAGGTGAAGGAGACTCAGGGTCAAGGGAACCTTAGAGTTGTTGGCGGATGAAGCAGGCTCGGCTATAAAGCTGTTTCCAAGAGGAAATATCATTAAGGGCTAATATGAATCGATACTCAGTCATTACGTTAGAAATCAACATCTTGATCAGCTCATGCTCTGGAATATGCCCCGGGACTTGCGCAGCGAGGCGACGCCAGCGATCGGTAAAAGTTGAGAACTCCTCACCGGGCTTCATCTTCTCATGGGCCAGATCCACCATAGAATACTTGGGACCAACCTAGTCCTGGAACTGCTGAATAAATCTATCTTGCACAACTTGGAAACTCACGATTTGCACTTACGTAAGAGAAAAGAACCAATCCCAAGCCGGGCCCTCCAATGACAGACCGAACAAATATGCCATCAAACGTTGGTCATGTCCAAATTGGGCCGACTCATAAGCGAACTCTTTCAAGTGAACATACGGGTCACCGACTCCACCAGAACGGCGATATGTGGGAATTTTAGAGGGAGGTAAAAGCCGAAGATTTTGAAATGCTAACGGTATACTCAAGGAGGATCTCGGATCGATCCGACGTTGAAGTTCATCAAGCTGGCGTTGGGCTTGAGCAATCATCTCCTGGGTAGGGAGAGATCGAGAAGAATGTGGGCCAACTTGAGCAAGAGAATGTGAATTTGGACCAAGATGATGATATTGGGTCAGATAAGAAGATCCGGATTGAGAAGAATAAGGAAGGTCCATTCCGAATGTAGAAGGATGCATGGACCTAGAAGGATCATGAACATGGAGACCCACTGGGCAAGCAACAACATGGGTTGGGGGAGTGGGCCCGTTAAGGAGAGTAGGCCCACTAAGAGAATGAGTGGGGCCATTAAAGGACGAAGGTCCATTAAGAGTAGAAGAGGGCCAATTGGAGGAAGATGGTAGCCCATTAAAGGATTGGGGCCCATTAGGAATAGAAGGATCATGAAAGGAATGAGACCCACTAAGAGAATGGGACCCATTGAAGGAAGATGGGCCGCTCAAGGAAGATGACCCATTAAAGGAATGAGGCCCGTTATGAGAATGAGGCCCATTAAAATGATTAGCAATGAGTTCTTGGGCCTGGGCTGGGTCCATTTGGCGAACAAGAGATGATAAATGGACCATAAGCTTGGCTCGTTCATCTGACGAATTGGAGGGGCCACGAGGAGATGGGCCCGCATGGGAAGAGGATTCCACACGGGAAGAGGAAAATGAAGGAGAATACAAGGGATTAAGGTGGTGCTCTATGAGGGTAAATGGAGACTTAATACAAGGAAAATCAAGGAAATACAGTTAGGGAAGTAAGGGCTCAAAGATTAAAAAGGAGAGGGGGAGATGGCATGAGGGAAGAAGGTGGGAGACAAACGGATTTATGCAAATGCGAATGCGACTCGGAACAATGGACCACAAATGACTAAATGAATGGGAAAATGCAATACACAACACCACAAATGGGCTTGGGGGTAAACCCAACAAATAATATGAATATGAGAGGGTTCAACCAAAATCAAACAAGTTGATATGATCATTAATTTTTATTTTCAAAAGTTTTGATGGGCCATTTTAATGATTTTAATTAAGCATAATTCCCTCAAGACGTAGGTGCCCAATGGGAAGAGGCCAAACTTTGGGTTGATCTAGGGTTAACTCCCTCACACGTATGTAAATGCAAATCTAAGGGTTGAAAAGGTACAACCGGCTCGGCGTCCGTGTGGGAATCCACGGCTCACGGAGACTTACGGAGGTCTCAGATAAGATCACCTAGTCGACCCCAAGGAATATGGAGGCGAGAGGATCACTTACCAAGGTAGGAATGCAACTACAATATGAGAATGCATGGGCCTATGTGCACTGGAGTGTCTGCAAATTCTAGCCTAAATCTAGCAAATCAAGATATAATGAACATATGCAAACATAGCAATATGGATGCAAACAATATGAACATGAAATGCTATCTAAACATAGATATACACACCAAAATCGTAGAAAAGCATGAACAAAGTGATGGGCACTACATGTCCCACCGTGATCGCCAAAAAAGAGCTGTGGGTGTAGATATGTGGAGCGTGGCGTCACAAGTCACATGAACGAGCATGTGTATGAGTGATAACATAATGTGCCAATCAAGTGAACATCATGAACATGTGACTATGTGAACATAGTGGCATGATCATATAGCAACAAAAAGGTGACAAAAGATGTAGAAGAATACCGTGATCGCTGCCAAGGAATGACAATGCCAAAAGAATATGAAAGAAGACTATGTGCGCGTTCCGCACCTTGGAAAAAGAAGATGATCGTGCTTAATATAAGTAATGCGGGGACAATGTGGATTACCTCTCCTCGCCTTCCAGCCGGCTAGAAGATAAGGGCCTCACTTTCCATGCTTTCCTGCGAAACAAAGACAACACAAGAAGTAAAATCCATTAGAAAATGCTAAGTGTAGAAATCTGCCCAAGTGCTTAAAGTAGTATGAAAGATTGAGAGCAAACTTATCGGGGGATGGTTTTTAACTCCTATGGAAGGGTGGAAATGATAGGTGTGTATATTGCCATGAGATTAACATGTAGATATTGATTTAATATGCTACAATTAACAAAGATAAATAAGGTGCAAAAGTGCATGTCACAAGAGAAACTGTGCAACCTGTGTATATAGGGTGTAAAGAACGATGAAAATAATATGGCAAACGAAGTCCAAACAGGGAGAAAATAGGGATGACAGAAGACTTGAATGTTGTGAACAAGTAGGAACAAGAATCACGCCAAAAGGAGGTCTGGACAGAAAGGTATGACGTCGGAGATTTGGCGAAAAATGCTGACAGTGCAGAAAGATGCAGAATAGTGCACAAAATGGACTCAAAGAACGATGAATATCTCACAGAATAAGACACCAAAAAGAGAACGGAACGATGCTATGGAAAGGTGGGAATATTGTGGTGAAACTAGGGTAAAAAGAAGGGTTAAAAATGGGGAAGGCAACAGTGAAAAATGGGGTGAAAAACACAAGAAAATAAAAGGGTGCAGAACATGACAGAAAAATGACTGTCAGACCAGAATGAAAGTGTAAAATGATGGAGAAAAATATGCATGAATAGGATGAGATAATGAGTCCATAATGGAGGAAAATGAAGAGTATAGTTCCCTTAAGAGCCTAGAGTCGAAGGGAAGGATCAGAAGTGCACCATGGCTTTGCCCCGGCGACACAACATGCCCCCGTCACAAGAAATCTGGGTTTCAGATTGACAGAACAAAGTGGTGAAACCTGAAAAGTAGGGGCTTGAAAGAGGGGGGAAAGATGAGAGAAATAAGGCACATATATGATCAAATAGAAGCTAATACTCCCCTCTTCAAGATGGAGTCAAAGGAGGATGAAGCATGACTCCACCCCGGCTTGAAGAATTGGCCCTCGTCGCGGAGTTGTAGTAGAAAAAATAGAAAACTGTGATGATTTGCAAGAAGTAGGGGCGAAGTTAAGAGGGCCAACATTGATGAAATCGAGCAAATAAAGAACCAAAACGAAGCTTATACTTCCCTGTTCGGGCTAGGGTCGAAGGAAGATGAAGACAATGCGGTATGGCTTCACCGTCGCCTCGAAAATGCGCCCCCGTCCCGAGGTTTGCACTTGGGCCCTTTATATAGAAAACTGCATAAATCCTGAATTTTCCACTACGATTTTATGAGATAGAGTCCACCAAATCTCGAGATCTATGGATCAATCTCGAGATAATAGTTAAGATAAGAGGTAAAAAAAAGTGGGACTCCATTTGGTGGAAGATTCTGGAAGTTATTCACCCTAGAAGGGAGTCTCTGAGCTCAATCTGGAAGAGTTTGATTTGTACTCAGATTGCATAGACCCAGATCTTTCGACTAGGATTCCAAGAGAAATAGCCCATGAAAATTTGAGTTCTATAGACCAAACTCGAGATAATGCTAAGGGCAAGAGATAGAAACAAACGAGACTCAATTTGATGGAGAATTCTAGAAGATATGTTCGCCGCAAGAAGGGCCCATCGAGCAAAAAATAGAGTTTGATCTGTGCAGAAATTGCATAAATCCAGATGTTTCCTCCCCGTTTTCCAAGGATATAGTCCACTAAAATTAGAGTTCTCTGGATCAAACTCGAGATAATACTAAGGATAAGAGATAGAAACAGACTAGACTCAATTTGAAGGAGGATTCTAGAAGATAGAGATCCAAGAAGGAGGCCACATCGAGCAAAATCGACCAGAAAGAGTCCTGCGGCTGTAGGACTCTTGAGAAGCCAATGCTGAATGTGGTAGGATATCTCAAAAACGGTGCCGAACTAGCATAAGGCGTAGAAGAAGAAATTGTAGATAACAAAAAAATAAACAACTTTCATGAAGAGATCAAGATGAGAAGACGAGCAAAAGAGGGATAAAATAGGGAAGAAAAGAGAAAAAATCTGGGCATAGAAAATGGTGGAGAACTGGCTAATGGTGTAGAAGAAGAAATTGTAGAGCTTTAAAAAATGAATAACTTTGGTAAATGACACTTAATGAATAGAGAAATATAAGGGGTAAAAATGAGCCACGTTCAGGACTGCGTAGTGAAAGGGGCCGAATGCTTGATGGAAGTCGACCTAAATGGGCCGTAAGTCGACTTGGAAAGCCAGAAGCTGATAAAATTATCCTTAGGCCTCGAAGAAATAATGATCTCCAAGGCTCAAAGGCTAGGGAATAATGAAATGATATCAAAATTCATCCAATGAAGGCTCCAAAATAATGGGTAATTCGGGACATTACAATGATGAATAAGAGAAATGACTCAACTTGCAGGCTAAAACAGGTGTCAACAATGGTCAGGATGGACTTTGCCATGGGTAGAGGATTAGGTCAACATGAGCAAGGTCCCACGCAGAGGGCGAGGCTTAAGGTTGCTAAAGGCCGCTTAGGTTTAGGTTACTTCACAGAAGAGCCATCCAAAGCCACTCAAGCTAAGGGTATGGTGTATGATCACTTTGTCATAGGCACAACACAACCCGGAACTCGGCAGGAGCCGAGTGAAAGTTTTGAAGTTCCCCAAGAAAGAGAAGCCTCTCTCAGTGCCCCGCTCGAGGAGGATTTTGGGCTCCTTTCCCTATTTTACCCTGATAAACCCCCAATGAAGCTTTCGCTTTAGGTATCTTCCTCGCTCTAGATAGCCTACTCCTGTCTGTTTCATTCCCTTTCGGTTCCATCCACCATCTCTTCATGAGACAATCCACCTAAGTTGTCTGCACATTCACCCATGACCACCAAAAAAAATGCCAATTCTCAAACGTGGGCCTGCGAGCTCACTATTGAAGAAACGGCCTCCTTGGAACATGGATGCCTCGACCAAGGGCTAACACTTTCCACCTTAAACACCCTTCCACAAGCTCCTCTTGTACATAATAGGGTAAGGTCTATATCGAGTCAGGGTTTTTGCATAGCTCCCCCTTCTACTTCAAAACAGTCTAAAGTCTGTCAGGTTCCCGTGCGTTACCTCACTCAGCTGGTCGATAAGTGCGCGCAGCTTTGTCAGGTCTCTGAATTCATATCCACTCCCATTCCCCTAGGGGCAGTTGAACTAGAGGGGTCTTCAGAAGATGATGGCCTAGGGGTATATGTGTTAGAAGAAGATGATGATGCTAAAGAAGAAGAAGATTCGCTAGAGAATGTCGTTGATCCCATAGCTTCCTTCGTCGACGGAACCAAGAAATTTGACGAACCTAGTGTTTTCGTTGATGAATCCACCAAGGAAATTAATATCGGCACCAAGGACAACCCAAAGATGATCTTGATAAGTGCCAATTTGAATATAGGAAGTTTCCCTTGTGGCGATTCTCAGGGAATTCCTCGATGCCTTCGCTTGGTCCTACGAAGACATGCCAGGTTTAGATTCGTCATTGGTAGAACATCGTCTGGTTCTGAAGCTCGACGCTCGAGCTGTCAAACAGAAGTTAAGGCGACTTCACCCGAAACTCGCACTCAAGGTCAAAGAGAAAGTTGACAAGCTCCATAAGGCCAAGTTTATCAAGATAGTCTTGTATCCACAATGGGTAGCTAATATCGTCCCTATTATGAAGAAAGACGGTAGGGTCTGTATCTGCATAGATTTTCATGACCTCAATCGTGCTTGCCCAAAGGATGATTTTTCTCTCCCACACATAGATGTCCTGGTAGACAACACCGCCGGCTATGAGATGCTATCTTTCATGGACGGTTTCTCGGGGTATAACCAGATCCGCCTAGCAGAGGAAGACTAGGAGAAGACTTCTTTTACCACTCAGTGGGGGACTTACTGCTATGTCGTCATGCCTTTCAGACTCAAAAATGCAGGGGCAACTTATCAAAGGGCGATGATGGCCATCTTCCACGACATGATGCACGTTTATATGGAGGTATATGTGGATGACATTCTAGTTAAATCCAAAACCAGGAGTGGCCATGCAGAGATCCTCCGGGCAGTTCTCCAGCGGTCTCGGGAGCACCAACTCAAGATTTACCCCGAGAAATATGTATTCGGGGTATCTTCAAGTAAGCTTTTAGGGTTCATAGTCAGTAATAGGGGAATTGAGATTGACCCTAACAAAGCTAAGGCCATCGCTGAAATGCCTCCTCCTAAGAACATCAAAGAGGTCCGTGGTCTAATCGGGCGTTTGCAATTCATTAGGAGATTTATATCTCACCACTCTCAACGATGCAAGCCCTTCTATGACATGTTGAAAGGAGAGGCTAAGTTTTAATGGAACGATAAATGTCAAAAGGCCTTTGACGACCTGAAGAGCTATCTTCTAAATCCTCCGGTTCTGGCGCCCCCAGTCCAGGGTCGTCCTCTGCTGCTCTATGTATCCACCATGGATGAATCTATCAGAGAAGTGTTGGCCCAATATGATGATGTAAAAAGAGAATGCACGATCTATTATCTGTCCAAATTATTCAATGAAGCTGAGAAGAAGTACACTATCATGGAAAAGACTTGCGCAACCGTCGTTTGGGTCGCCCAAAAGCTGAAGCACTATTTTTTAGCACATGAGGTAAAGCTCTTGGCGCGTATGGACCTAATTAAATACTTGCTGAAAAAGCCTGCCTTGACTGACTGTCTGGTGAGGTGGAAAAGTTTCCTCAACCAATTTGACATCACCTACGTCAGTCAGAAGGCGGTCAAGGGGCACGCCATCGCCGAACACCTTGCCCATCATCCACTCCTTACATTCTCCCCTGTCGATGAGAGTTTCCCGGACGAAGAGTTAGGAGCCATCATAGATGGTAAACCTTCGTGGATTCTTTACTTCGACGGTGCACTCAATTCCAAGGGTTGTGGAATTGGACTCGTTCTCCAATCTCTGAAAGGTGTCATCATCCCACGTGCTTGTCAGTTAACCTTCCCCAGCACGAATAATGTGGCAAAATATGAGGCGCTCCTCACAGGCTTAAAAATGGCATTGGCACTCGGAGTTAAGGAGCTCCGGATCATCGGAGACTCCCAGCTTATACTCCGGCAATCCCTCAGCAAGTATCAAACCCGGGACCCAAAGCTAAAACCCTACCAAGACTTAGTAAGCAGGGTAGTCTGGCGGTTTAGGAAGTTAACCCTAGTAGACACCCCTAGGGCTCAAAACATTCTAGTCGATGCTCTGGCTTCTCTAGCATACTCTCTCCCAATTCCTGGTGAAAAGCTGTCAGCCACTGTCATAGTGCAAATGATGCACATCCCTTCACACTCAGATCCTTGGTTCCAACAATTCTAAGAGTCCTCTCTTCAAGTCCATGCCATCTCTCATGAGCCCGAGGTCCACCTCGAGGATGACAATCCCTGGTTCTTCGACATCAAGTACTATCTCCGGGATGGGTCCTTCCATAATTATGCTACTGCTCCCGACCTATGAGCCATTCGCTGAGCCACGGAGCGCTTTGCCATCATAGGTGGTCTCTTGCATCGCAAATCTCTTGGTGGAGTTTACCTCCGCTATCTCGATGAGACCGAATCCCGTGCAGTTGTCGAAGCTACACATTCCAGTGAATGTGGTGGCCATGTAAACGGTCGCATGCTCCCTCAGAAACTCCTTCGGCAATACTACTGGCCTACCATGCATGAGGATTGTGCCCATTTTGTCCGCCATTGCACCAAATGCCAACTCCATGCGGACAAGGTCCAAGCTCCTTCATCCTCACTTCACCCTCTCATAGCTCCCTGGCCTTTTGCCATGTGGGCATTCTATGTGGTCGGTCCCTTTGAGGATAGAACTGGAGAAGTCCGAAGAAAATCCTTCATCCTCACCACTACAGAGTACTTCACCAAGTGGGCAGAAGCCGAGGCATTCACAGAAGTCAAAGCAACAACGGTGGTGAAGTTCATCAAGTGCAACATCCTCGCCAGGTTTGGTGTCTCTCGTGACATCGTCACCGATAATGGACCGCAGTTCACATCTCAGGAGCTCCGCGACATGTGTTGTAAATATGGCATTAACTTGCATCATTCATCACCTTACTACCCATAAGGAAATGGACAAGCTGAAGCTACAAATAAAACTCTCATCAGAATTATCAAGAAAACTTGCAAGTCTCATCATTATTCAGATTGGCCAGATCGCCTCGTTGAGGCCCTTTGGGCTTACCGCACTTCTGTCCGAATTCCCACGGGTCAAACCCCGTATGCACTCACTTTTGGGACGGAAGTGGTACTACCATATTAAATATTCGTTCCCTCACTAAGAGTATAGCTGGATCCTGAGCAACGCCGAGAAAATATTTTGGCCCAGCTAGAACTATTAGATGAGAAGCGAATGATCGCGGCTGATCATGCTCAAGTTTATCGCCAAAGAATTGCACGCTATTATGCAAAAAATGTTCTTGAGAAAAAATTTGAAGTAGGTGAACTGGTTCTAAAGAGGAAACTCACTAAAGCTACCGGTCTTAAAGCAAAACTACAAGAAAATTGGGAAGGCCCATTTGTCGTCAAAGAAGTCTACTCAAGTAACGCCTATAAATTAGTGGACTCCAATGGAGTAGAACTCACATATCCATGGAATGGGATTTATCTAAAGAAATTTTATTCATGAGGCCTTGTACATAGCTATTTAAAAAAATGATGAAAACTCACAAAACTAAACAAAAATCTAGAAAATCCAAAAAATGCTAACGCCTGGTGATCACCATGAAATAAAAATCTTTGCATTTATCCTTCATGCTAGGATAGGGACCATCAATGTTTGGTAAGTTTCGGGTCTTGGTCTACTAGAGCCATGGAGATCCTTGTTCGGCCACGTCGGCCTATGCCTATTAGAAGGAGAACAACATGCACACACGCACATGTTTTACCAAAAATGGGTAGCATCTCCTTTGGTGGGACTCCACCTCGAAGGTCTCCAGAAAAGCAGTAATCTTTATTCTTTCCCGATTCGACCAAATGAGATAGCCAGCGCCCTTAAAACGCTGAGCACTGGAACCGAAGTACGATCCCCTCAAGGTAAGAGTAGGATTCATCTCCTCAAGTCCGGGTCAGAGCACGAGAAGAGGACAGTGTCCCCGCAGGCATACGCGAGGGATTCACAAAAATGTCAAACGACTATGTCTCCCTTAAAAAAAATGAAAATGAAATGAATACATATCTGTGGCAAAGCCACATGAAAAGCCTAGTCGTAACCGTGCCTGATCCCGATAAACGAAACCTCTCTCAAAATCAAAAGTCAAAATTCTACAAAAGGGGCATCGAAACATCAAATACTTGAGGATTGGCCCGAAATTACCCAAAAGGGAAAGTCGAGTAGGTCCCCTACCAGCTCGCGGGTTAACGGTTTTGTCGGTCCTCTCAGGAAGTTTATCCCCTACATTCTTCCTTCTCCATCCCAAAGATGAAAGCTCAATGGAGGTCCTGAAGGGTGAACCCCGTTAAGGCAGTAACCTCGTTTAGTAAAAACACATATGTGGTTGTCCACTTCGAAAAGTAAAAGCCATTACTGCGAAGGGGTCTCTGTGTTTCTGGCTGGTCAAGACCTCTGTTTACTACTTTGATGTTCTTATTTTAACCTCGGACTTAGGCCAATGCAAGCGCGTCATCTATCGGTGCGACAATGTCTGATTCTGGGTCAACGTCGCGTGGTTGGTCGTTAATATTCCAAGGTGTTCCATCATATACCATCTAGAGTTGTGTGGAAATAGATCTAGGTAGGGAAAATTATTTACCTTGAACACTTTTTAGGCGTATCCCTGCGGTCGGAAGCAACTGGGAGCCTAAGCGTGGCATGATGGTATTGTCATCAGGGTATGACTTAACCGGCGGGACTGTCACTCGTGGAGTCTAGAGGACCAAATCAACCTAGATGTGCTCTCAGGATACTTGGGAGGTTAATAAGAAAACCCCATCTTCATGTAGGTCAGGTGCCATATGTGTGGTCTCTAGGCGTTAACAACAAAAAAATACAACAATTGAAACAAAACAAAAACAAAAAAAATCATCAGAAATGTTCAAAACAATAAATCATATAAAAGTAAAACTCCACAAAAAAATATAAAACAACTAAGAAAAAAAATATATGTATATATATATATATGCATATATATATATATGATAAAACTCCTAAAACCCAAAATATGTTTTGCATCCGCTTGCGCATTTGCATGATCATATTTCCTTTCCGTTTGCATTCTGCTTGCATGCATATATATGCATCTCACGTTTACTTTCTTTTTCAATCTTGTTAAAAAGATTTAGCCCTCTGACCCTACATCAAGGAAGGTACTATTTATCTCGGGCATGGGGCTAAAATCATACTACACTAACCTATTTCCCTTTTTATGTGTAGTTGAAACAGGTGAAAAGGGACGACGGCGTCAACCAAACCAAGCCAAGTACACTGAAGAAAGCACACTTCATTCCCAAAACATGTCCATTGCATCCCATTGCTACATCATTCTAGGGACATACCCCCAGTGTACAAAGGCAGCTGCTATCCAGCTCTCTCTCTCTCTCTCTCTCTCTCTCTCTCTCTCTAATCTCCATCAGTGTGAGGTCAGCTATGCCAACTATCAGCCTCATCCCCCTCCCTACTCCTCCTATCTCGCAACCTCGACGGCCGTGAAGTTCTCGAGCCCGACGTCATTGGCTAGGCCGCTCTCTACTCTGCGGGAGACGACATCATACCCATGAGCTCCTCCACTATAAACTCAATTCCCCCAGCGAACTGTAGTGACTCCGAGGGAGTCACATGCCTCGCTCTCTCTTCTGAAGCGCCTATGCCCTTGTACCTCCGTAGTAATCACCGTCCCAGAGTCTCCAGCTGGTCGAGAGCTTGTTGCTCCCACATCGCCATCGCCATCTCTCAAGCATGTGCCTCGGCCTCCCTCTCCTTCACCTCGGCAAGGTGACCCTCGAGTCTCTCCACAATACTCGTCTCTCCTAGGCGGCGTGTCAACTCCTCAATGCGCGCATCCTGCTCTCGTCGAGTGACCAAGGTGGCCTCTAACTCCTTCTTCTGCAGGATATGAACCACCATGCAAGATCAGGCAAAGATAAATGAAAAAAAAGGAATCACTCTTAATCCAGGTGCTTGGCTCTCACCGTCTCAGCTAACTCAGCCTCCCGCTCCTCAGCTCGTTCGAGGGCTTCCGCCAGGCGATCCGCCAACTCCTCTCTAGTATCTACCTGGGATGAAGGTCCGACTTCCCCAGCCATTCCCGCCCTCATATGGATGTACGCCAACTCGCCTCGCTGGTGAGTCAGGGGCAAATGGTCAGTCAAGATTCAAGAGTTCTCAAAGCCTTAAATAAATCAAGTCAATTTTTTGTTTACCATCTCTCGAATCTCATGCCTCAGGTTCACGATTGTCTAATCAAGGACGACAATCCGGTTCTAAAGAACCCAGACGGCCTCGGCCTCTGGCATCTGTACATCAAATCCACAAACTCACTCAGCTGCATTATTTTAATGAAATGTTTCATTTTAGGAAGCCAAGAGTAACTCACTGCTCGGGTGTTGAGGCGGAGTCGCCCAACGTACTTCTCCTGGTAGTCCGCTAAATAGGTCTCATTGCTCCCTGTGGTCCTATCCTACTACAGGGAGGGTCCTCTCTGCAACGCCTCTACTTCCGCACGGTAGCGGGAGTGTAGCACCCCGAAAATTTAAAGTGTAGAATAGATAAAATAACTATAAGTATTCGTCATGGAAATTAAATTTCGATAAAAGGAAAAGTGATAATTAGCTAAAAAGGGAAAATGGGCCTAAATGTTAATAAAGGCATAAATAAATAAATGAGGAATAGAAATTAAATATTCCCTTTTATCTATGGGAAATACCATTCAAGTATTTTGATGGAATATCATTCCTTAATATAATTACATGTATAAAGATTTCGTAGGATCGAACCCGACTCTTATACCCAGAGCAAATGACGAAAATTAATAAAATGAATAACTAAAGTTATAGGAATTGGGGTCTATATATATATAAAGTTCTATTAAATAATTTAGTTAAAAGCTTATATAACAAATGGGCTAGAACACCCACACACCCACACACCTTTATCCATATATAAACATTGGGTTTAATTAGTGGGCCTTGGTATAAAGACTTGTGAACCTTGGGCTTGGAATTTATGTATAAACATATATAAATATAGATATAGGTTAGACATTTGAAATGAATTAATGGGCCTAAAGCCTATATATAGATAAATATATGCGCACAAGCCAAACAAACCCATCCTTTTGGCAAAACCCAACACATACCTATAGGGGCTCACGATGGGTCAAGATAACCCAACCACAGTTAGCCTAAACCAACCCAAAACCCATTGTATATACACCCATGAGGCCATGCTAAGAGTGGGACATTAACCCAAAGACCAATCCACCCAAAGCCCATATATTTAGAACCACACGCATACACTCAGTGTATGCCAACTGAAGTTAAACATAAAAACTCACCTATTAAGTCTTAGCCCTGTGGATTTCACGTAACAAAGTTAGGAGCCTTTTTATTATTATTATTTATTTAGTCTAAAAGGGGCTCACAAGTTAGACAATCCAGCCCACTATAGGATGGCCACATGCCCATTCGAACAAGCCAGCCATGCATATGTTTTCTTAGGGTTTCGACCGTAAACTTTGGCAGGCGGCTGTCAATATAGTAGGGAGGGTAACATCGCATAGAAGGTTTTAAAACCTTCCCAGTAATGACCATCGATCTTTTCAGACCCTATTATCATCTATAAAACTCAACCCATCGAACATGTAGAAGCTTTGCGACTGCCATTTCGTGCACCCCTGCTTCCTCCTGCTGCAGAGGAGCTGTGCGTGGTGAACGTGAAGAAGCTTCTTCCTACAGTCTTCTTCTTCCTCCTCCTTGCTGTTGAACGTGCTGCTGCTGTTGTAGTTGCAGTGAAGAAGTAAGGCTGCTTCTTTATCTTCCTCTGTTGTTTCTTTCTTCTTCTCGTCAGTTAAACACGTCGAGGTAGGTAATCTCCCAAGTCAAATCTGATTAATCATCCTGCATGTTTTTATACGTTTGATGCCATGACTTCCTGCATGCTCTAAGTAGAAAATCATTAAGTGAATAGAAGTAAATCATGATTAAATATTTTATAATCATGTAATCATATAATTAAAATTCTAGAAAAATATATCTTTGAAATCCTTAAAATTTACTGTAAATTTTCATGAGATTATATGGTGTGTTAACCTGTTAATGATTAACTTTATTAGATATATGAATTTCTAATAGTTACACGGCGATTTGCAATGGTTACCGTAGTACCATAGTTATATATTTTTACGTTGATGGCCTGTTTGGGGGCGCCATAGTGTCCTTTGACCATGAAATTTTATGGGTGCGTTATTGGGGAGGTGACCGAGGTAGTAAGAGTGGTTGCATCATTTTTCATGCCTCCTATCTCAAGATCCCCCATCTCTCAACGAAAAATTATTTTAAACACCCGGTAAGGTAGAGTTTTTCGAGCCCGTCATTTCGATATATAGAACGCGTGATTCCGACGTGTGTACGTCGAGAAACGAAGGTTTGAAGAAGTTAGAATTTATATTTTTGAAATGACGACATTGAGAATGTCGTTGATTCATTTTTGACGACATTTTGTATATATTTGTAACTATATCTTTGAAAAATTATATCTATTAAGATATGTAACAGAAAATTATAAAAATTATATATTTTAAATCCTTGATTTTTTCTCGTAATTATCATATATTTTATTTCTCTAAATTATTTTATATAAATAAATGTGTCTTTAAATGTATGTTTTAAAATTATTCAATTAAATAGATATTGACGTGAATTCTTGTTAAATAAATTAAGTTAAAAATCATAGAATTAACGTCCCTCCAGGTGGATGCTAATTAATAAATGACACTACTCACAGACGTCAATTAATATAAATTTATTTAATTATAGTTAATTATATAATTGGATGGACATAAATTCTATGATTAACGCATTCATGTTCTCGCCGTTTTCTTCCGATTATGACCCATACCTTGGGTCTTTTGGCACTCTCATCTCACGTCCGTAGATGGAGTCCATGTTTCATGATTGGTTCACGTTATATACCTCAACTCTCGGTGACATACGAGCCCTCCGTTGGACATTCCGTTCCTTCGGACTGGCAAGTTAGTCATTGAGACCTCCGTAAGTCTCCTCGCAGCCTTGGATTCCCTCAAGACCCACTGAGCTGGTTGTACCTAATCACCCAGATTTTCAGAATGTCATGGTTTTCATATGGTTTATTGATATATCATCCTTATTACAAGTTCTATCCTTGAACTCTATGTTCCATGTAATCTATCTTAATGTTCTTACATACTTGATCCTTGAAATTCTTGGCCATTAATATGGAATTAGTCTAGACTAAATGTCAGGGGCTATGGGTCCCACTAAAATGACATTTTAAATGCTACGGGTCCTGATCTGACCCTATTGGGCTAGGCGAAGTCCAAACGTTACCGGTATACGATGATCGGGTGCTGGCATTCACCAACTCGGTTATTGGCATTTAAGGGCAATCATACAGTCGTGAGAACTCCTAAGTGTGCGACCAAATACTACCTAGTGCTATTTTCATGAGGGGCGGTCATATCGTCGTGATTTTCCCCTTAGTACATTGGCCAATTCTATGTAGTGCTAGATGTGCAACCGCTCTTGTGATAGTGATGATCGGGAGTAATTGCCATCATAGTACACAATCCTATGTAGTGCTAGATGTGCAAAAGCTTTCGTGATAGTGATGATCGGGAGTAATTGCCATCATAGTGCATCATTCTACAACTTATTATTCATCATGAAAAGATCTTGAATTGCCTTATTGGAGGGGTTATCATATCGTCGTGATATTCCCTTAGTGTCTTGGCAATCCTCCACAGTGCTAGTTACATGAAAGCTCTCATGATAATGTCGTCATAGAGAGAATATTGTGCTAGTTTCATTAACCGCCCTCGTGATATTGTTCGTCATAGAGGGATGATTGTTATTGTTTCCTCATTATGAGAAGTACTTGATGTTCTGACATGAAAGTTCTTGCTACACTCTCTTGATTGTCATTGTCCTTACTCTTTATGAGTGTATATAGCTTCTTGCTTACTCATTTTTTTTATATAGTTCTTGAATTTATCTCGTGTCATTATAGTTCTCGATTTCTATATCTTGCATGACCTGCATGCGCATGTGAAACTGTAATTGACTTAAAGCTAGCTTGGAGCATGAGATATTAAGTCCTACTGAGCGTTCGCTCACCCTGCGTTTTATAATGTTTTTCAGGTAATGACCTTAGTGACGACGAGACCGAACATGATGGGCAAGGGCAAGTGTGAAGAGAACTCAGACATCTAGATGAACCGTCTAGTCTGGTTATCTTGCGTCTTATGTCTCCTTATAGTTTTTCTTTATTGAGTCTTTTCGTTTATTATGGGCCCGAATATATAAAGAACTTATATTTGAAATGAAATTTATTATTAGTCCAAATTATGTTTTGTGGAAATGACTATGCTCTGATTGACATGACTGTTTAACTGCCACGTTCCGAGCAAACGACACGTTCCGCTGCTATCGGTTCGGGGCGTGACAGGGAGGCCCAATCCTGGTCGCTTGTCGAGGTCTGTCTGCGCCCCCTATCTGACCCATGTTGAGCGGGCACCACCACTGGAGGTTGGTCCCACCCTAGCGTCCTCTGCACCAAACGTAGGTTGAGCGGATCTCGCAGGTTCACGCAGAACAACACTGTATCCCTGCGGAACCAAGCTCGTCCCTCCCTCACCCAAGGCTGAGGGGTGGTGTCTTCTACCGTGTAAG
Organism: Amorphophallus konjac; assembly: GCA_022559845.1. Taxonomy (NCBI): domain Eukaryota; kingdom Viridiplantae; phylum Streptophyta; class Magnoliopsida; order Alismatales; family Araceae; genus Amorphophallus; species Amorphophallus konjac. Next base: position 323,198,628 of record CM040123.1, on the reverse strand, counting down.
GCGTCCAAATCACCTGCCACAATAAATTGAAAGTTTTGCTAAAATTAAGTTCATAACGAGATCTGAAAACATCACACAACTCTTTTAGTCAGACACTCACATGATGGGGTGGAAACTCGTCCAGGGCTGTCCGAAGGTCAGAGAGCCTAGTTGCTACCAGTCGTCGGTCTCAAACCATATCTCATCCCGCCATGAGAGGGATCACCTGCATCCGAGCTCGAGGGATCGTGCCACGACCTAGAGGGAATCGGGTGTACCCCCAAATCTGAAAGCACAAAAAGCAATAATCAATCAATCAAATCAAAGATGATGGGGCACCCCTTGTTCGTCCACATTTTTTTGAGGCTCGGAGTGTTCATCGACATGCGCCATTATGTTCGTCATATTTTTCTGAGTCTAGTCATGTAATTTTTATATTTTATTTGAGTCATAATTATGTAATTTCCTTTTTATTTGAGTCAAGTACCTAGGTCAGTGAGTCATTTACCTAAGTTGAGTGTCATTAGGTTGATAAGGTTGGTTATTGGGCCCAATTAAGTGGGCTAGGCCCAGGGGCGCCCCTCCCTTGGACAGTTAAGTCACTAGTTTGTTAGTTCAGAGTTATTTTAGTCAAGGAAAATATGGTTGCCTATAAATAGGCCCCCTCTCCCGCATTTGTAGAACAATGAAGAATGAATAGTTGAAGAAAATTAGAATTCCAATTTGATTGTTCCAAGGGTGAGAAACCCATTTCCCCCCTCCCTCTCTCTCTCTAGGGGGCGAACCCCTTCTCTCTCCTCCCCTTTATCTCTCTAGGCCGGCCCCCTCTCTGTCCTCTCTCCTCCACCTCATCTCCACCTCAGCCACCCTTCTCTTGCCACATCACCACCCCTTGCCACATCACCAGCCACCTCACCCTTGACTCCTCAAATCCCTCCCACTCCCATTACTTTCCCATTAATCACCCACAATCTCCAAGAGTCACCTCCTTTTCCAAAGGGAGACCACCACTCCCCAAGCACCCTTTCTCACTCCCAAGACACCCCCTCCCCATCCCCTAGGCCAACATTAATCACCTCCATTAAGGAAAATTCAAACCTTGGAGAGAGATCTCTCCCTCCCTCTCCCACCCAGCCCTAACTCGCAGCTCCCCCTCCCTCTACCTGTTAGACCCCCTTCCAGCCCCCATTCTCCCCCTCCCTCACCTTAGTTCGCCACCTCCAAGACCCCTTAACAGCCAGGGGTTCCCCCCACACTTATCCACCCCATTTCCCCTCCCATCTACCCTTGTTTACCATCACCTATCACCACCCTACTCATGCCAATTCGTAGGCAGTAGTAAAGGTCAGGGTTGCAGAGATTGCCACATTGTCATCGCGAACCTCCTAGTGGCATATTCTATACTGGAAGAAAGCTCGTCAAAGCGGCTTCGCAGGCGAGGTGGTCCCGCCTACATCCGACGTCCGTGCTGTTCGGAGGAGCAGTTCTCGCCAGACTGCGCATCCTGGCTCCGATAGACAACCTGAGGCCAAGTGTAGAAGCTCCCACGCGTATCGCTCTATTATTCCTAGAGTGGCTTTTGGCTGAGGCGAGCTCCTACCAGTCCTTTTTCATTTCCAAGAAGAAGGAGGTCGTTTGGACTCTGGAGCTCCCCATTCCAGCCCCTCTCCCCAGAGTGCGCAGGTTAGTCCAGCAAAGCCTATTCGGACCACCCTCTACTTATCTCTACCTCGTCTTCTGCTCCAACCTCACCTGGGGGCCTCGTTGGTTTCTGCTTGAAGAGGACTCACCCATGGTCGCAATGACACCGACCTCGCCTTCATCGGACCTCTGGAGAGTTCGTGGCAGTAGTTTTCTCAGGCCCCTACGGTTCAGGGTACTGCACACCTAGTCTCCGACTACAAACCTGAGCCCTCTTGCAGACACGACCTTGGCCGCTCCTGTGAAGTTTTTGGTGCACCCTTTCGGAGAATGTCACCTTCATCCAGTCCCCTTGATGTCCCAGGAAGCGTGAACCCATTCGCCCACCGGAGCGTCCTGTACCGGCCGTCTTCCCCAGCAAGCGCCAGTAGTATTCGCCAGAACTAGGTTGGACCCGGTCCCACTGTTCGGCTTGCCATCCTCCACTCCGACCTATTTTCAGAGCTCCGTCAGCTCCTGCTGAAAGAGGGCTCTCCCACGAGTGCGTCGATGCCGGTCCCGCCCTCATCAGAGCACGGAAGAGATCGTGGTGATTCCATAACCAGCTCGATGTCCTGCAAAAAAGACATCGGGACAGAATTCAGTCCCCGGGTGATCGGTCTTCGTCGTCCACTTCCCCACCACCTCGCCTGGCTGGCTGACCGCCCCTCCCTGCGTGGAGGTAGTTTTGGTTGTAATCCATTAACCCCCACCCCGAGATCCCCCTCCTGCGAGAGGTGTAGTGCATGAAATACATCATTTTCAGGTCGAAGCCACATCGACACGGCGTGCGGGTGCGTACCCACACCTCCCTGCTCACCCTCATCTCCAGTCGGGATCGGTGTCTTCACACCGATCAGGTGTGCTCCTGGTCACTTCCTCGGCTGGTTTACTTTTGCTTATCTAGTATTGTTTCTTAGCTCCGACGGACGGTGAGAGAGTGTCCGATCAGAAATTCATTTAATTGAGTGTCACCGCGGGGTGAGTTATGAGAGAGACCATCATACCCACACCCTCAGCGTGCTGGCCGCCTGTTGAAATGGGCATCCCAGGCCCTTTGGGGTCCTTCCTAACCTAGCCATACCCCGGAACGTCAAGATCCCACTTTGGACCCTCTCCACTATCGCCGGTCCGTCTACGGACTCGAGTGTGTGCTACACGGGTGAACCCGCTTGTGCAATTTCGCCAAGTCCGTTGCGTTGCTTGCGAGTCTAGGTCCTAGGATCTTAGAGTCAACCCCCCGTAGCGTGAGTCCTCGGCAGCAAAAGAGCTATATCAAAAGATGTCGCCAGAAGGATCGGTTAGGCTAGTCTGGAAAGCGGCCTTTCTAGCGTCGAGGAAGCCTTCGGGCTCGTCCTTCGCCTCGTACCCTTTGCTGACTTGGATTCACGATTTGGGCATCCATTGGGGCTCATCGCTCGTTTCCCCTAGGTCATATCACGTCAATTGGTATCAGAGCAAGTTTTAGACTTGTCTCTACTAACTCAAGTCCTAGGGCGCATTTGCATTCATCAACCGGTGCGTCATCATGGCTACCCCTCTTTGGTCAATTCCATACAACTCGGCCCTCCACAAGGGTCCGATCGACCCACTACTCTCTGACATCATTCTAGATGAAGACCTTCACTTTGACGGATTGGGCCCTAGAGCCTATCTAAAGTGGGAGGCTACCTTGGAAAAACACTTTGAGAGGACTTGGGTATATGGACCCAAGAGAGTCCGCATGGCCAAGAGATGACTTCGGGGTCAAGCCAAGAGTAAGTGAGAACACATAGTGGGCTTAAGGAGGGTTATGAGGCAAGAGCCAATTTTCTCATGGGATGATATGAAGGAGGAACTTAGAAAGATCAACGCTCCCCGACCTTCCCCTTCCTACCCGAGGAGAACTACCACTCCTCCTTTCTCTCCCGGCCAGTTCAAGGCCACCATAAAGGCCCAACCTTCACAACACCCATCAACTCCTACCCTGACCAACACCTCTACACTCCACCACCCAACCCCCACCAATTCTCCCCAAAACCAAGGGCGACCCACTTCCACCCGTCCACAGTCTGCCGACCCCAAGGGCAAGAGACCCTTAACCGACCCGGTTCCCCCATGAGGGCCACCACCCCCCAACCCACACTCACTCACCCAACCCCCACCATTCAAACCCAAGTGGACCCCATGTCCACCCCTCCACCTAGGCCCATGATGGCCACCACCCCCCAACCCAAAACCCCTCACCAAACCCATACCCCACAAACCCCCTTGGTCTCCACCACTACCCCTCCACCGTCCCCTAAAAGGGACACACCTCCCAAAACCAACCAACCCAAGTCTCCTCACCCAACCGATCTCCCACTCCCTACCCCAACTCTACCATGTCCTAGGCCTCCACTACTTCCCCTCCCCATCCTAGCCCAAGTCCCCCTTTGCCCACCACCCCGGGTGCACCATGCGCCGATCATCAACACCCCTCCCACAAAAGACCTTCCCATCCCCTTGGTAGAGGAGATCATCTCCCCTACCCTCGAGGAAACCCAAGTGCACACCAATGGTGAGGAAGAGCCTCAAACCTCCCCCACTTCACATAGCCTGGACCTTCAAGAGCCACAAACATTCACACATGGCACCATAACCATAGATGGGCCCCTACTTAAATGGCTCAAGGTAGACCCCGTCCTCCATAGCTTGCACTCATACCCTCTACCCATGGAGCGACACCTCCCTCTAGTGCCCCTCTCCTATCACACCACCATCTAATCATCTTACCAAGTGGAGATATTAGGGGATCTTCTTAAGGGCTTAGCATGGCAAATGAAGTTGACTAGCATGTTGACCACAGTGGCCAACCAACCTAGGTGCCTTGACCTCCTACACCTATGTGTCGGGTCTATCAACTCAATTTGCACCGTTGGTTACTACACTTGCGACCTTCTGCTATTCCTCCCTACACCTGATGAGCCCGACCTTATCTTCGAATTGGAGTCCCTTATATCGGGTAGAAAGCCAAGCCATCCCCTCATGGCCGACCCACCCACCAAAGACTTCGGCCCAATTATTTAATTAGAGGAGGATGATCCACCACCATATTGTGAGGACCTTGAGGTTGATGAGATGAACTTAGAGCTCCTTTCCTTCGGGTACACTTATGTTGATCCTTTTGACCGCTCTCAATGGGAGCCAGGGCACCCATGTGGCCAACCCATATCACTTACCACCCACTCCTTCCTACCCTCACCCACCATGATGGACCAAGCCCACCTCTCCCAAATCCCAGGTAACACACGGGTAGCTATGACCATGGAAGATCTACAGCTATGGAACAAGGAAGTGCCTCTTTCCATGATGTCCACCTTCCTAGACCCCTTCGACCCTTTTGAATGGAAGCTCCAATGCCAAACCATACCCCTACACATCAAAGTCATTTTCGGGTTAGGAAAGCTTTTGTCTTGGCACACCGCATCATTCGGCATGGTTAGAAGGTTAGGTCATCCCACACACATCACTTTAGGTAGGATGCATGGCTGGTCTACCTTCAGATGTGCCGATCCTTCTCCACCCATCATCGTCACCACGATGGATCTAGTACATGATAGGTACCTACATGGATGCCCTGGCCCCTCGGCATTTGCATTCATGCATGATAGAATCACCAATGGATGCCCCGGCCCCCCCAAGTCAGTCAAATTCTATGAGCCCCTAACACATGATAGGTCCATATTCAGTTGTCCTGGCCCACCCTTACACTCTATAGTCTTCACACCCACACCGCATCATAGTGCATGGCATACGTATTCAAGCAAGCATCCAGCAACGAGCGGTGAGTTTCACGAAAAGTGGGCAAAAGCTCCTGAGTGCCACTTGGGATTCCAAGTAGGCATACTAGTGATGGTGAGATTGGAGTGGCTCTACCCTAGGGTTGCCTCCAAATCGAGAGTACGAGGACTTGGACCTTCCCAAGTTCCGAGTGGTTTTGACAACACGGTTTATGGGTTGGACTTACCGATGGGATTTGGGATACACCCCACTTTTCAAATTGCGGATCCGGCACCCTCTAAGGGCACCGCGGTGGATCGTAGAGAGCGTCTCAAGCCTATACCCTCCTTTGAGAGGGACACCCTCGGAGAGCCTCCACATATCATCCAGAGAGCCCAACGTGTGCACACGGAGGTAATACTAAGCAAGCATGGTACCATCACTAGCAAGAGGGTGTGCCCGAGCAACCTTGAGAGGATGAAGGACCATCCCCTGGTAGCGGACGCAGGGTTGAGTTTGGAGGTCTTGGTTGTCCCGGAGCTGCTTTGGAGGACCACTTCCCCGGTGGACCCATACTCGACGGAGTCGAGTTCTCCGCACCCCGGGGGTATGATGGGGGCATCCCTTGCCCCTCCACATTTTTTCGAGGCTCGGATTGTTCGTCGGCATGCGCCATTATGTTCGTCATATTTTTCTGAGTCTAGTCATGTAATTTTTATATTTTATTTGAGTCACAATTATGTAATTTTCCTTTTATTTGAGTCAAGTTCCTAGGTCAGTGAGTCATTTACCTAAATTGAGTGTCATTAGGTTGATAAGGTTAGTTATTGGGCCCAATTAAGTGGGCTAGGCCCAGGGGCGCCCCTCCCTTGTACAGTTGAGTCATTAGTTTGTTAGTTCAGGGTTATTTTAGCCATGGAAAATATGGTTGCCTATAAATAGGCCCCCTCTCCCTCATTTGTAGAACAATGAAGAATGAATAGTTGAAGAAAATTAGAATTCCAGTTTGATTGTTCCTAGGGTGAGAAACTCATTTCCCCCTCCCTCTCTCTCTCTAGGGGGCGAACCCCTTCTCTCTCCTCCCCTTTCTCTCTCTAGGCTGGCCCCCTCTCTGTCCTCTCTCCTCCACCTCATCTCCACCTCAGCCACCCTTCTCTTGCCACATCACCACCCCTTGCCACATCACCAGAGACTTGTGGATGCACTTTTCGACATGCTCGTTTGTTTGTTCTTTAAGTCGATTTATTCGGTAGGTTTATTCGTTTATTAAGTGCGTGGACGTGCCAGTCACAAAGTGACGATTTATTGTGCGCTCGATTTGACTAATCAGACGATTGTGTGGTTCGTGTCGGGACCTGAACCCGCCGCGCCATAAAGGTCACGGCGTTATTTACATCCCCTCGAAGAGGGGAACACCCTTGATGAATCGCCAGGAATCAGGGCCTCATGGCCAGGAAACTATATCGAGAGAAACAAGCCGATAGCGGTCTCGAATCAGTCAAAAAACCTGATGTCCAGGGGAGCAAGCATTCGAAATATGTCGGTCACTCAAGGGACCATTTTGATTTTCGGACGAGCGTCCGGCTTCAGAAAATCATGATCGTCACGGGGAAAATCGGAGCATATGTATGCCGGAGTATGGCAGATTTATTGTCCAAAGGGATAGGAGACATTCGGTTGAATCCCGATTAGTGTGGTCGGGAATCAGCGAGTTTATCGGCCCGGTGCAAGATCAAGCTATGACCATACTGCGGTGGGCCCCCCGCGGTCGAAGTCAGGCTCGCGCGGGCATCGTCAATATTTCTGGTGCCAAGGGGGCAACGGGAGGATGTCCCGGGACCAGATCTGAGAACCCATATGCGTTCAAAGGGAGCGAGCTATAGGCCGAAGATATGGGTCAGGCAATGACCATGATCGGGGCGGACCCGAGGTCTGAGCCTGGCCCACAGAGGCCTTATTGATATTACCATGCAAAGGGTCCAGGGATGACGAGAGCCTTCTCTATCCATTCAGATTTTGTCGATCACTCATGGACCACTTTATGTTCGGACAAAGGTCCGTGTTTGTAGCGTAAGAGACGGTGACAAACCATACAAATGTCTGTCGTGAGTACGGCAAGTTTAATGCAAGTGCGAGATTAGATCCTGGTATATATGTCGGTCACTAACGGAGCATTCAGTATTCGGACGAGAGTCCGTATTCGAAGCATCAAAGACAACGACAAAGATATACGGTTGTCTGCCGTAGGTACGGCAAGTTTCATGTGGGTGCGGGATTGGATCCTGGTATATATGTCGGTCACTAACGGACCATTCATTATTCGGACGGAAGTCCGTATTAGTAGCGTCGAGGATGACGATAAAATCGTACGGATGTCTGCCGTAGGTACGGCAAGTTTAATGTGGGTGCGGGATCGAATCCTGATAAAGACGGGTCGAGCAAACGAACTATCGGCCCGGGATAAGTTCAGATCATGGTCACGTCCGGGCGAGGGCTCCTGAGATCCAAGTCCGATCTAGTGGGGCATCATTACTTTTCTCTTCAAACACAGTCCGGGGAAGCGGATTGTTAAGTGTGGAGCCCGAACTCGCCATCGTGCGCCCTCGCATGTGGATCGACCTGCACGGTCAGGTCGCGGGGGTCAAGGGGGCAGCGCCCCTTGCGGGGGTTTCTAAGGGAGGAGCCCCAGGAAGAAAATTGAGATTATGATAGGGGCGATATTGTCTTTTGTATCACGACTTTGTTAGATTTTGTTATTTATTCACCCACGGGTGTTCATTCATTTCTTTTCATATCCTTTCTTCTATTTGGTTGATTAGTTTGTGTCTATTCTTCTGTTTTATTCATTAATTTCAAGCATTTTCTTTTATTTAGTTAATCCATGTTTTATTTTATGAGGCGCACTGATTTAAGGAAGTTGAAGGGGGCGCGCCCGGTAGAGCACCCAAATGGGGGGGCGCGTCGGTTTGAGGGAGTCCAAGGGGGGCGCGCCGGTGAAGAGAAGTCTAGGGGGGGCCGGATTGGGGTAGCACATAGGGGCGCGCCAGAATAGAGTGAAACAAGGGGGCGCGCCGGTTAAGGCCCAAGAAGGAATGGCGCGTCGGATTAGGGGCACTATTCATTCTAAGAATTTGAAAATGGTTTTGAGTGTGGGGCTAAACCGGCGCGGGTGGGGGGGGTACCGCGCCGGATTAACCCGCGCCGGATTAGCACCGCGCCGTTTTAGCTCCTATGAGTTTCATTTCATTCCCTTTGCTTCTGTTCTTATTTCTTCGACCTGCAGATTGATCAAATGGGTGGATTGCTTGTTCGATTGATGCTTTAAATCAATAGAGTGCTTCTTATCATTTGTTGAGGTGAATGAGTATGTAGATTCGAATGTTTTACTTGAAGAGTTTATTATGCAGGAACTTAGAGGTTCATTTTGATTCAGGGGCTTCAAACATATGTTGTTCTTATCCCTAGAGAGTTTAGTTTGCTCGCTTATTCTTACGTGTTCTTGGCCCTGACAAAAATTGGGTAGCATCTCCCCCGAACTGAGGCTTGCCAGAGATAAATAGAGGAACACCAAACGGATTGCTCCGGGGTGAACCTCAAAATGCAGACCTCACGGCGGTCCGATAACCCAGATGTGAGTGTAGGAAAAGCTCGAGGACTAGCCTTCAAGAGCTCCCACAGCTCACGGGTGATAGCCTACCGTATATTCCAACGAGACAGATATTCTCCATGGGAGGCTATAGATATTCACCCTTGCTACGGGTTCCTCCGAAGGCCATGCTATGGAGAAGCAAGCTTCGAAGCACCCTGGATGAGCAGAAAATGAGAGAGGGAAAACAGAAACTAAACAAACAACCGTGCTTGCCAAAAGACCTCCCTTTATTCATCCACAAGATGGGGAAGATCGAAATACAGAAGGGGGGATCTACCCTAGGGTAGAAGGAAATACATTTAGGGGGGGCAAGAGGAGGAGATACATCAACGGGAGAGGGGGAACAGAGCACAAGCTCTCCGCACCCCCCCCCTCGGGCTCACCTCTCACTCTCACTCTCACTCTCCTCTCTTCCTTTCACCTCTCCGGCATGGGGACGAAGCTTTTTTTCTCTTCGGGTGGCCTTCTCTTCCCTTTTTTTTAATCGCCCTCCGGGGGGGTTCCAGAGAGATGCTCCGTGGAACAGGCAGAGTATATACAGAACGGGTTGCCCTTTCTTTGCTCGAACGGAAGAAACTCCCGCCACTTGCTCTTGTATGCCGGACGAACGGGATTGACATGCCGCGGTGTCATCCGTTGATTTGCGCAGTACGCTGGCATTCATCTGAGGATGGGATGTTAGAGGGTTTACTGGGAGATCTTCTGCTACTTCCACCGTCGATGCATGCCTATGCCGCTGCGCTGTCGAACGTATGTGGAGACAGAGCTTCGAGCATTGAATGCCCTCTGGGCACCAGACTGATGCAAAAATAGGGTATCGACTGGCGGATGGGATGGCCCTTTGGTTGAAACGGTGCGGAGTTGTGCGCGCCGGATTAGCATCGCACAAGGGGGCGCGCCGATTTAGAATGAGAAGGGGGCGCGCTGGTTTAAGGCCCAAGCAAGGGCGCGCCGGTTTAGCCTTCGTCTCGGCTTCGCGGCTATTCGGACGGACGCTTGTCCTCCCATGTTGCTTTAGTTGTAATGCACATCCTCTGGGGTGTTTAGTTTAGGGCCTCTGAATCCCGATTCGGAACTTTGAGTGATCTCCGGCGCGTGCCGAATATGTGTTCGAATTCCTGAGTTTCTTTTGATTCGGCCTTCGGCAATGCCGACTGGAGAGCTGGGGCCATCTCTTCTGCCCGAAGGGCTTCTTTGTTGGGTAACGGAGCACCGTGTATATATTCGTCCTGCTTGGAAGAGGTATGGAGTTTATTCAGCCTTTCCGTCTCCGACTTGCTCTCGAGTGCTGAGACGCAAGTGCCGTATAATCATCATCATCATCATTTTTTGACGTCCACACCACCTCACCCTTGACTCCTTAAATCCCTCCCACTCCCATTACTTCCCCATTAATCACCCACAATTCCCAAGAGTCACCTCCTTCTCCCAAGGGAGACCACCACTCCCCAAGCACCCCTTCTCACTCCCAAGACACCCCTCCCCATCCCCTAGGCCAACATTAATCACCTCCATTAAGGAAAATTCAAACCTTGGAGAGAGATCTCCCCCTCCCTCTCCCTCCCAGCCCCAACTCGGAGCTCCCCCTCCCTCCACCTGCTAGACTCCCATCCAGCCCCCATTCTCCCCCTCCCTCACCTTGGTTCGCCCCCTCCTAGACCCCCTAACATCCAGGGGTTGCCCCCACACCCATCCACCCCATTTCCCCTCCCACTTACCCCTGTTTCCCAGCACCTATCACCACCCTGCTCATGCCAGTTCGCAGGCAACAGTAAAGGTCCGGGTTGCAGAGACTGCCACATCATCATCGCGAATATCCTGGTGGCATATCCTATACTAGCAGAAAGCTCATCAGAGCAGCTTCACAGGTTAGGTAGTCCCGCCTCCATCCGACATCCGTGCTGTTCGGAGGAGTAGTTCTCGCCAGACTGCGCATCCTGGCTCTGGCAGATAACCTGAGGCCGAGTGCAGAAGCTCCCACAACCATCCCTATCTGATTCCTAGAGCGGTGCTTGGCTGATGCGAGCTCCCACCAGTCCTCTTTCATTTCCAAGAAGGAGGAGGTCATTCGGACTCCGGAGCTCCCCGTTTCAGCCTCTCTCCCCAAAGCGCATAGGTCAGTCCAATAGAGCCTGTTCGGACCACCCTCCACTTCTCTATACCTCGTCCTCTGCTCTGACCTCCCCTGGGGGCCTCATTGGGTTCTGCTCAAAGTGGACTTGCCCACGGTCGCAACGACACCAACCTCACCTTCATCGAACCTCTGGAGAGTTCGTGGCAATAGTTTTCTCAGGCCCCTGCGGTTCAGGGTACTGCACACCCAGTCTCTGACTACAAACCTGAGGTCTCTTGCAGACATGACCTCGGCCGCTCCTGTGATGTTTTTGGTGCTCCCTTCGGAGGAGGCCACCTTCATCCAGTCCCCTTCACGTCCCAGGAAGCGGGAACCCATTCGCCCACTGGAGTGTCCTGTATCGGCCGTCTTACCCAGCCTGCGCTGGTAGTATTTACCTGGACCCGGTCCCACTGTTTGGCTCGCCATCCTCTACTCCGACCTATTTTTGGATCTCTATCAGCTCCTGCTGAAAGAGGAGTCTCCCATGAGTGCGTCGGTGCCGGTCCCGCCCTCATCAGAGCATGGAAGAGATCATGGTGATTCCATAACCAGCTCGCTGTCCTGCAGAAAAGACATCGGGACAGAATTCAATCCTCGGGTGATCGGTCTTCGTCGTCCACTTCCCCACCACCTCGCCTGGCCGGCTGACCACCCGTCCCTGCGTGGAGGCAGTTTTAATTGTAATCCATTAACCCCCACCCCGAGATCCCCCCTCTTGCGACAGGTGTAGTGCATGAAATACATCATTTTCAGGTCGAAGCGACATCGACACGGCGTGCGGGTGCGTACCCACACCTCCCTGCTCGCCCTCGTCTCCGGTCGGGATCGGTGTCTTCACACCGATCATGTGAGCTCCTGGTCACTTCCTCTGCTAGTTTACTTTTGCTTATCTAGTATTGTTTCTTAGCTCCGTCGGACATTGAGAGAGTGTCTGATCCGAAATTCATCTAATTGAGTGTCACCGCGGGGTGAGTTGTGAGAGAGACCATCATACCCACACCCTCAGCGTGCTGGCCGCCCATTGAATTGGGCATCCCAGGTCCTTTGGGGTCCTTCCTAAGCTAGCCATACCCCAGAACGTCAAGATCCCACTTCGGACCCTCTCCACTATCGCCGGTCTGTCTACGGACCAGAGTGTGTGCTATGCGGGTGAACCCGCTTGTGCGATTTCACCAAGTCCGTTGCATTGCTTGCGAGTCTAGGTCCTAGGCTCTTAGAGTCAACCCCCCTTAGCGTGAGTCCTCAGCAGCAAAAGAGGTATACCAAAAGATGTCGCCAGAAGAATCGGTTAGGCTGGTCTGGAAAGCGGCCTTTCTAGCGTCGAGGAAGCCTTCGGGCTCATCCTTCGCCTCGTACTCTTTGCTAACTTGGATTCATGATTTGGGCATCCATTGGGGCTCATCGCCCATTTCCCCTAGGTCGTATCACGTCAATTGGTATCAGAGTAAGTTTTATACTTGTCTCTACATAGTCTAGTCCTAGGGCGCATTTGCATTCATCAACCGGTGCGTCTTCATGGCTACCCCTCTTTGGTCAATTCCATACAACTCGGCCCTCCACAAGGGTCCGATCAACCTACTACTCTTGGACATCATTCTAGATGAAGACCTTCACTTTGACGGATCGATCCCTAGAGCCTATCTAAAGTGGGAGGCTACCTTGGAAAAACACTTTGAGAGGACTTGGGTATATGGACCCAAGAGAGTCCGCATGGCCAAGAGATGACTTCGGGGTCAAGCCAAGAGTAAGTGAGAACACATAGTGGGCTTAAGGAGGGTTACGAGGCAAGAGCCAATTTTCTCATGGGATGATATGAAGGAGGAACTTAGAAAGATCAACGCTCCCCGACCTTCCCCTTCCTACCCGAGGAGAACTACCACTCCTCCTTTCTCTCCCGGCCAGTTCAAGGCCACCATAAAGGCCCAACCTTCACAACACCCATCAACTCCTACCCTGACCAACACCTCTACACTCCACCACCCAACCCCCACCAATTCTCCCCAAAACCAAGGGCGACCCACTTCCACCCGTCCACAGTCTGCCGACCCCAAGGGCAAGAGACCCTTAACCGACCCGGTTCCCCCATGAGGGCCACCACCCCCCAACCCACACTCACTCACCCAACCCCCACCATTCAAACCCAAGTGGACCCCATGTCCACCCCTCCACCTAGGCCCATGATGGCCACCACCCCCCAACCCAAAACCCCTCACCAAACCCATACCCCACAAACCCCCTTGGTCTCCACCACTACCCCTCCACCGTCCCCTAAAAGGGACACACCTCCCAAAACCAACCAACCCAAGTCTCCTCACCCAACCGATCTCCCACTCCCTACCCCAACTCTACCATGTCCTAGGCCTCCACTACTTCCCCTCCCCATCCTAGCCCAAGTCCCCCTTTGCCCACCACCCCGGGTGCACCATGCGCCGATCATCAACACCCCTCCCACAAAAGACCTTCCCATCCCCTTGGTAGAGGAGATCATCTCCCCTACCCTCGAGGAAACCCAAGTGCACACCAATGGTGAGGAAGAGCCTCAAACCTCCCCTACTTCACATAGCCTGGACCTTCAAGAGCCACAAACATTCACACATGGTACCATAACCATAGATGGGCCCCTACTTAAATGGCTCAAGGTAGACCCCGTCCTCCATAGCTTGCACTCATACCCTCTACCCATGGAGCGACACCTCCCTCTAGTGCCCCTCTCCTATCACACCACCATCCAATCATCTTACCAAGTGGAGACATTAGGAGATCTTCTTAAGGGTTTAGCATGACAGATGAAGTTGACCGGCATGTTGACCACAGTGGCCAGCCAACCTAGGAGCCTTGACCTCCTACACCTATGTGTCGAGTCTATCACGCCAATTTGCACCATTGGTTGCTACACTAGCGACCTTCTGCTATTCCTCCCAACACCCGATGAGCCCGACCTTATCTTCGAATTGGAGTCCCTTATATCGGGTAGAAAGCCAAGCCATCCCCTCATGGCCGACCCACCCACCAAAGACTTTGGCCCAATTATTTCATTAGAGGAGGATGATCCACCACCATATTGTGAGGACCTTGAGGTTGATGAGATGAACTTAGAGCTCCTTTCCCTCGGGTACACTTATGTTGATCCTTTTAAGCCCTCCCAATGGGAGCCCGGGAACCCATGTGGCCAACCCACATCACGTACCATCCACTCCTTCCTACCCTCACCCACCAGGATGGACCAAGCCCACCTCTCCCAAGTCCCGGGCGACACAAGGGTAGCTATGACCAAGGAAGATCTACACCTAGGGAATAAGGAAGTGCCTCTCCCCATGATGTCCACCTTCCTAGACCCCTTCGACCCTTTTGAATGGAAGCTCCAATGCCAAACCATACCCCTACACATCAAAGTTATTTCCGGGTTAGGAAATTATTTGTCTTGGCACACCGCATCATTCGGCATGGTTAGAAGGTTAGGTCATCCCACACATATCACTTTAGGTAGGATGCGTGGCTGGTCTACCTTCGGATGTGCCGGTCCTTCCCCACCTGTCATCATCACCATGATGGATCTAGTACATGATAGGTACCTACATGGATGCCTTGGCCCCCCGGCATTTGCATTCATGCATGATAGAATCACCTATGGATGCCCCGGCCCCCCAAGTCAGTCCAATTCTATGAGCCCCTAACAAATGATAGGTCCATATTTGGTTGTCCTGGCCCACCCTTGCACTCTAAAGTCTTCACACCAACACCGCATAATAGTGCATGGCATACGTATTCAAGCAAGCATCCAGCAATGAGCGGTGAGTTTCACAAAAAGCGGGCAAAAGCTCACGAGTGCCACTTGGGATTCCAAACAGGCATACTAGTGATGGTGAGATTGGAGTGGCTCTACCCTAGGGTCACCTCCAAATCGAGGGTACGAGGACTTCGACCTTCCCAAGTTCCGAGTGGTTTTGACAACATGGTTTATGGGTTGGACTTACTGATGGGATTTGGGATACACCCCACTTTCCACATGGCAGATCCGGCACCCTCTAAGGGCACCGCAGTGGATCCTAGAGAGCGTCTCGAGCCTATACCCTCCTTTGAGAGAGACACCCTCGGAGAGCCTCCACATATCAGCCAGAGTGCCCGACGTGTGCACACAGAGGTAATACTAAGCAAGCATGGTACGATCACTAGCAAGAGGGTGTGCCCGAGCCACCTTGAGAGGATGAAGGACCATCCCTTGGTTGCGGACGCATGGTTGAGTTTGGAGGTCGTGGTTCGCCCGGAGCTGCTTTGGAGCACCACTTCCCCGGTGGACCCATACTCGACGGAGTCGAGTTCTCCGCACCCCGGGGGTATGATGGGGGCATCCCTTGCCCCTCCACATTTTTTCGAGGCTCGGATTGTTCGTCGGCATGCGCCATTATGTTCGTCATATTTTTCTGAGTCTAGTCATGTAATTTTTATATTTTATTTGAGTCACAATTATGTAATTTTCCTTTTATTTGAGTCAAGTTCCTAGGTCAGTGAGTCATTTACCTAAATTGAGTGTCATTAGGTTGATAAGGTTAGTTATTGGGCCCAATTAAGTGGGCTAGGCCCAGGGGCGCCCCTCCCTTGTACAGTTGAGTCATTAGTTTGTTAGTTCAGGGTTATTTTAGCCATGGAAAATATGGTTGCCTATAAATAGGCCCCCTCTCCCTCATTTGTAGAACAATGAAGAATGAATAGTTGAAGAAAATTAGAATTCCAGTTTGATTGTTCCTAGGGTGAGAAACCCATTTCCCCCTCCCTCTCTCTCTCTCTCTCTCTCTGTAGGGGGCGAACCCCTTCTCTCTCCTCCCCTTTCTCTCTCTTGGCCGGCCCCCTCTCTGTCCTCTCTCCTCCACCTCATCTCCACCTCAGCCACCCTTCTCTTGCCACATCACCACCCCTTGCCACATCACCAGTCACATTTCCCTTGACTCCTCAAATCCCTCCCACTCCCATTACTTCCCCATTAATCACCCACAATCCCCAAGAGCCACCTCCTTCTCCCAAGGGAGACCACCACTCCCCAAGCACCCCTTCTCACTCCCTAGACACCCCTCCCCATCCCCTAGGCCAACATTAATCACCTCCATTAAAAAAAAATTCAAACCTTGGAGAGAGATCTCCCCCTCCCTCTCCCTCCCAGCTCCAACTTGCAGCTCCCCCTCCCTCCACTTGCTAGACCCCCTTCCAGCACCAATTCCCCCCCTCCCTCCCCCTGCTAGACCCCCTTCTAGCCCCAATTCTCCCCCTCCCTCACCTTAGTTTGCCCCCTCCCAGACCCCATAACAGCCAGGGGTTCCTCCCACACTTATCCACCCCATTTCCCCTCCCATCTACCCCAGTTTACCAACACCTATCACCACCCTGGTCATGCCAGTTCGCAGGCAGCAGTAAAGGTCTGGGTTGCAGAGACTGCCACATCATCATCGCGAACCTCCCTGGTGGCATATCCTATACCGGCGGAAAGCTCGTCAGAGCAGCTTCGCAAGGGAGGTGGTCCCACCTACATCCGACGTCCGTGCTGTTCGGAGGAGCAGTTCTCGCCAGACTGCGCATCCTGGCTCTGGTAGACAACCTGAGGCCAAGTACAGAAGCTCCCACGACCATCCCTCTATTATTCCGGGAGTGGCTCTTGGCTGAGGCGAGCTCCCACCAGTCCTCTTTCATTTCCAAGAAGAAGGAGGTCGTTCGGACTCCGGATCTTCATGTTCCAGCCTCTCTCCCCAGAGCGCACAGGTCAATCCAGTAGAGCCTGTTCGGACCACCCTCCACTTCTCTCTACCTCGTCCTCTGTTCCGACCTCTCCTGGGGCCCTCGTTGGATTCTGCTCGAAGAGGACTCACCCACGGTCGCAACGACACCGACCTCGCCTTCATCGGACCTCTGGAGAGTTCATGGTAGTAGTTTTCTCAAGCCCCTTCGGTTCAGGGTACTGCACACCTAGTCTTCGACTGTAAACCTGAGCCCACTTGCAGACACAACCTCGGCCGCTCCTGTGAAGTTTTTGGCTCGCCCTTCGAAGGATGTCACCTTCATCAAGTCCCCTTCGCGTCCCAGGAAGCGGGAAGCCATTTGCCCACCGGAGCGTCCTATACCGGCAGTCTTCCCTAGCTTGCACCGGCAGTATTCGCTAGAACTAGGTTGGACCCGGTCCCACTTTTCGACTCACCATCCTCCCCTCCGACCTATTTTTGGAGCTCCGTCAGCTCCTGCGGAAAGAGGACTCTCCCACAAGTGTGTCGGCACTGGTCCCGCCCTCATAAGAGCACGGAAGAGATCGTGGTGATTCCACAACCAGCTCGCTATTTTGCAGAAAAGACATCGGGAGAGAATTCAATCCCCGGGTGATCGGTCTTCGTAGTCCACTTTGCCACCAGCTCGTCTGGCTGGCTAATCGCCCCTCCTTGCTGAAGTAGTTTTGGTTGTAATCCATTAACCCCCACCCCGAGATCCCCCCTCCTGTGAGAGGTGTAGTGCATGAAATACATCATTTTCAGGTCGAAGCGACATCGACACAGCATGTGGGTGCGTACCCACGCCTCTCCGCTCTCCCTCATCTTCGGTCGGGATCGATGTCTTCACACTGATCCGGTGGGCTCCTGGTCACTTCCTCTGCTGGTTTACTTTTGCTTATCTAGTATTGTTTCTTAGCTCCGTCGGACAGTGAGAGAGTGCCCGATCTGAAATTCATCTAATTGAGTGTCACCGCGGGGTGAGTTATGAGAGAGACCATCATACCCACGCCCTCAGCGTGTTGGCTGCCCATTGAATTGGGCATCCCAGCCACTTTGGGGTCCATCCTAAGCTAGCCATACCCCGGAACGTCAAGATCCTACTTCGGACCCTCTCCACTATCGTCGGTCCATCTACGGACCCGAGTGTGCGCTACGCGGGTGAACCCGCTTGTACGATTTTGCCAAGTCCGTTGCATTGCTTGCGAGTCTAAGTCCTAGGCTCTTAGTGTAGCGACCCAAGATCTAGATACTGAGAAAGGAACCCGATACCATTCGAATCTTGGCCCGCCGCCCACGAGCCGGGGCTCGGAAGGGCTAAAAGGAGTGTGGAGGTACAAAGAAATAGGAAATAGAGAAGGATAATTCAACAATTAACAGAAATAAATAAACAACTACAATAGAGTCCAGTATAATAGAAATTACAGTCTAAGGCAGAGAACGTACCCAACACCGAGTGAACACACGGCCTGGCAAGCTGGCGACTAAGAACCTCGACACAGCACCCTCGAACCTCGAGGAAGAACAATTGCACCTAAAAATCAGGGGTGAGCCTCCTGTCACTGGCTCTGTAGGGATCCCGCGGAACCCCAACCTAGAACAATGGCGGTAACAGAAAGTAGCAACAACGAGAAAAATAGTAACAACAGGAACGTCAACTACGGTGGCCGGCAAAACCTCAGCTCTACAGCTACTCCTACTGTTACGGAAAACACGACCTGGTCTCCCAGTCGGGGGACAACCAAGCCACGAACCCGACATCTCGATCCCATGGTCAGGAGACAACCAGAACATGAACCGCCCTAGCCATGCTACTAGGAAAACACCACGACACCTCTGTCGCGGAGGACTGCTGTCAAAGAAGGGCCCAAGCCAAAAACCACACGGTCAGCACGGTCACGACCTCATCGTCGTGAACACAACGCAGTCTAGGGAAAAGCCCTCGGTGACGCTCACCAGAAACCCTAGACCTCGACTGCGGGAACGCTCCCGAAACTACACATGAAACCCCGTCCTTCATACGGGAACAGAAACCCGGGACACGACAACTCACGTCACGTGACGAAAGTACCACCCACCAGAAGAACAGACCGAATGCATCCCTTGACGTCTTACACCGCGCCCTCGTGTCTAGCTACGATGCCCCAGGCGGAGACAGAGACACTAAAGTAACAAGGAACCACGAACAAGGACTAGCTGAGTTCACGCTAGTCAACGCGGGCCTGAAACCCTCAGCTCCGTGTGCACACTCAGACCAGACGCCCTAGGCCTATCCTCTAGCTGGTTCTTCCCCCGAAGCCCAGACTCGGCTGCGCGTGGGGGCCCTATGGTAACTAGCCTAACAACTGTCTCTCTCGGGTCAGCCGCTCCACCACTCCCGGGTGGGTCAGCACACGCGTGCCGTAAGAAGGCTACGACTAGTGGGGGCTCACAGAACGTGGACACAGAAAACCATGCACGCACCTATCGTGAGTAATGCGGAGTAATAGGTGGCTCGACACCACCTATCGTGAGTAACGACTAGTGGGGGCTCATGAACCCAACGGTCCTTGAGTCACGAGACTCAGGGTCAAGACCATTGTACTGGGATAGCTCCACGCCGTCAATCTACCCTATGCCTAGGTCAGAAACTATGGTAGCACGAATACCGAGGCAGCTTACAAGCCACCAAGGTAATCCCTCGTCTCAGGGACACATGGAGACATCCAGCCCCAGGCTAGTTGACTGGACTCATAGTCTAAGGCCACACACATGGCCCACTCAGAAACCACCTTACGGAGAAACCACGCGTGCGGGGAAACCTCACCGTACTCACACCGACATACAGTAACTCGATCTAGCAAGAACACGGGAGCCCGAAACACCCGGGGTCAATCGGACCCACCAAGCCCACGGGCAAGCTAATCGAGAAAAATGAAACCTCCGGACACCCAAAGACACGGTCACAGAACTCCACGGGGTGTCCTAGACACTCACGGCCAAAGGAGGCACAATCAGCCGTAGACTACCCATCTTGGCCTGCCCGACTGGTCTCCCTCAAGAACTTGCTACCCTAATATAGCGCGTTCCGATCAGAACGCGCTATACCCCTGTAGCGTGATAAAACAGAACATGCTATACTTATATAGCGCGATCAGATCAGGACGTGCTACACACCTGTAGCGTGACAAGAACAGACACGCTATACACCTATAGCGCGATAAAACCACCTACTATTCATCTTCCCCGATGAACGCGCTTCATCGGGGCAATGCGATCTCCAAGAACACGCTCACCTTGGCGAGCGCATTCTCAGTCCGCACCCAAAAACAACGAGAAAACGGCAGGAAACCCATTCCACACCCCAATCACCCCCGGGTGATAGGGGAAACAAAGGGGAAACCCTTCCACAAGCCCCAATGTGTTGTGCCCCTGTGGTTTTGATAATGGTTTTTTTATTTTTTGATGATTGTTAGTTGATGTGAGTTAATCAGATGTTCAATCATGCTACATGTTAAACTGATGCATAAAGCATTCATTGCTATGGTTTTGATGATTGATTTGGTTTTGATGACTGGTGTTTGATGTTAATCACTGTGAATCATTGCAATTGAAGTTTCAGACTGTTATCTGCTGCATAAAACTGTCATATGCATTTACAGAGTCTATACATTGATTGGCAGTAAGTCCACATTGAGCGTCTCATGGAAGTCCATACAGTGCATTGCATTGGCTAAGTGTATACACTGTCAGTCTCATTTAGAGTCAAAGTCCATACATTGGACTGTTACTCATCGCCTTCAGGCCTCCAAGTCTATACACTGGAGTCGTCAGCTGTGAGGACAGCAAGTCTGTACACTGGCCTTCTTTCATGTTAAACCACAAGTCTACACGTTCAACAGTGGTCTTCCAAGTCTGTACAGCGTGAAGTCTACACTTTGGCACTGTAGCTCGCTCGCGCAAGTCTATACATTAGACTGTTCTTCAAAGTCTGTACATCAGACTGTACATCGTCTTCGTGCTGTCTCTGTACTTGAGTCTTCGTGTTGTTTCCCCTCACTAACACGAAAAGATCTCGTGTCGTCTGAGCTTACAACACTTCGTGTTGATTTCCATGCTTTACAAGAAAAAGCTGCTAAGAGGTAATACTTCGTGTGTCCGTACTGTTTCTGTCTTCGTGTTGGTTTCCCTGAACCTCATGTCATTCTTGCTTCGTGTCCACACCTCGTGTCAGTGTCTGTCTTCGCCTTTGTGTTAAATTCAGCTCGTGTCGTTTTCATCTTCGAGTTGTTCTTCTACTTCCACCATTTCATCACGTGTCGAGATAGCCGTGTTGTCTTTCACTTCGTGCAGCCTATGTGACTGTGTTGTCCCCATGTCATCCTTAGTTCATGTCGTGCTTGTGTATTTCTATCTTCGAGTCATTTTTCGCTGGATCTTTACGTCGGTCTAGGTTCAAGTGTCGTTTCACTTCGTGTCGTTCTCCTTGCTGTCTATCTCCTCGTGGTGTTTTAACAATTATGTCTTCGTGTTAATTTTTATGTTTTTGTCTTCGTGCTGTTTTCTCTTTAGACTTCGTGTCCTTCTCGCCTTGACCACACTCCGTGTCAACTCTTTGTTATTTCTGTGGTCGTGTTGTTCTTCCTATACCTCGTGTCCTTTTATTTTTGTAACCACACTTCGTGTCAGTTTTACTTCTCTATGTCTCCGTGTTGCTTTTTGTATTCGTAACTTCGTAGTGTTTGTTGTTACAGTGACACTTCGTGTCGTTATTGTTTTACTTCGTGTTGTTTTCTTTCTACCTCGTGTCGTTCTCTTTGTAGTATCTGTTTTGTCACCTTTGGACTTCGTGTCGTTTGTCTTGTGACCTCGTGTCGTTTTTGTTCTGTAACCACACTTCGTGTTGGTTACTGTTCTTCTTGTGACTTCGTGTCATGTTTCCAGACCTCGTGTCGTTTTCGTGTCATGTTTCCACACTTCGTGTCGTTCATGTTTCGTAACCACACTTCGTGTTGGTTACTGTCGTTCTTGTGACTTTGTGTCGTGTCTCCCAGACCTCGTGTCATTTTCACTCCGTGTCAACTTCGTCTTAGTGTTGTTTTCATCTTCGTGTCGTTTTTCACTCCGTGTCGATTTCAGTTTTTGTCTTCGTGTTGATTTCAACCCATGTCAATTACTGTTTCATCTTTGTGTTGTTTTCACTCCGTGTCATTTTTTGTTCCACTGCGTGCAGAACATTGCAGCACCTCGTGTTGCTTTCTGTGCCACCACCTTGTGTCACTCTCTTCATTGTGTCTGTTCTGTCACAGTATACCTCGTGTCGTTTTCTGTGTGAACCTCGTGTCGCTTCTCTCTGTCCTCTAGTTGCATCTCGTGTTATCGTTTATGTCTGTGTGTTTTACTTCGTGTTACTTACTGTTGTACATCGAGTCTTTACTGACTTCGTGTCGTTTTCCCTATTGTGTCTTCGTGTTGTCTCCGTGTCGTTGCTATTTGTTACTTCGTGTTGTTTCATTTTAACCTCGTTCAGGTTTCTTCTAAAGTGCTGTTCTTCTGATAATCTATACAGAGTTGTTCTTTAAATTGATGACTTATCCGATACTCTGTTTTACAGGTGCTTTGATCGTGAAGCTTAAAGCAACACGTGATCCGAGGCTGGAATGAAGTCTGCTGAGAGACTGCCACGTGATCCGAATTTTTAGGGCGGGAGCTGTGGAAGCCACACGCGCCCTAGCTGCTGCTGCTGCTATATATATGAGCCTTCTTCCACAGAAGAAGAGTGATCGAGTTGGCGAAAAGAAGAGTCCATGCAGAGAGCCACGATCCAGATAGAAAAAGAAAAGAAAAAGAAGAGAAGAGCAGAGAGTGAGAGATTAGAGGAGCAGAGAGTTAGATATTAGAGGAGCAGTTATCGAGAGAGTGAAAGAGAAGAAGAAGAAGAGAAGAGAAGAGGAAGAAAAGCTTACCTAAAGATCTGTCTACTGGACCGTGGATCAAATCCAGGCCAGTCAGCTCCGTTGAGAGCCACATTGTGCATTTCGTGTTTCAGCTTTCTGTTTGCTGAAGTTATTTTCGTTTATTGTTTTTCCTTTGTTTTCTGGTTTGCTGTGCTTTCCGATACTCTGTAGAGAGGTCGGGGTTCCTCCTGTGGATCAGGAGAAGGGAGATCTGATCTCCGGTTGCAAGTAGCTGGGAGCTACTTGTGGGTTCCCTCCGGTTTGGAGGAAGGGAGACTTGTCTCCGGTTCTGGGCTTGTGGATTCAAGTCCAGGGGTTCCCTCCAGGTCTGGAGGAAGAGAGACCGTGCGTCTCTGGTTTGCTAGTGACTGGTGTCACTAGTGGTTCCCTCCGGTTGGGAGGAAGAGGGGAGGTTGTTCCCCTGGTCAAGCTGTGTGGCAGCACCTGTTGCAGACTGAGTCTGCGGTTTCTAGCATGAGCTAGTGGAAGCCACACTCGGGTTGAGTGTGGGGTGGATGTAGGTCTGGAGGACCGAACCACCTAAAAACCCCTTGTGCATTGTGGTTTGGTTTATCTGCTTTTGCTTCCGCTAGATGATTGCATAGGGGCGCTCTAAGCGTTTGGCTTCTGTTTGAGCAGAAGTGTTGATTAGTTTTCTTATAATATCTTTATCTGTCAAGAGAGCGAAATTCCTGTTGAGCTTCAGATTGTCGAATCTGTCTTGTTATTTCTTGTTTTTAATTGGGTGAAGTTTTTTTTTAAACGGGTTATATTCATTCACCCCCCCTCTGAATACTGCACCGAACCCAACAATTGGTATCAGAGCAGTTCTCTGTTTGATCAGATCCAACGATCTGCAGAGGATCCTGTTGTCCCTTCGTGCATTTCTGTTTCTACCCTTTGCTGCATTAATCTAGTTGCCGATTCATTCAATGGGTTCTCCACCGATTTTCAATGGCTCTAACTTTAACTCATGGATTAGCAGTCTTCACAATTATGTGAAAATGATTAATCCGGATTTGTGGAAATTAATTTCACAAGGTCCCCACAGATTGCCAAAAGAAAAGTCCAAATGGACTAAAAGTCACAAGTCAAAATATGGAGAAAATCAGAAAGCCTTTAACCTGATGAGAGCAGCTCTAACAAGGCTCTACACTCTCATTTTTATGACTGCAGGTCCGCTAAGGACATTCTGGATCAGCTGAAGCTAGCTCAGAGGATGAATAAGAACAACTGCATGATGGCTAACGAGAGCAACCATAGCAGTGATCAAGAGGAACTCCAAGATGCTGAAAAGGTAATCATCCCCTTCTCTAGTTTCACTTTAGATGACTGGGAAGATGCCTATGCTGATCTGTTACACTCCCATGAAAAAATGAGTAAGAGGTATAGAAGACTGAAAAAGAAGCTGGAAAATCTAGGAGGTGAAAATCTTGAAACTCTGAAAACTGAAAATGAAATCTTAAGAAGACAACTACAAGACTTTGACTCTATTACTACAGATCTAGATCATTTGAAATCTGAAAAACAAACTTTTATGAAACAAATTGGTCTACACAAAGAGGAGAGTCAAAAGCTTGTTTGTGAAATTGTTGAACTAAAGGAAAGGCTTAGCTTCGTTGATCAGACTCATAACAATGACGCTGTTCAAAATGAAAGATTGGTGAGAGATTTAGAGTGTATCAATTCTGAATTGGAAGAATTGAAATCTGAGAATGAAAAACTCAAAAACCAATCCAAAGAATTTGAACATAGATCAATGTACCTTGAAAAAGAAAATGGTTTGATCTCTGAGAAATTGGAGGCTGAAAGAACAATGAATTCAGATATTCAGAAAAATCTTGACAAATTTCAATCTGAAAAACAACAAGAAATGTTTTATGAATGTCAGTCTTCAATAGATAAATTGGTGTTTGATGATGAACTCCTAGACCAGAACAGCAAACTGAAAGAGGAAATCAATAAGTTGAAACACCTAAACACACAGATGACAGATAGGCTAATGACGATTGAAAAAGGCAAGTGTGTAAGTGTGGATAGTTCTGATAGGTTGATGAATGCTGAACAAGAAATTAAGAGCCTAAAAATCATCAACCTAATGTTAAATGGAAATGTCAGTTGCAGTGAACAGAAAATAGCTGGATATGAGCTTAGTATCACATCCCTTCAACAAGAAGTTGATGATCTTTACAAGTCCCTATCTGAAGCTGACAAGGAAATAGAATTAAAACAAGAAGTAGAAAAACTCAAAAGCCTGAATGATGCTTTGCATCAACAAGTAATTTCCTGTGAAACAGATTTGTCCAAATATGAGGCTAAAATTGCTGATTTGAATTCTGAGATTAAAGATTTGAAAAATTCTCTATCAAAATTTGTCAAAGGAAAGGACAATCTGAATAAGCTTCTTGGAAAGAGTGATAACTTTGAGAGAAAGGGACTGGGCTATAGTCCGACAAATAAAAGGAGTAATGGGAATAAAACATCCACTATTTTTGTTAAAGCTTCCAATCAGAACACAACCTCTGCTCCTTCTGTCTTTCAATTCACTGCACAAAAATCCACTGAGAAACCCAAAACTATGGAACAAACTCCAAAACAGAAAAAGGGTGAAAATTCACAGAAAAAGGAAAAAGAGGCTCCTGTTGTTGTAAAGAAAACTGCACACAATTCACATGATCTCTCACACACTCACATTAAAAGGGATTCATGTTATTATTGTGGGAAGCATGGTCATCTCATGAATGAATGTTTTATCATGAAAAAAGACAATAAACCACATGGCAGGTCTTCCATGCACTTTTATGATCCATATGGATCTAAACACAATTCTAGTCAGCACATTGTGTGCTTCAACTGTAATAAGCCTGGGCACAAGGCTGCTGAGTGCTGGTTTAGATCTACTTGGGGTAAAAATAGTTTTCATAGAAGAAATTCTTTTGCATGCTCCCACTGTGGGAAAAATGGGCATACAGTCAAGGACTGTTGGTATGTTCAAAAGAACTATGTTAAACCCCATTTTGTCAAATTCCCTGCAAAACCTTTTGTGAAAATTTCATGCTATAACTGTGGGAAGCCAGGCCATAAATCTGCTGAATGTTGGATGGTTAAGAACAAGCATCAAACTGCTCATGCATATAACAGAAAATCTTATGAACATGCTTATAAACATCACCCTGCTGTTAACATGTATCATAAGAACCAAAAACCACCCATTTCATGTAGATACTCTGGAAAAGTTGGACATTCTATGGATGACTGTTCACTGATGAAATTGGATGATAATCTTGCTATGAAAATGTTTAGAATACCTGTTAGAGCTAATGCAGGACCCAAAGCTGCTTGGGTCCCTGCAGGATCAAAATGATCAATATTTTGCAAGTGTGCCTTGGAAGCTGAAGAATGAAAAGGGGTTAACCAAGGCACTCAAAAAGAAAACCCCAGGACTCAATTCAGGTCAGTTCTGAAATTTGTTTCAATTTCACTATCTGAAATTGTTGTTTTGCTTGGTTGATTTTTGAAGATCTTCTCATGCTGTTGTTTGCACTAAATAAATGAGATTGCCCTGCACTGCATGTTGAATTATCATGCATGACCTCAATGGTATATAAATGGTAAGGTACCAAAAGACAGGGAAGTCTGTCTGGAGGTTCTTACTATGTGTGAGGTGGTCTTTTAGACCAAGTGCTCCGCCTAGTACCATGGGTCACTTTGCTGATAGGACAGTCTGATTGTGCACAAGTCACGATATCATTTGGAATCATATATTCAGTTTTCAGTGCAAACATTGGATGATTTCAGGGGGAGTTAGTTGCATATTCTTGCATAGCAATTCAATGTTGAGTCTTTGCATGTCTCTGCATACATATAGTGCATTGCATCTCCTTATATTGAAAATGCCAAAAGAGAGGTTGAATGCATATTGTAAGGGGGAGTCAATGCATTGCATATAGGTTGTCAATTGCATACATTTGTCAGATTTCATAGCATATCCTTTCATATTAACTTAGTCGACAAACCTTGATCATATTCGGAAAACACTAAGCTTCAAAATCTCTCCTAACAATTGGTATCATTTGGCTTCAAAATTCTATCAGTCCTTCATGAAGATTTCAATGGACTATCTCGATCATAAATATGAAAAACTCTTGAACTAGAAACCTTCTATTATACATTCTTAAGAATGACTGAAATAACTCATGTGATTTAAGCTTAATGTATTCATGGAGTTTAACTTCAAAATCTCTCAACATATCTGAATCATGTTTAATAAACCTTAACCATCTGTTTCATGCTGTATCTTGAAAACTTCTGAAATCTGCATTTTTGAATACATGACTTCAACTGGTTGAGTACATGAAACTATTATTGATTTGAAGCGAATGAATTTTTCTGAAATGTCTAAAATGTTATTTTGTCAGAGCAATGACATTGGTCACTGAGAAACACAAGTCCTAAGGACTGTGTCATGAGGTGCCTTAATTAACTCTGTAAAATAAGAATTCATTGAAAATCAGGCAGAGCAATGGCATGCACACTGAGAAATACAACTCACTCATCCAGAAATGATTTCAAGTGTGTCATGATGTGTAAATGCTATCTCTGTTCATATATAGCATGACAGTTAGTCACACTAAGGGCTTAGAGATATTGGCCTCTAATCAAGGTATATCCTCTAGTTACAATGTGTGCACTGAACTAGAGTGCTCGTAAAATTTGTAGCATGGAAAATTGTTGAACAAATTGAAATATCTGAATATTGATGCTAAAATCAAATTGTTACAACCCTAGACAAATCCATATGACTTCATAATTGCTTGATTTCAATACTGGTGCATGTAATTCTGAAAGAAGTCAATAAATTTTGATTGTGTAAGAGAGAGGGAGATTTATCAAGATAAATATGAGGGCTTGGTTCACTTTTATTAAACCATGGTTTTAGATATCAATACAGAATTTTATTGATAAACTCTGCATACATCATGTTTAAACCATGTTGTTCAATAAATGTCATTCATAAGCCCTTATGATAGAAGACTTTGAAAACTTATGTTTCAGATTTATGAGATTGATATCTCTTTGAAAATCTGGCTGAATTTCTTATGTTTGGAGCATCCTTGAAAAATCTGTTAACTGAATTTCTTCTGCTCATGTCATTGGCTCAATGACCTGAACTTCTCCTTGTTTGCCCCTGTGGTCTCCTTCTCATTTATCTCATAAGAGTCCACTTATTGAGGGGGAGCTTCCATGTCATGCATCACTTGCATATCAATTGGCATCTCTTCAGGGGGAGTTTTCCTTGTCGTGCTGAATTATGTTAATATCATTTGTGACCTTGCATTCATATACTCAGGGGGGAGTATTGCATTTCTTGTTGCATCTGCATTTTTTGCATTGTACCAAAGGAGGAGATTGTTTGCCAAAGAGAGAGAATATCATTCAATCAGTGCTTGCAGATTTCTTTTGATCTTCTCTAACTCATGTTTTTGCTGAAACTATTAAAGGGGGAGAATCATGTTCTTGCAAGGGGGAGAATTTGACTGAACTTTTATACATGCTTTAATTTCTCAAATTATTTTCTTTTTGATGAAGTCAAAGGGGGAGAATAATTTGAGTCTTCAGAATGCCTCACATCATCAGAATGACTCAATGTATTGAAAGTGTTGCCATCATCAAAAAGGGGGAGATTGTTGTGCCCCTGTGGTTTTGATAATGGTTTTTTGATGATTGTTAGTTGATGTGAGTTAATCAGATGTTCAATCATGCTACATGTTAAACTGATGCATAAAGCATTCATTGCTATGGTTTTGATGATTGATTTGGTTTTGATGACTGGTGTTTGATGTTAATCACTGTGAATCATTGCAATTGAAGTTTCAGACTGTTATCTGCTGCATAAAACTGTCATATGCATTTACAGAGTCTATACATTGATTGGCAGTAAGTCCACATTGAGCGTCTCATGGAAGTCCATACAGTGCATTACATTGGCTAAGTGTATACACTGTCAGTCTCATTTAGAGTCAAAGTCCATACATTGGACTGTTACTCATCGCCTTCAGGCCTCCAAGTCTATACACTGGAGTCGTCAGCTGTGAGGACAGCAAGTCTGTACACTGGCCTTCTTTCATGTTAAACCACAAGTCTACACGTTCAACAGTGGTCTTCCAAGTCTGTACAGCGTGAAGTCTACACTTTGGCACTGTAGCTCGCTCGCGCAAGTCTATACATTAGACTGTTCTTCAAAGTCTGTACATCAGACTGTACATCGTCTTCGTGCTGTCTCTGTACTTGAGTCTTCGTGTTGTTTCCCCTCACTAACACGAAAAGATCTCGTGTCGTCTGAGCTTACAACACTTCGTGTTGATTTCCATGCTTTACAAGAAAAAGCTGCTAAGAGGTAATACTTCGTGTGTCCGTACTGTTTCTGTCTTCGTGTTGGTTTCCCTGAACCTCATGTCATTCTTGCTTCGTGTCCACACCTCGTGTCAGTGTCTGCCTTCGCCTTTGTGTTAAATTCAGCTCGTGTCGTTTTCATCTTCGAGTTGTTCTTCTACTTCCACCATTTCATCACGTGTCGAGATAGCCGTGTTGTCTTTCACTTCGTGCAGTCTATGTGACTGTGTTGTCCCCATGTCATCCTTAGTTCATGTCGTGCTTGTGTATTTCTATCTTCGAGTCATTTTTCGCTGGATCTTTACGTCGGTCTAGGTTCAAGTGTCGTTTCACTTCGTGTCGTTCTCCTTGCTGTCTATCTCCTCGTGGTGTTTTCACAATTATGTCTTCGTGTTAGTTTTTATGTTTTTGTCTTCGTGCTGTTTTCTCTTTAGACTTCGTGTCCTTCTCGCCTTGACCACACTCCGTGTCAACTCTTTGTTATTTCCGTGGTCGTGTTGTTCTTCCTATACCTCGTGTCCTTTTATTTTTGTAACCACACTTCGTGTCGGTTTTACTTCTCTATGTCTCCGTGTTGCTTTTTGTATTCGTAACTTCGTAGTGTTTGTTGTTACAGTGACACTTCGTGTCGTTATTGTTTTACTTCGTGTTGTTTTCTTTCTACCTCGTGTCGTTCTCTTTGTAGTATCTGTTTTGTCACCTTTGGACTTCGTGTCGTTTGTCTTGTGACCTCGTGTCGTTTTTGTTCTGTAACCACACTTCGTGTTGGTTACTGTTCTTCTTGTGACTTCGTGTCATGTTTCCAGACCTCGTGTCGTTTTCGTGTCATGTTTCCACACTTCGTGTCGTTCATGTTTCGTAACCACACTTCGTGTTGGTTACTGTCGTTCTTGTGACTTTGTGTCGTGTCTCCCAGACCTCGTGTCATTTTCACTCCGTGTCAACTTCGTCTTAGTGTTGTTTTCATCTTCGTGTCGTTTTTCACTCCGTGTCGATTTCAGTTTTTGTCTTCGTGTTGATTTCAACCCATGTCAATTACTGTTTCATCTTTGTGTTGTTTTCACTCCGTGTCATTTTTTGTTCCACTGCGTGCAGAACATTGCAGCACCTCGTGTTGCTTTCTGTGCCACCACCTTGTGTCACTCTCTTCATTGTGTCTGTTCTGTCACAGTATACCTCGTGTCGTTTTCTGTGTGAACCTCGTGTCGCTTCTCTCTGTCCTCTAGTTGCATCTCGTGTTATCGTTTATGTCTGTGTGTTTTACTTCGTGTTACTTACTGTTGTACATCGAGTCTTTACTGACTTCGTGTCGTTTTCCCTATTGTGTCTTCGTGTTGTCTCCGTGTCGTTGCTATTTGTTACTTCGTGTTGTTTCATTTTAACCTCGTTCAGGTTTCTTCTAAAGTGCTGTTCTTCTGATAATCTATACAGAGTTGTTCTTTAAATTGATGACTTATCCGATACTCTGTTTTACAGGTGCTTTGATCGTGAAGCTTAAAGCAACACGTGATCCGAGGCTGGAATGAAGTCTGCTGAGAGACTGCCACGTGATCCGAATTTTTAGGGCGGGAGCTGTGGAAGCCACACGCGCCCTAGCTGCTGCTCCTGCTATATATATGAGCCTTCTTCCACAGAAGAAGAGTGATCGAGTTGGCGAAAAGAAGAGTCCATACAGAGAGCCACGATCCAGATAGAAAAAGAAAAGAAAAAGAAGAGAAGAGCAGAGAGTGAGAGATTAGAGGAGCAGAGATCGAGAGAGTGAAAGAGAAGAAGAAGAAGAGAAGAGAAGAGGAAGAAAAGCTTACCTAAAGATCTGTCTACTGGACCGTGGATCAAATCCAGGCCAGTCAGCTCCGTTGAGAGCCACATTGTGCATTTCGTGTTTCAGCTTTCTGTTTGCTGAAGTTATTTTCGTTTATTGTTTTTCCTTTGTTTTCTGGTTTGCTGTGCTTTCCGATACTCTGTAGAGAGGTCGGGGTTCCTCCTGTGGATCAGGAGAAGGGAGATCTGATCTCCGGTTGCAAGTAGCTGGGAGCTACTTGTGGGTTCCCTCCGGTTTGGAGGAAGGGAGACTTGTCTCCGGTTCTGGGCTTGTGGATTCAAGTCCAGGGGTTCCCTCCAGGTCTGGAGGAAGAGAGACCGTGCGTCTCTGGTTTGCTAGTGACTAGTGTCACTAGTGGTTCCCTCCGGTTGGGAGGAAGAGGGGAGGTTGTTCCCCTGGTCAAGCTGTGTGGCAGCACCTGTTGCAGACTGAGTCTGCGGTTTCTAGCATGAGCTAGTGGAAGCCACACTCGGGTTGAGTGTGGGGTGGATGTAGGTCTGGAGGACCGAACCACCTAAAAACCCCTTGTGCATTGTGGTTTGGTTTATCTGCTTTTGCTTCCGCTAGATGATTGCATAGGGGCGCTCTAAGCGTTTGGCTTCTGTTTGAGCAGAAGTGTTGATTAGTTTTCTTATAATATCTTTATCTGTCAAGAGAGCGAAATTCCTGTTGAGCTTCAGATTGTCGAATCTGTCTTGTTATTTCTTGTTTTTAATTGGGTGAAGTTTTTTTTTTTAAACGGGTTATATTCATTCACCCCCCCCCTCTGAATACTGCACCGAACCCAACACAATGCATTCACTGATGCCCAAAAATCACCAAACAACGTGTTAAAACGCTAGATCGGGCTTACACCCCCAAAACATAGATTTTCCCCAAAATGGCAATAAACCCACGGTCGACTCGCCACAGCCTACTAAATCGGCAGGAAAGGAAATACACGAGCTGAGGGTCCATATCCCTACCTCCACCAAAGATTCGATGTGCCGTGGATGCCGATCCACGAAGAAAACGCCGTTAAAGCTCCACCGGCGCGCGATCCCATGAACCGCCTCCACCATCGCAATCCTCGCTCCATCCTCACCGCTCTACGCCCCACAATCCTCGCCGCCTCGCCCCTGTCCACCTCCGTCGGCCGCTGAAGAAGAGAGGGAGAGAGGAGAGAGCGTGAGAAGAGAGAGGGAGGGAAGAGAGAAATGAGAGATGGGGAGAGAGAGAAAAGGAGGTTAATATATATAGAAAAACCCAAAAATTCCAAAAATTTAGAAAAATACTAAAAATTACCTCTACGATCCTCGGGAAGAGCACAACGCGCTTGTACTGTCTCGGAGTCGAAGAATGCCACGGTTCACCATGTACAGAGTTCCGAAGGCATATCAGCGAAAAACACGCGTAAAGCACAAAACACACTTCGGGGCCCACGAAAGTGATCCGAAAAATATCCAAAAAAAAATTTGGAGCTCTACACTTAGAGTCAACCCCCCTTAGCATGAGTCGTCGGCAGCAAAAGAGGTATATCAAAAGATGTCGCCAGAAGGATCGGTTAGGCCGGTCTGGAAAGCGGCCTTTCTACCGTCGAGGAAGCCTTCGGGCTCGTCCTTCACCTCGTACCCTTTGTTGACTTGGATTCACGATTTGGGCATCCATTGCGGCTCATCGCCCATTTCCCCTAGGTCGTATCATGTCAAAGGATCAACAAGTTTGAAGGGTAGACTCGTACCTATAGAAAAGGTGTGAAGCCGCCCAAGTTCCCCGAACCTGGGCGAATAGGATGCATGTGGGCAAAGAGGTGCGCCAGCATCGCTCTCCCCCACACAAATTGGAGTCTCCGCTCAAAATCTCGTATCAACAACATGTATTTTAGATTCACCTTGTTTGAAGCTGTCGCAAATAGTAGCCTCCCGAAGAAGTAGAGGAGAAAGACTCGCACATCACTCCTCTCTCGTACCCGAAGCTTCTGATTTACCCATTCTACATACGCATCTAGATCCTCTAGTGGTCCTCGGACCACTCTGGCTAATCCCATCGCGGCACTGATCCTCCCAAGTGGGAGGGTAGTCACTGGCCTTCTTGTTTAGGTCAGTTGCAGCCCGAGTAAGCTCTCGACTTCCTGCTGATAATTTTTGAGCTCCTGACCCAACACTGGGATCCCAGCTACTGGCAATCCGGTCAAATAGGCCACGTCTTCGAGCGTAGGGATCATGTGTCCCCACGGCATCACGAAGGCCCTGCATTCATCCACCCACCGCTCGCGTAGTGCCGCCAGGAAGGTCGCGTCAACGGGAAAGGGTCGGATCCGGAAGAATGGACCAAATCCCATTCGGCCCACTCTCCACCGGTGATCGTGAGGCAAGGCATGGTACCAAGCCCACACTAAATCCCATGACACCCAGGCTCTGATTCTTCGTTGGCCCTGCGTACACAATAGAAAAGAAAACAATAGCTGATTAAATTTCCAAATTCCCAAGCCATCTCAACCCCCAATCAATCCCCAGAAACCCAACTGAAGATCTACTGCCCTGAGAGGAGGGTGGCCAAGGTCTTGGTCGCCTAACTCCTTGGGCGGCCAGGTCGCTAGCGGCCTAGTTCTACTCTGGACGGCCAGGACCCTGGCAGCCCAGGGTCGTGGACGGCCACAACCTTGGCCGCCCACATGCTAATTCCACCTTTTTCCATTCCTCCATTCAACAGAGCACTCCCACCAAACATCACTCATCTCACAAACATCCAAATCAGCTAAAGAAGCATTCAAGGGCCATAAAACTTACCTGTTTACACGGTGCTTCCCTTCCCTCATTGGCTTCAACCCCATCAGAGGCGGAACCCTCTTCCTCCTCCACATTTTCCTCACCCTCACCTTGATCGGCCAACCCCTCCTCTGGAGTAGCCGCACCTTCATCTCTCCCCTCTTCTCCTCCTTCTTCACCACCATGAGAGGAAGAGGCCGAGGTAGATGGACTTGCAGAAGCCTCCATTTGCTCATCTTCTTCACCCTCGCTCGAAGACAGAGGCTCATCAACGACTTCAAACCGAGCTTGCTGCGGCCCCATCTCTTGAATCTCGATGCTCGGGCAACCCAAACCTCACTCACGGCGGCGAGGATCCCTTGAGAACTACTCTCTCCAAGCTCTGGCTCTTGTGAGCTCGGTGGAACGTCAACCCCGATGGCCGTCCAAATGGAGAGGGCGGCCAAGGCATTGGCCGCCCACTAAAATTGGAGGCGGCCAACACCCTGGCCGCCCTCCCCCATGTTCAGCCGAAAAAGAAAAAAAGAAAGAGAAGAAAAAAAACAAAAAAATCCATAATTCATGTTCATTTAGCTAGATGCATTCATTTAGTATCGAAACATCCATTCATTTTTCATCAAGCATTCACCATCAAAAAACAACAACAAAAACATTTAATTCCTAGCCATTTCTTTCCTTCACATGCAAATCAAGATAAAATGCTGAACATGCACTAATACAATCAAGTGCACTGTCTCATGAAGAACTCATTCACGGCTGGCCGAAAACCCCGCAAGTAGCCTACATAATGCTTCAATTCATCTTTGTCTTCTTCTATATCAATTCGAGCTTTCACGATGGTGGCATGGCGTCTCCATGTCTTCCTGATATTCTGAAGCCGCTGTCTATCTGCATCGGTTCCCAGAAGACGCTTCATGAGTAAAGCTCCCCTTGAAGCGGCCCATGGGACCCGTCGGGGCAATCCCGCCTGGCGATGGCATCGGTGGGCCTGGTATAGCACCAAGTCCTCAGCCCCCACAAGCCATAACTCCTGCACCTGCGATCCACGTACTTTTAATTCCTCGCGTCGATACATCATCGGCACGAACACAAACTGATCCTCGGGTAGGAAGTTCAAATAGTCCCGCCAGTCGTCTCTGGTCTTCAGCAGCGCCGCCTTGCATATCACCTGATCCTCAGGACCAAAGATGGCCCTCGCTGGGTAGAGTGCGCTCTTCTCAGAGATTCGGGAAGTAGTGGTAGGCACGTCATCGAAATTGAATCTCAAATGGATCTCCATCCACATCTGCAGTAGGTAGAGGCTCCCCGTGGTGCTACCACCCAAGCTCATCT
Organism: Amorphophallus konjac; assembly: GCA_022559845.1. NCBI lineage: Eukaryota > Viridiplantae > Streptophyta > Magnoliopsida > Alismatales > Araceae > Amorphophallus > Amorphophallus konjac. Next base: position 323,163,489 of record CM040123.1, on the reverse strand, counting down.
GAGTAAGTCCACAGTACAAGTGAGCTACCACCGCCTGGGAGAGGGAGTGCCCAGTCCATCGGAGAGTAAGTGGTTCCACATACTCTCGCCTCAGCACATCTCTTGACATAGGGAAGAGCAACGCCCTGCCTAAGTACAATGTCACACTACGCATCAGTCAATCCGCCTCCATTGCTTTGTCTTTCACTTGGCCCAGGAGCCAGTCGGCTAGGCGGTCGACTAAGATTCCTTGCTGATATGTCATCCGCCGAACCTTGCGTTTGTCTATCACGATCTCGGCCAGGATTTCCTCCCTCGGAGGAAGGTCGATCAGCTCGCACACCTCCAGGTCGCCCCACTGAAAGAGGAAGTCGAGTTCTTCTATCAACACCGAGGCCTCAAACTTTGGAAAAATAAAGGTATTGGTGTCCGGATGTTACAGCTCGATCAGGGCCCCAAAGGATTCCCCATTCAACTTCATGCTGTTAAAACGCTTCGCCATGATGACCAGGTGGATGAGATGCCACTGGTGCATAAACACTCTCATAGCAGGCGTGATTGCCGCCAGTAGGTCATGAAGCCAACTGTAGCGGCGGGCATGTCTCGCCCCCGAGAAGACTGGGATGGGCTGAGATATTAATAGGGAAAGAGAGAATCAAAAATAAAAACAAAATAAAATAAATCACGAAGCTAACACACATAGGCCATGCTTCTTACCTGGTCGTCCTTTACTAATGTGCTCAAATGTCCCTGCATGTCAGAAAGAACTACAAATACTCCATCTCCAGACGGGTTGGAAGAAGAGGATGCCATCGCCCAATTCTTCTCTTTTGCTTCCTCTTTTCTTGTATCCGTCGCGAGCCCTAGCATGAAGCCAAGGGAGGAGGGCGTCCATCCTGCTGGTTTATAGCAGAAGAGACCCATCTATTATGGACTCCTACCAGCTCACGGGATAAGAACAGATGGGCGGCCCAACTGTTGGCCGCCCACCCCATCCTAGGAGGCCACATGTGTGGCTGCCCTCTGGTTGAAGAAGGCATGGCCTTTGGCTGCCTAGAACTCATGAAGAGGCTTGATCATGTTCAATTCAAAGTTTGTTTATTCGAATGATGATTAAGACTCCATGTTGATGATTGTCATTATTATTCATGATATTTTATGAACTTGTCTAATGTGTGTTAATGCAGCTGCAGACAATGGCTATTCAAGCGTCATGGCGACGTCGTCAAAATTACCACTGCATCTTAAGTAGAATGTCGGAGGCTAATAGCTTCGGGCGTATAAACTCTGAGTTCCTCTTTAACAAAAACCGTGAAGGGTTTATACTCCTTAAGCTATTCGATAGCCACCTGCTACCCATTACGGGATGACGGACTTCCCGAATTCTGGACTATGCTTAAAGATAATGTGGAACGATGGATCCCCATCAGGTTCCAGACCACGTCTGTCATCAAGCGTAGAATGACAGACTTCTCGAACTCTTCACTGATCAATTCGGAGGCAGGCAAATAAACCCTCCGACTTTGCATTAGAATAGAGTTTTTCACTTTAAACTAAGCATACATCATATAGTTTTTTTAGTCCCACCATTAATAAAAAAATAAGAAAAGATCAAGTGAAATATCAAAAAAGTGCACACATGCATGTCATTGGGGAAATTTGTAGGCAAAACAGTGAACATCACGCTATTTTGACCACCCCATGGTCCTTTGCCCCCGCGCCGATTCCGCATGTTTCTTGGCACTGTCAAACTTATGTGACGAGTCTATGTGATTCCACTCCGATTCGACCAGCGGAGAATGCGTTTTATGTATGACCGTTTTGAGTATTCTGAGATTCGATGAGTCATTGATTCTCACATCCTGATTTTCTTATCCTTGTTTTTTAGGTCTTGTATCTCCTTGAGCCTGGATTGTGTTCATCCCCTCAAGTCCCGCAGTGCTATGCTAGGGGGTCCCATGCGACTGCAGATACAAGTCCTCTTAGTTTAATTATCCTTCTCCCCTTTGCCAATGGCTTATCTTATCGCTTAATGCTCATGCGACCCTGCATGAAGCTCATTTTCCGCTCAAGAACCTCCTTGAGCGTGTTGTCCTTATCAGGCTTGTTTCTTTACCGAAACACCCATTTATCAGTCTGCCGGGCTCCCTTGAAAAATGGGCGTTCCGGAGGGGCATTTGTAGACGCCTAATTTTGGACATCCCACGGATCTCCAGTTAGACCATCATGTGAGTAACACAATCATTTCACTCAGGTTTTCATCGTTTCATGCTTTAAGTCCAGCCCAAACACTTGTGCGTTCATGGGCCACCCTCACTTGAAGGGGCCAAGGCCCATGGGCTGGGCGGCCAAACCCTTGGCCGTCCACCTCCCCTGGGCGACCCAACCGATGGCCGCCCTTCACCCCCTGGGTGGCAACTATGTTGGCCGCATACCCCAGTAGGAGGCCACATGGCTGGCCACCCTCCATCTTCTTGGAAGGCCACATACCTGGCCGCCCATGTCCTTAAACGACCAGCTCCTTGGCCGCCTTTCTTGCAACTACTGGTCAAAGAACGTGGCCCGTTCTCCCACCACGTTCCGCACTAATCCTGCCCTATCGCACACGATCTATCCCACATTGTCTGACCCTTCCAGAGGGAGGTGATGAAGACCAAAAAACTCTTCCCTCGGGGGTGGTGGCACTGGTGGTGGTGGCACTTGGCCGGGGGACTTTTTGGGAGGAGATCTCTTGGGCAGAGGACTAACGTGGTGACTCTGGCGGAGAGAGATTTCTCGAGGGAGGCCATTCAGAAGGTGATTTTGGAGGCATAATCGGAAGAAAACCCAACCTCCCCGGGAAGACAGAAAGAGCTAGAGCTTCGGAGTAGGGAGACGGAGGAGATGGAGTTGCACTTTGGGGAGTGATCTCTGAGCTCTACCTCTGGGCATTCACGAGGGTGATCCCCTCCCGAGTTTGATTTTCTGTTCTCCGTGTTCACTGCTTGCTTCTTGCAAATTTCCCTTTTCCCATTTACATTCCATTGCATACTAGAATCCTTAGATCCTCATACAGAGGTTTCCATCTTAATACAAATGGGAAGGTGGGTGGCTGAAAGTCTCGACCACCCCTCCTTCCCACGACCCCCCAGGTAATCACGCCACCATCTTATTTCTTTCATACATTTTTAGATCATGTACTGCACTTCCCAGAACTAATGGCATATTTTCTTGTGTATTCGTGAGATTTGGTATTGTATACAGGACTTCGGCATCGTGGGATGTAACAGGGCTCTCTGCCCTTGGCTGGTCTAGGATGGAGAAGAAGGGACCCCACCCTTTCCCCGCTTAGAGTCGTTTGTGATCATATTCTTGCTGTGAGGTTCAGGTAACAACCTTTGGCGATCATATTCTTTTATCATTCTAACTTGGGGTGTCGTAGGTATTTGCAGCAATACTATTGCGGGAAGGAGAGGTACACCGTGAATGCACATCGCGGATATACACACTTCTCCGGACCACCCACCTACCGATTCTAATGCCCACACTAACCTGATTGACTTGTCCTAGAGAAGAAGAAGACCCTGAAGAATGTACAGGGAGAGACCCCTTAGAGGAGGGGTAGAGGAGGTCACTCAGGGGACCTTGGATGAGTGGCCTGTAAGTCGGGGCACACTCGTGGGAGATGTAAGTGGTCTCTTTAAAAGAAATGTGTTGTTGAGGAGTTTGGAAAATGGCATTTTTTTTTCGTTTAAATTTGTAATAACAAAATAATTAAAAGTAGTTGTAGGAGAAGAAATGTGAATTATAGCTAAGGAGTTTGGGGGCTCATAGAGCATATCATGATTAAAAATTGTATGTGGGCTGAAAAAACCGCACAGGAATGTAATCAAAGAAGGAGACCTAGGAAGATTATCAGACAACTGTCTGGCCCAAGAAGAAGTCAGCAGCAAAGGTTGAGGAGAATGGGTAGTGAAAATGACAGAAAGCGATCTGTCAATGGCAACGTCCTCCTTGAGAGGGTTGTTTGGAGCTTTGGCAAGAACTATGGCCCCTCCTGGCATGTCGGAGATCAAAGGTGGCCTCTCTGGGTATGGAGGCAAGAACATCCTTTGTAGTGCAATGCAAATATTATGTATGTCAAACCATTGTACCACTCGCACTCCGGGTCATCCACTTTTCCTCTCTTGAGAGCCCTTGAACATCCTTCGGCTAAATATGCAACTTGTGATCCCCCATGTGTTTCCTGTGAGTGGTCCCCCATTTGAACAATAGGCCCCTTCTTAAAGTGAGAGTATAGTGACCACTCAAGGGGTTTCCCGTCCACTTCCATTGGTCCTTCGAAGCCTAGGCCGGCTCTAAGAATTAATCTTGCCTTCTTCATCAGTTTCAGCCTTCCTTGTGACTGCGACCCTAAGCCTTTGCCCGGTTGGTAGCCCGTGTTCATCATAATCTCCCATCCCTTACAACGGGAAAGGAGATGTGGCATTGGTGCTGGAAGCGGCTTCTTTTGTGTTTATGGGGCACGACAAGGGTCACATATGTCTAATAGTGAAAGAATGGGCCGGTGGGTCGGCCAAACAAAGGGTAGGGAAGTAGTAATAGCATCCACCGTAGGAAGGATGGGCATGCTAAATACTTTGACAATTCATCCCTTGTACATGAACTTCAAGCATTGATGGTTGGTAGAAGGGACGGCGTTCATTGGCTCTATGTAGGGACGGCCCAGTATGCCTTTGAATGTTGGGTCCATGTCGAGGATATGAAAATTTGTAGGAACTACAACAAGACCCACCTCTACATTCAACGTAATCATCCCCTTCGGTGGCCTTTTTCTATTGTCATATGATGTGACTGTGATTGTCGAAGGCCTTATTTGTTCTGTGTCGGCCCCACACAATTGAAGGGTGCTCAAAGAAATCACATTTATCGATGCACCATTATCCACCAAATATGGGTTCAAAGACACCCCATTGATTTTCACCGCAATACACAACGCGTATTTTTTAGCCTCCTTGGGGGCAAGCTCGTGATCATGAAACGTGATGGCCGGTTGTGTACTTGTCGGCGTGAGCACCGCTGAGATCTTCTCTACTGGGAGGTCTTCATTTACCATTACCTTTTGAAGATATTCCATTAATGCTTCTTGATGGGTTTTAGACCTCTTAATCAATTCAAGGATGGAGATCCGGGCAAGCGTCTTATCCAAGTGCTTCAACAGATCATATTGGGTCCCGAGGGTGGACTCCTCTGCCTATTCTTCAGTTCCTCTGTCCGGCTGAGACTGTTCTTGGGCCTGACTATTTTGGGGGAAAATACAGTGAAAGATCCTTCCACTCCGGATGCAATACCCTGGATTCTTCGGATCGGAATCAGAGAGCTTTCGGAGTGATTTCGTGGGTCCTGAAACATGTTTTATGATCCACTCGGGTTTTTCCCTTGTATAACTTATGGAACCTCGTGGAGAGTGAACCGTTGAGTTTTGCGACTCTGGGACGCTACCGGTGTATTGTGCTCGTTCCGAGGATCACGAAGACTATTTTTTCATATTTTTCTGAGTTTACAGAATTTCGTGTGAAAATTTAGATTTTAGGAAAATTGCTAATTTCCTATTTTCTTTTCCTTTTTACCCTTTCTCTCTCCTCTCTCTCCCCTCACGACCTCTCACTTCTCTCCCTCTGTTCCCTCTCCTCTCTTCTCCTCTCCCCCTGGGCGCACGACGGTGACGGAGCTGGATGAGGTGGTGATGGCGTGGAGCTGACTTGAGATGTGATGGCGCGAGTATCGGAGAGTGGCGTTGGCGCAATCCCATTCGTGGATTCGAAGTCTGTGTGGGTTGTTCGTGTTATTGTTTTCGGCATGGTTTGGCCATTTCGGCACGTGAGATCTTTGGTGGAGGTAGGGGGATGGATACCCTACTCTTTTCCTACATTCCCTCGTGGTTTGGAGCCGAACGGTGTGGGTTTAAGCGGGTTTTCCAGCTTTAAGGGTAAAATCATGTTTCGGGGGTGTGAGCCGTGTTCGCCATTCCAGGCGATGGTTTTCACATTAAATGGTAAAATTTGAATCCTTGGCATGTTGGGATTCGTTTCTCGCCAGTTTAACTCCATTTGGTTGTGATTTGGGGCCGGTATGAGCCCGTTTGTCTATGTGACTCGTTTTGGGTTGATTCGTGGGAATCACCCATTTCTTGCCGTTTTGAGGAGCGTTTGATCCCTTCCAGCTTATGAAAGGTTGATATCGACTCTAGGGATGTTTCCCCGTCGTTTAGGAGTGATTGGGGCGTGGAAAGATCGGGTTTTGTAAGGTTTACAGATTTCGGGCCGGAGGCTGAACGCGGTTCAGCAGAAACCGCGTTCGACTCTCGACCTTGGTAGCGGTCAGTCGTGAACCGCGACCACTTTTCGAGCTTTGTTAGTTCGACGTGTGTGGCGGTGGGAGAATGTGGTCAGCGCTGAACCACGTCTGATGGCCGCGGTTGGCTTGAAACCGCGTCTGCCTGTCTTCATCTCCACCTACTTTGTCTTCTTATAGACACTGTCTTTGGCGTACCGCGTCTGGGATGCTTACGGTCAACGCGTACCTGCATCTGGATGATCGCGGCTATCTTTGAAACCACGTTTATCTCTAAGTCGACTCCACTTTGTGAAGCGTCGATTCTATCTTCTTCTGCTCTTTTTATGTTTTTTTCATTCATAGGCCAAATGTGGTTTGTCTGGAACCGCTACTGTGTAAACGTGGCTAGTCCTTAACCGCGTCTGAGTGAGCGCGGCTTATTGAGAACCACGGCTATCTTGCCACCGCGACTGCCTTAACAGTGTTTTCTTCGCCGGTTTGGTTTCCGGTTGTTTTGGCTTCAACGTCTTGGTTAGCCCATTATTCCGTGGATGTCTTGGACATCATATGAGGGTTGTGACTGTGTTATAGGGTGTTCGGGAGTGCCACTGTACCGAGCAGTGTTTCGTGTTATTTGGAGGATCATTATGGTTCCGGTCAACCCGGTTGTGACCAGTGGTTGACACGTGACCTCGTGAGTGTCTCGTCTATCCTATAAGGATCGAGACCTGGTTTTAGATGCTTGGAGGTATCGTCATACCTCGATTTGTGTGTCCATGTGGTTTGAGGGCTTTGGTAATCCCTCATGTTCCGTGTTTCTTGTTATGCGGAATTGTGAGTCTGATGAGCGGCCCAGGGGCCGAGGACTTATTATTGTTGTTATGGATCCAGCTGTTCTATGCCGTCTTCCATACTGTGTTTTACCATGATTTTGGCTTAGGGACTAAGCTGATGTGGACACTAAAAATTCTCACCCCATGTTTACGTGCATGGGAATAAAGAAGAGAGAAGAGAAGAAGAAAAGAAGAAAAGAGAAAAAGAAAAAAAACACCCTGAAGTGCCCCAGCGGCACACTCCCAGTTGCCCCCAGCGGCACACTCCTGTGCCTCTAGCGGCACACCCTCAAGGCCCCTCCAGTGGCACAATAGCTCAGTATGCCTTTCAACGGAACAGTCTTCATGCCTTTCAAAGGCACAGTCCCCAAGCCCTCTCAGCGGCACACTCCTTCAAATGCCTTCAACGGCACAGCTCCCTAAGCCTCCAGCGGCACACCCTGAAGCGCCCTCAGCGGCACACTCCTGTGAGTGCCTCCAGCAGCACGTCTTCAGTGCCCTGGCCAGCACACCCCTTTCATGCCCCTTCAACGGCAAGCTCTTAGTGCCCCCTCAGCGGCACGCTTGCCAGCCCTTCCAACGGCACATCTGTCTAGCCCCCAGCGGCACAATTGTCCAGCCCCCCCAGTGGCACAGTTTTCTGGCCCTCCAACGGCACGGCTCCACGGTCTTCCACCGGCACAGCGCTCCACCCGTTCAGCGGCACACTTCGGTGCGCAGCCAGCAAGCAACCTCTAACACCACGCCCTATGATCCTTGGCAAGCAGCGGGGCTAGCCGAGGTGTCGTCCCCTCCCAAAGGCACGACAACTACCCCCTGTCACCAAGGAAAAAGGAGTCAACTCCCATTTAATGCCCGTCAACTTCGGACGCTTCCTGCCTTCGGAAGCTCTCACCATGGAAGATATAAAAAGCCTCCGCTGCTCCAAAGGTGGAGAACGGAGGGAGGGGGAATAAAGAAGAGAAGAAGAGAAAAAGAAGAAGAAGAGGAGGGGAGGCTCCTGCTCCCCCTGCTGCTCCGTCTACCACCGTCCGTGCGAAGAGAAAGAGAAGAAGAAGAGGAGAAGAAGAGGAGCCTGCCGCTCTGACCACCAGCGCCTGAGTCAAGAGAAAGAAGATGGAAGAGAAGAAGATAGATGAGAAGAAGAGAAGAGGAGTGAGTGAGGTCTGGGAGGAGAGGAGCTGATGTTCCATTTCCCCCCACCATATCTTGTTCTTTCTTGCTTTCCCTTTTTCCCCGTTTTCCTTTTGTTACAATGTATTAGTCCCCTCGGGGCATTCCTCTTGTGAGAATAGAATTAGAAGGCTTGCGAATATTTTTGATGGCTTTCTAAGATATTTCTTGCGTGTTTGCATCCCTTGGTGTTTTCCTCTTCCTCTTCTTCCTCATCGGTTTGGCCTCCGGCAGTGAGCTTTCCCCCATTGGCGTAGCTCCTTCGTAGGGGCCTCTGGCCCTCACCCTCGCCCCTTCAGCCTTACCCCAGTGGCACACCCCAACTGTGCTCCCAGCGGCACACCCCAGCTGTGCCCCCAGTGGCACACCCCAACCAGCCTCGAACGGCACACCCAATCTCCCCCGGCCAGTTCAGCCCGGCACACCCTAGCCATTGCTTCCCCGGTGCATTTGTGACCTATGTCAGCATAGTGGCTTCTCGTTCGGTATTTTCTTCGAGCTTTCTGAAGTTTTATCAAAGGTGCCGCTGCCTCTGGCACCCACCTCAAATTGTCGGGTTCCGCCACTCCTTGTGGGTGCGTTCCCGTTTACCCCCCTTACCATCCGGGTCAAGGGGAGATGCTGCCGAATTTTTGTCAGAACTAACATAATAGCAATCATAATAAAAGAAAAGTAATAATGCAAAAAGAAGCAACAAACGAACAAAATAAACACTAATGCAATGGCTTCACCAAAATAACAAACGAACTACAGAGAACCCGAATAACTGAACACTCGCCTCTTCATGACGGTCTACCGAACATAGCCATGAACATGGTCTACATGAATAAAAGAAAACCAAATCAACTCCTCACATGCGCCTCATGAACAGAGGGAACTTCCCCAACCCAGCCTCAGCTGCATTGACCTTGGCAAACCTTGCCCTCCACACATCCCTAATGTGCATAGACCTTGGCAGACCCTGCTCCTTCACCAGCACACTCGTGCCTCTTTACCCGGCACACTCGTACCTCCTCCTCCGGCACACTTCATGTGCCTCTATCCGGCACTCCTCCACTGCTTCCAGCGGTACACCCTCCCACTGCTTTCAGCGGTACACTCCCTCACTACTTCCAGCGGTACACCCTCCTACTGCTTTCAGCGGTACACTCCTCCACTGCTTCCAGCGGTACACCCTTCCGCTACTTCCAGCGGTACACCCTCCCACCGCTTCCAGCGGTACACCCCAAAATCACCCTCCAGCGGTACACTCTCTGCCTCTCCACATACGTGCCAAATGCAACAAATAATAATAATACCAACAAACTCACCCAAAAATATATATATATAAATAACAAATAATAATGATAGAAATTCAAATAATAATAATAAAAAAGGGATGATGAGTTCCGCTCCGCAACCTCATTCTCCTCAAGACCCGGTACAAGGGGAACATCAATGCCACCCCTCCAAGTCAGGTTTGGACCTCGGGAGTCATCCCAATATGGCCGTAATCTGACATTGCTCTGGGTCGATAGTTCGTCAAACCAGACCCGCTCCCATCGGGACTCGTTTTCGCTCCTTCACTAAAATTACCATAAACTCGGCATACATTTGTGCGGATTTATTTCCGTTTATGTCGCGCTTTCAATACGGACCTTTGTCCGAACATAAAGTGGTCCATGAACGACCGACAAAATCTGGATGGAACGAGACGACTCTCATCATCCCAGAACCCTATGCGTGGGAATATCAATAAGACCTTCGTGAGTCATGCTTAGACCACATGTTCACCCTAGTCATGGTCATTCCCTGACCCACATCCTAGGCCTATAGCCAGCTATCTTTGTATGCGTCTTTATTTTGGAATCTAGTCCTAGGACACTTTCCCGCTGCCCTTCGGCATCGGAAATATTAACGACTCCCACACAAGCCTCGTTTGGACCGCGGGAGGCACCCCCGGAATGGTCCTGACTCGATCTTGCACCGGGCTGACAAACTTATTGGTTTCCGATTAATCGAACATCTCCCATCCCTTCGAATAATAAATCTGTCGTGCCCCGGCATACATATGCTCCGATTTTCTCAGTGACGATTACGATTTCCTGAAGCCGGACGCTCGTCCGAATATCAAAATGGTCCCTTAAGTGACCGACATATTTTGAATGCTTGCTTCCCTAGACATAGGGCTTCCCGACTGATCCGAGACCGCCATCGGCTTGTTTCTCTCGATATAGTTTCTTGGCCTTGAGGCCCTGATTCCCGGCGATTAATCAAGGGTGTTCCCCTCTCCGAGGGGATGTAAATGACACCCGTGACCTTTATGGCACGGCGGGTTTTGGTCCCGACACGAACTACACAATCGTCTGATTAGTCAGATCGAGCGCACAATAAATTGTCACTTCGTGACTGGCACGCCCACGCACTTAAGAGACGAATCAACCTTCCGAATAGACTAACAACATAACAAGCGAATTTTAGTGCGTCCATAGCTGATTAACGGCATGTTGCCGTTATGTGTGATGATCTTGACCTGAGTCTTATGACTCAAGGATCGTTATGTCAGCAGGTCTAGTTGTTAGTCCTGAGTCTGGAGGCAGTCTGGTGTGCTGCCTTATGCTCTGTAGTACGTGTGACAGGTGCGTACTTAGCATGTCCGTACTTTGCTGTTTTGAGTCTTTGTGTCTAGTGAGCCTCCACTAGTCGTAGTCGTGTCGGCCCACCGGGGAGTGGTGACGGGGTGAGTTCTCAGTTGAGATAGTTTGTAGGCTGGTTGCCATGGGCCCTTTTGTCTTTCCGTGAGAGACCTACGGGAGGGGAAAACCAGCTAGAGGCCTGGCTCAAGACATTGAGCTTGTGTGTGCACACGTGGTCAGGGGCGTTGGACGAGCGTCGACGGGCGTGACCCTGACTAGTCACTCGTTACTATAGTTCCTTGGTGCTCAGTTTGGTGTCTCAGTTATCGCCGTTCTAGGCGAGTGGGAGACGCTTGAGGTGTAGTGTAAGATGTCAGTGGACGCATCTGGCTTTTCTTTTAGTGAGTAGTTGCTTCTATCATACGACACGATGACTTGTGGCTTTTGTGACTATTTTCCATCACTGTTGATGTGACTTGCCGGGTAGTTTGTGCTTGGCTTTACCTGAGGTTAGTGTAGCGTACATGACGGTGAGATCGTGTATGTATTGGTGCTTTAGATCGTGTGATCTTGAGTTAGACTTTTGTCTCGGTAGATGAACATGCACGACTGAGGTGTCGTGATGTGTCTTGGCTATGTAACCAAAGTCTTTCGTATCGGTTTAGTGATTCCCGACTATGTGTCTGGGGATTCGTGTTCTTACCGATAGGAGTAGCTTGCGGCTCAGTCGTGGCTCCTTCGACTTTCGTCATGCCGGTTGTTGCTTCTATTGTTGTTGTTGTTACTCCTGCTGTTACTGCTTTGCTATAGTTGTTTAGCACTACTGTTACCACTTTTGTTTCATGGTAGGTATCTGTGGGACCCTTACTGAGCAGTGAGATGAGGCTCACCCCTGACTTTTCAGGTGTAGTGGTTCTTCCTCGTGCTTTGGAGGCGGAGTGCATGGTTCCTAGTTGCCAGCGTTTGCCAGTGTCGGGCTTCCCCCGACTTGAGAGTACGTTCTCTTTCCTGTTGTACTGTACTTTAGTTGGATCGGACTCTATTAGTTTTAATTGTTAAAGAAAATGAAATTTTATTTTGCTATTTTAGGAATCATGGTCATAGTAATTAATTATTTACTGCTTTATCTAGAAGTTTAATATACTTCACACACTCCTTTTTATCCCTTCGGAGCTTTACCGCTCTTGGGAGGCCTCTCAGAATCCAAGTGGTATCTGGTTTACCCGGTATCCGGAGTCTGGGTTGTCACAGCCGGTATCAGAGCATGTGTTTGTGAAAGTACATGGAAATTCGAGATACCGTAGTGCTTAGAGTCCATAAGGTCCAGTACAGTCGGCAGCTGGCATAGGTTTTGTGATTGTTTACCGCTTTGCTTCTCCCATAAGAGCTTGTGTGCACTATGTTAGCACTGTAAAGATGGTTTTGATCTCGTCAGGATCTGATGAAGTGCCCTTCTTTCGTCATGGTGTTTGTCCAGGTTGTGCTGTGCTTTGCCAAATTTGTCGGCAGGCGTGAGTCTGTGGTGCAGTGTTCGAGATTTTTCCGTGGCTTGTTCAGGTGGCTGGTGGTATTATCGTTGTTGTGATGGCTGTGCATATTCTCCGAGGATATTAATGTTGTTTTGGCCATCCCAGCTTGAGGTTTGTTCAGCCCCTGAGGTGTTAAGGTTGTATTGAGGTGGTCGTTTGGATGCCTTAGTTGAGAGAGTGCTCGGGCGAACCTAGGATTTCCTTCCTGGTGAGCTGCTGTTAGTCGAGCTTGATCTTTCTCATCTTGTCTTGTGACATGTTTTCGAGGTAAGCTTTGAAAGTGCTGTCTCCGTGAAGCCTTTGTCCTGTGTCTACTTATGTGTGGACTATGTTAGTTCTGAACCTGGTCTGCTCTTGGTTCGATGGTGGCTTGGTTTTGGACCCAATTTTTGGAATTGGGGGCCATTGTGCACCGTGTTCGACATGCCGTGTTTGGTGACTGTTGTGCTGTGAAGGTTAAGTGATTATTTCGGGATGAGAGGATAAGCTGAGACTAGCGTTCTTCGTGGCTTGTGCTATGGCTCTTGGCACGTTGGTTTGCACTTTGGCGACTTGTGATCGGCTGTTAGCAGGATCAGTGCTCGAGGCGTGGTACATTACAGTTTTGTGAATTGCGATGGCGCCAAGAGGTGTGCTGAGATGCGGATGCCGAGTTGTTTCTCATGCCTATGTGCATGTTGTGTTGAGTGCACAGTGGAAGCGTGTGGGCTTATAACCCATGGGTCGAGGATCGTTTGGTTGGAAGATTCTGACTGGCCGAGAGGTTTGTTTCCTCGGTGTGACATCGTCTTGGCTATGTGTGCCTTGATGTTGTTGGTTACTGTGCCGTTGCTTGAGGCATTGTGGTTGTTGGCACTGGCATGTTTGAGAATTAGGGAAATCTGTTGGCGTATATGCTGGTCAAGTACCCTTTTCTTCTATATTTCTTGGAAGTTATGCTCTCGGGATGGATCGTGGTCCTAGAGATGCATTTTCCGAGAGGTGTTTGTGGGTCCTTGTTGGTAAGCTGCGAGCGGCTAGTACATTTTTAGCCATGTGTTCAACTGTAATTTTACCTGGATGTGACCCACCTTGTAGTTATGTCCCGTGGTTCTGTGTTGAGAACAGAGTCGGGAATTCTGCAGGTGTTGTTTGAGGTTGTGGTCAGCTTGGGAGGAGTTCCCTATGAGTCTGATTTGGCATTGTGTGGACCGAGATCTTGTCGATTGGTTTTGTTATACTCTCCTGTCGTGGTAGAGTTGGCCTATAACTCGAATCAGATGTAATGTCTGAGTGAGGACTGACTTGATTGTGTTGTGGTCCAGTGATGTCATTGGCATTCTACGTGCCAGTTTCATTTGTTGTTATGGCGCGGAAGCCAATGGTTGGAGCAGTCAGCTGAGAGGACTGCGTTTCCTTGTCTAGGCTGATGCTTGTGTTGTCTGCCGAGGCATGTGTTTTATCGGTGGCTGTTTCGTGGCATGGGTCGTGTCTCCTTACCTTGTGAGACGATAGCGATGATGTCCTGTTTCGGAGGTGCCGGACTTGTCTTCCTTTGTGTGCCATGCTCCTTCTGTGGATCGATGTGCCTTGAGATCAGGAGCATGTGCCTGTGATTGTGGTCTGATAGTGTCCCTCTGAATTGTGTTTTTCGAGAATTGTGTTATCGTGTTTTGTGTGTTTAAGATTTGGTTGGTGCTTGGAGAGCGTAGCGGGTTGTTCTTCTCTTTTCTCTTGTTAGCTCCTTAAATTTCGAGGATGAAATTTCTTAAGGAGGGGAGGCTATAATACCCTGAATTCTTCGGGACGGAATCGGAGCGCTTTCGGAGCGCTTTCGTGGGTCCTAAAATGTGTTTTACGATCCACTTGGGTTTTTCCTTTGTATAACATGCGGAATCCCGTGGAGAGTGAACCATTGAGTTTTGAGACTCCGGGACGCTATAGGTGCATTGTGCTCATTCCGAGGATTATAGAGACTATTTTTTCATATTTTTCTGAGTTTACAGAATTTCATGCAGAAAATCAGATTTTAGGAAAATTACTAATTTCCTATTTTCTTTTCTTTTTAACCCTTTCTCTCTCCTCTCTCTCCCCTCACGATCTCTCACTTCTCTCTCCTCTCTTCTCCTCTCCCCCGGGGTGTACGACCGTGGCAGAGCTGGATGAGGTGGTGACGGCGTGGAGCTGACCTGAGACGTGATGGAGCGGGTATCGGAGCGTGGCGTTGGCACGATCCCATTCGTGGATTCGAAGTCTGCGTGGGTTGTTCGTGTGATTGTTCTTGGCGTGGTTTGGCCGTTTCTTCACGTGAGATCTTTGGTGGAGGTAGGGGGATGGATACCCTACTCTTTTCCTGCATTCCCTCGCAGTTTGGAGCTGAACGGTGTGAGTTTGAGCGGGTTTTCTAGCTTTATGGGTGAAATCATGTTTCAGGGGTGTGAGCCGTGTTTGCCATTCCAGGTGATGGTTTTCACATTAAATGGTAAAATTTGAACCCCTGGCATGTTGGGATTCGTTTCCCGCCAGTTTAACTTCAATTGGTTGTGATTTGGGGCCGGTATGAGCCCGTTTTTCTATGTGACTCATTTTGGGTCGATTCGTGAGAATCGCTCGTTTCTTGCTGTTTTGAGGCTGGTTTGATCCCTTCCGGCTTGTGGAAGGTTGATATCGACTCTAGGGATGTTTCCCCGTCGTTTAGGAGTGATTGGGGCATGGAAAGACTAGGTTTTGTAAGGTATTGCAGATTTCGGGCAGCAGGCAGAACGTGGTTCAGCAGAAACCGCGTTCGACTCTCGACCTTGGTAGCGGTCAGTCGTGAACTACGACCACTTTTCGGGCTTTGTCGGTTCGACGTGTGTGGAAGTGGGAGAACGCGGTCGGCGTTCAACCGTGTCTGATGGCCGCGGTTTGCTTGAAACTACATCTACCTGTCTTCGTCTCCACCTACTTTGTCTTCTTCTAGACACGGTCTTTGGCGTACTACGTTTGGGATGCTCGCGGTCAACGCGTAACCACATTTGGACGATCGTGACTATCTTGGAAACCGCATCTATCTTCGAGTCGACTCCACTTCGTGAAGCGTCGACTCTGTCTTCTTCTCCTCTTTTTATGTGTTTTCTGTTCATAGGCCAAAAGTGGTTTGTCTGGAACCGCTACTGTGTAAATGCGGCTAGTCCTTACCCACGTCTGAGTGAGCGCAGCTTGTTGAGAACCGCGGCTGGTGTAACCATGGCTATCTCGCGACCGAGACTGCCTTCAGGGTGTTTTCTTCGCCGATATAGTTTCCGGTTGTTTTGGCTTCGACCCCTTGGTTAGCCCATTGTTCCGTGGATGTCTTGGACATGCTATGAGGGCTGTGACCGTGTTATAGGGTGTTCGAGAGTGCCACTATACCAAGCAGTGTTTCGTGTTATTTGGAGGATCATTATGGTTCCGATCAACTCGGTTGTGACCAGTGGTTGACACGTGACCTCGTGAGTGTCTCGTGTATCCTATGAGGATCGAGACCTAGTTTTGGATGCTTGGAGGTATCATCGTACCTCGATTTACGTGTCCTTGTTGTTTGAGGGCTTTGGTCATCCCTCATGTTCCGAGTTTTATGTTATGCGGAATTGTGAGTCCGATGAGCGGCCTAGGGGCCGAGGACTCATTATTGTTGTTATGGATTCGGCTATTCTATGTCGTCTTCCATAATGTGTTTTACCGTGATTTTGGCTTAGGGACTAGGCTGATTAACGGCGTGTTGACGTGATGTGCGATGATCTTGACCCGAGTCTTGTGACTCAAGGATCGTTGTGTCAGTAGGTCTAGTTGTTAGTCCTGAGTCTGGCGACAGTCTAGTGTGCTACCTTGTGCTCCGTAGTACGCGCGATAGGTGCTTGCCTAGCCTGTCCGTACTTCACTGTTTTGAGTCTCTGTGTCTAGTGAGCCTCCACTAGTCGTAGCCGTGTCGGCCCACCTGGGAGTGGTGGCGGGGTGAGTTCTCGGTTCAGACGGTTTGTAGGCTGGTTGCCGTGGGCCCCTTTGTCTTGCCGTGAGAGTCCTACGGGAGGGGAAAACCCGCTTGAGGCCTGGCTCAAGACATTGAGCTTGTGTATGCACACGTGGTCAGGGGCGTTGGACGAGTGCCGACGGGCGTGAGCCTGACTTGTCACTCATTACTGTAGTTCCTTGGTGGTTAGTTTGGTGTCTCTGTTACTACCATTCTAGGCGAGTAGGAGACGCTTGAGGCGTAGTGTAAGACGTCAGTGGACGCATCTGGCTTTTCTTCTAGTGAGGAGGTGCTTCTGTCACATGACACGATGACTTGTGGCTTTCGTGACTATTTTTCATCACTATTGATGTGACTTGCTGCGTAGTCTATGCTTGGCTTTACCCGAGGTCAGTGTACCGTACACGATGGTGAGATCGTGTATGTATTGGTGCTTTAGACCGTATGGTCTTGAGTTGTCTTTTGTCTCGGTAGACGAGCCTGCACGACTGAGGTGTCATGATGTGTCCTAGCTATGTAGCCAGAGTCTTTCGTATCGATTTAGTGATTCCCGACTATGTATCTGGGGATTCGTGTTCTTACCGATAAGAGTAGCTTGCGGCTCAGCCATGGTTCCTTCGAATTTCGTCATGGCGGCTATTACTTCCGTTGTTGTTATTGTTGTTAGTCCTGCTGTTACTGCTTTGCCATA
Source organism: Amorphophallus konjac (assembly GCA_022559845.1). NCBI lineage: Eukaryota > Viridiplantae > Streptophyta > Magnoliopsida > Alismatales > Araceae > Amorphophallus > Amorphophallus konjac. Next base: position 323,146,384 of record CM040123.1, on the reverse strand, counting down.
GTTATTTAGCACTGATGTTACCGCTTTTGTTTCATGTTAGGGATCTGTGGGACCCCCACTGAGCCAGTGAGACGAGGCTCACCCATGACTTTTCAGGTGTAGCTGTTCTTCCTCGTGCTTTGGAGGCACAGTGCGTGGTTCCTAGTTGCCAGTGTTTTCCAGTGTCGGGCTTCCCCCGACTTGAGAGTACGTTCTCTTTCATGTTGTACTGTACTTTAGTTAGACTGGACTCTGTTAGTTTTAATTGTTATAGAAAATGTAATTTTATTTTTGCTATTTTAGCAATACTGATCATATTAATTAATTCTTTACTACTTTATTTGGAAGTTCAATGTACTTCACACACTCTTTTTTATCCCTTTGGAGCTTTACTGCTCTTGGGAGGCCTCTCAGAATCCAAGTGGTATCGGGTTTACCCGGTATCCGGAGTCTAGGTCGTCACACCGGAGAACCATAGCCTGCGGTTTCTACACCTCTAAAGGGTTAACTATGGATTTAAAAAGGGGTTTAAGTGATAGTGGTGGAGGAACAATTGGTGGAGCAGGGGTGATGATGGGTAGGGGGATCTTAATGAGGGGTTTGTTCGGTGGAGACAACGTGGAAGTAGATGGGGTCTCGGATGGACGGTGAATAATGAGGGGTTTTGAGAGTATGGGTGGAGGTATGGTGGAGGTAGAAGGGGCCTCATATGGGTGGTGAATGATAAGGGGTTTCGAGGGTAGGGGTGAAGGTATGGTGGAGGTAGACGGTGAGGTAGATGGATGAGGGATGAGGAGAGATTTTGAAGGTGTAGGTGGGGGTGCAAAGGATTTTTGCTGATGGAGCGGGGAATTAGTGGTAGGAGTGCGGATGAGAGGGCATGATGGTTGTGGGAATGAAGAAGTCCTAGTTGCGGGTTATGACGTGGGGCGGGGAGAGAGAGGTGCTGCTCGGATGAGGCGAGGGGGTTGGCTAGAGATATGGTTAGTGGCGAGGACAGAAGTGCTTTCCGCATGCCAGCCCTGCCCTCTTCCAACTTCTTGGAAGGAGGAGATGGGGTTAACTTGTTGGTTGGGCTGGTGGTGCTCCGGGAGTGGGTTCTGGATTATGCCCATATTTGGCTGCTGTTGTTGGACCTGTTGAGGTTCTTGGAAGGAGGACATGGGGTTGAGTTGTTGGTTGGGATGGTGGTGCTCCGGGAGTGGGTTGTTGTTGTTGTTATTGTCTATGGAAGACACGGTATCTGGAGGTGTCGACATTCTCTAGATCCATACGGGTTTTTCCCTGGATAGAGTGAGTGCATTGGCGGCCATAAGAGAGCTGAACACGTCTGACAAGGTTTTCGGCAATGGTGGGTATTGAGCTCTTTTAGGACCAAGCGGCCTTCTTTGTTGTTGTGGAGGGCCATAGTTTCCAGGGGGTGGAACTTGATGGTACCGAGGAGGCGGCTGATATTGTTGCTGGGGATGAAAGGGCTGAGGCCTGTTGTTTTGGGGTGGAGGATGATAATGTTGCTGGTTTTGTCGGAATGGGAGTTGTGGTGTTTGTGGAGGCCTTGGATTGGCTAGCTGGTTGGGGCTGCCAACTGCACTCACTTGCTCATTCGTGACGACCCCTCCCGTCACTTTGCCCTGAACATTGACATTTGCTTTTCTCACCACCCTCGGCTTGGGTTGCTCGAACATGTGCATGAGAGGAGAGTCTTTTAACTGCGTTTGAATATAGCGGACTCTCTCATACAGCTCTTCCATAGTGGTGAGCTTGTTCATGGCCAAAATGTGTCTAAACTAGGGAGTGGCATTAGACACAATCATTTTGAGCTGTTCTGGCTCTGAGAGGGTATCTCTTACCCTTTCTACCAGGGACCTCCACCTATCAACATATTGGACAAAATCTTCATCCGGCCTCATCTTCTCGTCCACTAGATCAGTGATGGAAAGAGAGGGACCGACTCGATCCTGGTACTTCTGGAGGAATTTTCTTTGCACCACATCAAAATTTTCAGCCTCGCTCGGCTCTAGGGAATAGAACCATTCCAGCGCGGGGCCATCCAATCATCTCCTAAAAAGATATGCTAGGGATCTCTTATCATTCTGTCAGAAGGAGGACTCGTACATGAAGTCCTTGAGATGGATAAAAGAGTTGCCAGTGCCGTTGTACCTACGGTATGTAGGCCTCTCAGAAGGGCAGAGATGGAACACTGGGAGGACCGGAAAGGAGACCTCAAGAGTAGACTTTACGTCCACCATTTTCTTTAAATCCAGAAATTACTCATCCATTTTGTTTAGCTTAGTGAGGAGGGATTGGGTGAGCGCATCGGTTGGCGAGGGTGGCGCTTGCCATGGAGGAGGGCCAGGCCTGCTAGAAGCCTGAGAAGGGAACCTCAAACGATAGGGCTATTGTGGTCTACCAGTGGATAGACCTGGCTGAATTGGTGTTTGAGGAATGGCTGGAGTTTGAGATTGTGAAGGGAATCGGAAGGAAGGAGGCTGCTGACTCGCCTGCCCATGAGGTGTAGGAGAAAGAGCAGCCTGTGCTGGCTCTTGAATGGGAATGGTGGCCTGAGCCAGCTCCTGGGGAGAGGGAGAGACAGATTTACCCTTCAAAATGGCCTGAAGTGCCTGGAGCTGCTCAGGATTGAGCTGCATGGTGGCGAGAATGTTGTGTTAGATGGACGCAGTCTATCTCCACTGACTGTGGATCTAGAGGGGGGGTGAATAGATCAAATGCCTAATTAAAAGCTAGTATAAGCTCTAATGCGGAATATAGGCAAATAGCAGGTAAACCGAAAGAAGATGCACTAAGCAAAGGGTCGACCCATGCAGCCACACAGCATATCACTATCTCGAATGCTAGATATGAACATGAGCGATATAAGCTATGATGCTAAGTAAGGAAACCCATCGCACACAGTTCAAAGACAATCACACAAACACAATGCACCCAAGAATTTTAGGTGGTTCGGTCAAAGACCTACGTCCACCCCACACTCAACAGAGTATGGCTTACTGCTGCGCAGTACAGCTTGCGTCTGCTGGGCACTACATCATGAGGGCATCCCTTGCCCCTCCACATTTTCTCCGGACTCGGATTGTTCGTCGGCAAGCGCCATTATGTTAGTCATGTATTTTTGAGTCTAGTCATGTAATCTTCACATTTTCTTTGAGTCAATATCATGTAATTTTCCCTTTATTTGAGTCATGTACCTAGGTTAGTGAGTCATTTTCCTAAGTATTGTGTCATTAGGTTGGTTTGTTAGGCTATTGGGCCCAATTCATTGGGCTTGGCCCAAGGGCCCCCCTACCCCTTCGGTTATTTGTCATTGAGTCAAATGTCAGGGACTTTTGTAGAAATGTGGGTTTCCTATATATAGGACCCCATTCCCGTCATTTTGAACTAATAAACCATTGCATGAATATTGAAATCCAATTCCAAATCCCACTAGATCTCTCTCTCTCTCTCTCTCTCTCTCTCTCTCTCTCTCTCTCTCTCTTCCCCAACCCCAAAATTCAAAATTTTCTCTCTCCTCCCCATTCACCTCTCATTAAGACCCCTCCCCTTCCCCATACACTCATTTAACTCTCCCCCAACCCCAAGGTGGAATCCCCCAATCACTAGGCCACCCTCCAACCCCCAACTACCCTACCCACTTCCCCAAGCACCCTTCCCTCTCCCCCATACAACCCACCACTTCCCTAGGTCATTTGAATTCAAATCTCCCTTCCCTCCACAGCCCTAGGGCACCCCCAAGACCCCTCCCCTTGGTTAGGGTCGCACCCCCCTCTCTCTCTCATCTCCACCATTCTTCCTTGCTCCTCTCCATCATCTCTCAGCCCTAGTTCGCAGTTGAAGACCTGCAGAAGACCAGCAACTTGCAGCAGCGACTCTGACCACATCCCAGCGAGTTCGAAGACCCAAGAGCTATCCAAGGAAGCGTCTTCCTGTATTCTTCGCAATGGAAGTGGTTTCATCTTCATCCGAGCTGTGTGCTGCCCGGGAGCTCTGTTCTCCCACAACTGCACAGAGCTGCCCCTGCTGAGTACCAGAACCGGAGTAGAAGCTTCACCACGACGAACCTTGGAAGAATCAGTTCAAGAGCTCTTCTGAAAAGTTCTTCTTCGCCCTGTCTACTTTCAGAATCAAGAAGCAGAACTTCGATCGGCCTTCTTGATCCAGAGTTATCAATTTTCTCCCTCAGCTACGCGGGTCTGCTACCCACAGTCTACACAGACATGCCATCATTGTTCAGAGTCCCCTGGCCTTCTCCAGCATTGTTTGGCTTCCCCATCAGTTTTTCTGTGAAGAGGACTCATCCACGGTTCCAACGACTCTGACGGTGGTTCATTCCGAGTTCGGGAGCTGTCGGGGCATCCTCTGCAACCTACTGTTGGAAACCAGGAGCTGCCAATCCGAGACTCTGCCTCCCTGTTCGGGCCTCCACCCAGACCAGAATCGGCAATAGAAGAAATTAATAAAATTTGGAAGACTTCCCCGGCCTCCTACGAAGATTTTACAGGTGGTTTCGTCCCCGGCAAAATTCGGTAGCAGTTGAAGCAGTCAATTCTTCAGTCCCCTATCAGCACTCACAGAACTGGACAGATTCGGCATCAGCTTCTTCTCTTGTGTTTTCATCGCTTTCTCCCCTCCCCGCTTGGCCGGCTGATGGCCCCTCCCTGTGTGGAGGTAACTTTTGGTTGTAATACATTAACCCCCACCCCGAGATCCCCCCCCCCTGCATGGGGCGTAGTGCTGTACTCCTTTCAATTTCAGGTTGAAGCAACACCGACGCGGCGTACGGGTGCATACCCTCGCCTCCCCGCTCTCCCCCGTCTCCGGCCGGAGTCGGCGTCTTCACACCGGCTAGGTGAGCTCCTGAACATCTCTCATTGCTGTAATGGACTTGCTTAGCTTAGTATTGCTATAGTTACTCCGTCGGCGGTGAGAGAGTGTCCGATTTTAAATTGCCACCAAATTGAGTGACCACCGCGGGCGAGTTGTGAGAGCTTCCACTCAACCCACACCCTTGGTGTGTTGGCCACCCATTATTTGGGCTTCCCTTGGCCCATTTTGGGTCCGCAATAAGCTAGCCGACCCTTGGAGAACCAAGGTCCCGCCTCAGACCCTCTCCATCATCACCGAGTCGCCTTCGGGCACTAACGTGCGCCAAGCGAGTGAGTCGCTAGTGTGAGTCCGCTGCCTAACCCGAATGCTTGCATACTTAGGTCCAAGGTCGGTCTCACATCAATTGGTATCATCATCATAGCATCCTAGTTGGTCTCACATCAAGTGTATCAAAACATCTTCATCACATCATCATAGGTCTTAGGTCGGTTTTACATCAAGTGGTATCAGAGCAAGTTCACAACTTGTCTCTATCAAGTTGGTCCTAGGGCATGTCTATGCATTTAGAGTCTTCAAGTGCATCACTCTTGTCCCCTAGTATGGCTACCTCATATCGACCTTACCAATCGGCCCACTCCATAAGTCCAAGCCACCAAGAGATGCCTACCACTAACACCCATAACTTCCCTGGCCATGTCAACTACTTCATGAAAGCCTTGACCTATGCCAATGAGCGGCTTGATAACATATCGGGCCGACTCAACTAACTTGGAGAAAATAGGCCCGCCCCAAGGACAGACGATAGGATGGTCCCTTTCCCACTTCCCACCTTTGATGGAACCTCTCCTAGAGAATATTTAGATTGGGAAGCTACAATGGACCAATACTTCACTTGGTATCCTATGTCCGAGGATGAAAAGGCATGGGTTGCCAAAATACAACTTACCAAACAGGCAGAAACTTATTGGATGCAAATTGTCGGGCTAAAGGTACTTAGAAGGGAAACTCCCATCACCACTTGGAAGGACACGAAGGAGCAACTTAGGGTAAAATATATGTCCCCTTCCTACCCGGGTTACCAAAGCCCAAGGAGCACTCCCACTCCCTCAACCCCACCCGTCCAAAACCTCACCCCTAAAACCCAAGTATCTAAGGCCTCCACCTCCTCACCCAACCCCATAAGGTCCCCCACACCCCAACCAAAACCCCCTCCCCTAACCTACACTAGTCAAGCCCCTTTAACCCCCACCTCCACCCCAAACGATCCCAAGGGTAAGAGACCCTTAACCGGCCCGATTCCCTCCATAAGGACCACCACTCATCCAACCTTCACCACTCAAACCCAAGTGGACCCCATGACCACCCCTCCACCTAGGCACATAATGGCCATCACCCCCCAACCCAAAACCCCTCACCCAACCCACCTCCCGCTTCCTACACCAATATTTCCCCAACCTAGGCCTCCTCTACTTCCCCTTCCTATCAAAATCCAAGACCACCCTTGCCCACCACCCCAAGTGCACCATGCTCCAGCTATCACCAATTCTCCCGCATTAGACCTACCCAACCCATTAACACTAGGAATTGAAACCCACACACCCATCCACATGATATGATGAATGAAGATTTAGTCAGAAATGCACAAAACGGAGCTCTCTCAAGAAGAGAGATAGACACAAATGCAAGCAAAAGATGATGCATGCAACTAACGAAAATGAAAACAAAGGAAGATCAGGGTGAAGAAAAGCTTATATCAGTGCCGATGGCGGGCTTCGAGGAGGGCTTCGGCAGCATGAGGACGGCGTGAACGTGCGGTGGGAAGGGGTGGCCTTCTCTCTCGAGCATACGGGCACTCAAAAATCCGGCAGAACCTCCCCTTAAACACTCATGAGCTTAGAATCAATTTGGACAGCGTTGCCCCCTCCTCTCAAGGATTTCGATGCCCTTTGTTTCGTGGGAGGGGGTCCTCTATTTATAGGGGAAATTGGGAAGAACGTGTCCAGAAAAGGGGACGCGTTCATGTGAATGCGTCCAGATGATTAGGCACGTTATATAATTTAAAATTAATTTCTTTCATGAAGACCCGTTCACTACCTCAGACGCGTTCTTTAAACGCATCCAGGGTGGTAGACGCGTCCACTTTTTCCACAAACTCGGTGCTGAAAGGCACCGAAAGTGTCGAAAGCAAGAGGTTTTGGCGCCTAACTTTGACTTTTAAAGCCATGTCTGGTTAACAAGACATTTTCTTTCTAAATTGTCAAACAAAACGGCACAGTTGACGTCGAATCTTGACTAAAGAACGTGTCTTAGGAGGTTGACTCTTTTAAAATACGCGTCCAATATGGCAGACGCATCAAGAACATGCTTAATTTTTAAATTGGTTGAAGACGCGTCAGGATGGGCTGCCATGTTTTGAAGAAGGCGTCTGCCTAGGCCGCCGCGTTTAAGATAATCCCTGAAAAATTAATTTAAATTAAATTAAATTAAAAAAGAGAAAAATATCAAAAAATAGGAAAATTACTCAAATAACTCAAAAGTGAGAGCCACTTTGGGGCATCGTGGTGTAATATGAGATTTACTCAGTGTAATGTCAAAATGACATGTCTACAGCTATCCCGCCTTGGCATCTGCTTTGTAGAGGAATGACACGGAGTGGAACGGAATGAAGTGTAATGGAACGAAGCGAGAATGGACTAAAAAGTAGATGCCAAGATGTGATAAGACACGCTCTTAACATTACATGGTTTGGATTTTTTGGGAGTTTCAACGAAACAATCTTGAAGAAGGTTTTCTGAAATCGACGATTGTTTGGATGGTAAACAAACAAGGAAGGGAATAATGTGCGCTCAGGCACGACTAGGAAAAAGGGACCAATTTCCATGCGTGGAAGTACCTGGGGTCGTGAACCTATAGATTTCACCGTTGGAGAGCGGTTACCAGCCAATGTGGAAGTGCTACAGCCAAGTTGGGTCCAATGGAATAAAAGAAAGGGAATAGTTGAGGATAAATCCAAATAAGGGCCTTTTCCAGATAAACAACTCAAGGTAGCCCCATAAAAATTGAGTACTCAATTCGCAATGGAATATCTCATATCAGTTAAAATCAAAGTATAGTGGCTCTCACAATCGAATTAAGTGAATGATCTTCCACAATGATATCAAAGCTCTACATGAATGAATGCTGGGTTTAAAGAAAAAATTAAAACAAACTAAAATAGAAAATAGCCAAGGATTGTATTGTTGAGTTGTTAAGAATGGGACATGATACCAATTCTGTGAGCCGATATTGAGCCAGAGCCCGTTTATCCACGCACCGACTCATCAAATTGAACCATCGTCCCCAAACTGCCACAACTCAACGGCCTATCCGTACGACCCAAACTCCTCTGAAATCATCACTATTTTTGTTAGAGGGGAACTCAAATTTCAGATTCATTTAAGCCGCGAGGTCCTTGGCACACTCTAGTAATGTAGGTATCATATAGTAAAATGTATCACATGATGAGGATCGATCACCGGGTGATCAAAGGTGGGACAAGGTGGGACAGTGGAAGCCCTCTTTCTTCTTTTTTTTTGTCCTACACTCAAAGGTTAGTACAACAACTACAGAATATTTCATAAAAATAAAATCGCAATCAACTGTATAGCCAAGTAATGATTCGAAATGGTAGGAGAAAATACAACACAAGAAGAAGCACAACAATTTTTTGTTTGAAGACGCGTCTAGAATGAAAGACGCGGCCACATTGTCACCCCTTTTATTTTTTTCTTTTTTTGGTTTTTTTGGTTTTGTTTGTTTTCATTTGTTGTTTTGTTTGTTGAACGCATCTTCTGGGGAAGTCGCGTAAATGATTATACATGTATTTCTTTTTTCCTAAAAATTATTGACGCGTCCAGGGTGGTAGGCGCGTCCACTTTTTCCACAAACTCGACACCGAATGGCACCGAAAGGCACCAAAAGTGTCAAAAGCAAGAGGTTTCAATGCCTAACCTTGACTTTTAAAGCCACGTCTGGTTAGCAAGATGTTTTCTTTCTAAATTGTCAAACAAAATGGCCCAATTGGAGCTGAATCTTAACTAAAGAATGCGTCTTAGGAGGCTGACTCTTTTAAAATACGCATCCAACATGGCAGAAGCACCAAGAACATGCTTAATTTTTAAATTGGTTGAGGACGCGTAAGGATGGGCTGCCATGTTTTGAAGAAGGCATCTGCCTAGGCCACTGCGTTTAAGATAATCCTCAAAAAATTAAATTAAATTAAATTTAAAAAGGGGAAATTGTTAAAAAATAGGAAAATTACTCAAATAACTTAAAAGTGAGAGCCACTTTAGGGCATCGTGGTGTAATATGAGATTTACTTAGTGTAATGTTAAAAATGGCATGTCTACAGCTGTCCCGTCTTGGCGTCTGCTTTGTGGGAGAATGACACATAGTGGAACGGAATGAAGTGTAATGGAACGAAGTAAGAATGGACTAAAAAGTAGATGCCAAGGTGTTATGAGACACGCTCTTAACATTACATGGTTTGGATTTTTCGGGAGTTTCAACAGAAAAATCTTGAAGAAGGTTTTTCAAAATCGACGATTGTTTGGATGGTAAACAAACAAGGAACGGAATAATGTGCGCTCAGGCACGACTAGAAAAAAGGGACCAACTTCCTTGCGTGGAAGTACCTGGGATCGTGAAACTACAGGTTTCACTATTGGGGAGTAGTTACTAGCCAATGTGAAAGTACTACGGCCAAGGTGGGTCCAATCGAATAAAAGAAAGGGAATAGTTGAGGATAAATCCAAACAAGGGTCTTTTCCAAAGAAACAACTCAAGATAGCCCCAAGGAAACTGAGTACTCAATTAAGAATGGAATATATCATATCAGTTAAAATCAAAGTATAGTGGCTCTCACAATCGAATTAAGTGAATGATCTTCCACAACGATATCAAAGCTCTACATGAATGCATGTTGGGTTTAAAGGAAAAATTAAAACAAACTAAAATAGAAAATAGCTAAGGATAATATTGTTAAGTTGTTAAGAATGGGTCAGGATACCAATTCTGTGAGTCGATACTGAGCCGTGGCCCGTTTATCCACGCACCGACTCACAAAATGGAACCATTGTCCCCAAACTAGCACAACTCAATGGCCTATCCATACGACCCAAACTCCTCTGAAATCATCACTGTTTTTGTTAGAGGGGAACTCAAATTTCAGATTCATTTAAGCCGCGAGGTCCTTGGCATACTCTAGTAATGTAAGTATCATATAGTAAAATGCATGACATGATGAGAATCGATCACCGTGGTGACCAAAGGTGGGACAATGGAAGCCCTCTTTCTTTCTTTTTGTCTTGCACTTAAAGGTTAGTACAACAAGTATAGAATATTTCATAAAAACAAAATCGCAATCAACTGTATAGCCAAGCAATGATTCGAAGTGGCAGGAGGAAACACAACTGATGCGGGACGGACACGGGAGATGACACTATATGGTGCCACCCTCAGACTCTAGATGAAGACACGACCAGCAACACACACCAGGGAGACACTAAGCCCGACACTACGAGCTCCTAGTGGGGAAACGTTGCTAACAGAAGTGGAAGCTCACTCGTTGTCCCAAGCGAGGGAAAGCGCGGACCGTGCGCGGTTAGGAAACCGGCGGAGGTCAAGGGTAGTCCGACTCAACTTCCGGACTCGGATCGAGTCGCGGGACGGGTCACTCTCACTCTCACAGCGGTGACATGGACACACGGGCTAGTACCTACACTCTCGACAGCGGCCTAAGACCATATACTAGCAAAGCAATGTAACGCCAATGAGTTAAGACCTTTACCTCCACGCACCCGGCGTGGCGAAGACACCCCGGCTGACTTACGGGCCCCCGGTTAACATAATTCACAGCGGTACAAAGGGATTCGACCCACTCCAAGCAGGGAGGTAAAAGGTCACATGTGGGCCCCGGGGATCACGCAAATCAGGTTGACGGGCAGCATCTTGATGTCATCTCAACGCGCCGAACTCCGCGTTCTCGTGCTTTCCAGACGGTGAAATCAATGGGTCGTGGGGCCCACACGTTGTCCTGTCCTTCGGGTCTGGCGGGGTGGGTCCCACTGTAATGGGGACCCCTGGCAGCATGCTTCCCTGGATGGCGGTCAGCCGGTGACACTCACCGGAGGCCGGGTGCCCCGGTTCCCAAGTGGAGAGGATGTTGTCCACGAGCTGATGTTGCTGTTTCAGCAGCGCGCGCTCCGGCGAAAACGGCTGCTGCGATCAGCCCTGTCGCCGGAATGCGACGAAACCAGCGCCGTTGGAAAGAGGATTCGAAATCCTTCAATCTAGGGTCAGTGGACTCTTCTGAACCTACGCGGACCTGGGCTTTAACTATTTTTCAATTCTCTGCTCCATAGCTCCCGAAATCTCAGATCAGCATATCAGTTTCCTGTAAATGGCCATTGACCGCCTACGTACAGTTGGATTCAGACTTCGAGCTCATCTTAAAAGTTGTAGGTAATCAAACCACGGAACTGGGACTATTTTTAGAATTTGATTTGTAGGTGGCTGTGATTTGTTATGATATTTGGGGTGACTGGTGGTCGGATCGGGGAACAGGTGGACAGAACTGTAGATGGGTGTGAGAACGATTTTTAGAAAATATGAGATGGGCGAAGCAAAAATTGAGAAACATTATAGATGAAGGGGTGGATGGATGGAACCCCCAGTAAAATTGGGCGAACTAAAAAAAATCAAAAAGTGGATCTAAGACATGAAACTCAGGACGGAGGTGAACCTGGACAGAACTCTGGCAGAACCGAAATGGAAGAGTGGACAAAAATCAAAAAAATGGAAACGTGATCTGAATGCTGGCCTGATTTTTGTGGGTGGAGAGGAACATCCCAGGAACAACTCCTCCAAATTTGGTAGCCAAATGAGCTCAGGGAAGACCTGTGAATTTTGAACAAGCTGTTGTGGTACTACGCAGGCAGAACTCCGTTGATGGCGATGGCGGTGCGGTGGCGGCTCGTGGCGGCGGCGACCGGAACTAATAGGGTGGAGTCACACCACCAAGAAGCAACCTTCACAGCTGCAAGGGGGAGAGGGAGAGAGGAAGGGGGCGGCCTAGGCCATGCTCCAACAATTTTCAAGTTCAAAATGGCATTAATTCAAGAAAATGGTAATTACATGCCTTATATGTGACTCCCACCAAACTCATCCTTCACTGTTGGATCTAGGGGTTGGGGATGGATGGCTAGGATGGAGTTTGATCAAAATACAACAAAAATATTAAACAAAAGGGGAGGGGGGCGCACCTTGACCAAGGAGGGTCAAGGGGGGGACATGGTAGGTGGGGTTGGTGGCCTCCCATGTGGACTTTTCAAGTCCATTGTCCCCCTCCCTTGGCCCAACCTTCTAGAAGCCTCCATGGAGGGTTGACTGACCCCACAGGGGCCCTAGAGCTGAGGTGGCCCAATGGGAGTGGAGTGGGGGCCCGTGGGACCCAAGGATCCCCATTTTGCACATAAGCCCCTCGAACTATCTAAATTACACACTGACGAAAAGGAAATAAAATACATTACACACAAATAAAAATCCCCAAAAAATATGATAAATGATATGACTCAGTGGGGAACCTCCAGACTGTCTCCGAGCCATAGGGATGCTGAGGTGGCTCGAGTCGTGCTCCTCGTGCGGTACCGGTGGCTCGCCGGCTCGTGTCTCGCATGCGCTCGGGTGTCCGCACCAATTCTCCCCGGGTGGGAGAAACTCGACCCTGTCGAGTAAGGGTCTGCATCGCTCCGGTATCGCTCCAGAAGATCCGGATCAATCCGCTGCAACTCTCCATGTGTGATCCATGTGTCCTCAGTAGCGGGCCGTCCTCTCCATCGCACTAGGTAGCGCGGGTAAGATCCACTCCTGGTAACTGTCACTTGCTCGTCCAGTATACGATCTATATGCTCACGCTGCCGTGAAAAAGGGGCTGGAGGTGGAAGTGGACACTCAGGTGTGGGATCACTCTCAAGGGGAGGAGATGGCTCAAAAGGCTCACTAGGGATCACCGCTGGGTCCCTATATGCAACAAGATCCGATACATTGAAGGTAGAGCTTATACCATATTCCTCGGGCAGGTCCACAACATACGCATTGGATCCAACGCGTTTCAACACTCTAAAGGGACCGGCTCCGCGAGCTTGCAACTTCTTAACGGTTCCAGAGGGAAACCGTTCAGGTCTTACCCTGATCATGACGTATTCGCCCTCGTGGAACTCTCGGTGGTGTCGGTGGGCATCGGCTAACTCCTTGTACCGTGCATTGCTGGCCTCAATGTGACGACGGATGTCGTCATGCAAACTCCTAACATGCCTAGCAAACGACTCGGCCGACTCCGACACTCTAGCATGGATAGGCATGGGGACAAGGTCAACGGGTTTCCTAGGCCTACGACCTGTGACAATCTCAAATGGACTCATGCCGGTAGACCTATTCACCGAATCATTGTATGCAAACTCAGCCATGGGTAAAATGAGATCCCAATCCCCAATGCGGTCCCTGACTAGACACCTCAAAAGATCTCCCAGACTCCTATTGACTACCTCGGTCTGACCATCTGTCTGGGGATGATATGCAGTAGAAAACTTGAGGTGAGTACCCATCATATGCCATAGTGTCTTCCAAAAATAGGAAGTGAATCTAACATCACGGTCAGACACTATAGTGCGAGGCAACCCGAACTTGCACACCACATGCGTAAGGAAAAGGCGGGCTACCCTCGAAGCATCCGAAGTCTTCGAGCAAGGAATAAAGAGGGCCATCTTCGAGAAACGGTCAACCACCACATAGACCGAATCATGCTTCCTGGAGGTACGTGGCAATCCCAAAACAAAGTCCATGCTAACATCCTGCCACGGGGCATCAGGCACGGGAAGAGGCGTATAAAGGCCCGAGCTTTGCTTCTTCATCTTGGCCGTAGCACATGTACGGCACTGAGCCACGATGTTAGCAACATCGCGCTTCAAGCTCGGCCAATAAAATCGATGCTCTACTGCCTCGATAGTCTTGTTCCGACCAAAGTGGCCGGCTAGACCTCCCGCATGTAGTTCCCACACTAAGAAATCTCGAACCGAAGTTCGGGGAACACATAGCCTGCTACCTCGAAAGAGGTAACCCTCCTGAAGCACATACTCATCAAGGTCTCTCGAGGGTCCGGCCTGGAGAGTGGTAAAAATCTGACCGAAGTCAGGACAATCAACATAGGCCTCCTTCATCTTCTCTAACCCTATGACCTCGGCACTCATGGTGGTAAGCAAACATGCTCGCCGACTCAAGGCATCAGCCACCTTGTTCTCCACTCCAGCCTTATGTTTAAGCACAAAGGTGAACTGCTGGAGATACTCGACCCAACGACTATGACGCGAGTTAAGCTTCTTTTGGGAGTGGAGGTACCTCAATGCCTCGTGATCGGAGTATAGGAAAAACTCCTGATGTAAAAGATAGTGCCTCCAATGCCTAAGAGCCTGAACAACTGCGTAGAATTCTTTATCATACGTGGAATATCGCAGTTTCGCGTCATTCAGCTTCTCGCTGAAATATGCGATCGGGTGGGACTCCTGACTCAAAACTCCTCCAATCCAACACCCGACGCATCACAAGAGACCTCAAACACCTTCGAGAAATCAGGCAGTCGAAGGATAGGTGTCTGGGTCATGCGCTCCTTGATGTCCTTGAAGGCGGCAGATGCGGCCTTCGTCCATACAAATGTGCCCTTCCGGATGCAATCCGTGATCGGGGCGGTGACGGAGCTAAATCCGCGGATGAAGCGACGGTAGAACGTCGCAAGGCCATGAAAGCTGCGGACATCATGAACCGTACGGGGTTCCGGCCACTCAACAATGGCCCGGACCTTCTCCGGATCGGCGGAGACCCCAGTACTAGACACGATAAAACCCAAGAAGGTAAGCTGAGGTGTCATGAAGGCACACTTCTGTGGGTTCGCAAACAGCTGCTCTCGCCGAAGAAGTAGACAGACCTGCCGAAGGTGGTCTAAGTGGTCCCCTGTGGTGCGGCTATAGATAAGGATATCATCAAAATACACCACTACAAAGACTCCAATGAAAGGTCGAAGGACCTGAGTCATGAGCCGCATGAAAGTGCTAGGGGCATTGGTCAACCCAAAAGGCATGACCAACCACTCATATAGACCGTCCTTGGTCTTAAATGCGGTCTTCCACTCATCACCTGGCCTAATCCTCACCTGATGGTAGCCACTCTTAAGATCGATCTTCGAAAAGATAGTGGCACCTGCCATCATGTCCAGCATGTCATCAAGGCGGGGAATAGGGAACCTGTACTTCACGGTGATCTTGTTGATGGCACGACTATCAATGCACATTCTCCACGTGCCATCCTTCTTCGGGGCGAGTAATGCGGGTACAGCACATGGACTCATGCTGTCCCGAACAGACCCTCTCTGCACTAACTCATCGACCTGCCGTTTAAGCTCGGCATGCTCCGTGGGACTCATGCGATAATGAGGAAGGTTGGGCAAAGAAGAGCCCGGAACAAGGTCGATGGCATGCTGAATATCCCGCATAGGTGGGAGTCCCTCGGGAAGCTCATCGGGAAAGACATCAGCATACTCCTGCAGAATGGGAACAACCTCGGGTGGGAGCTCACCCTCGGAGTCCCGCTCCACCTCTCGGACCGTAATGGCAAACACCGGACAGCCCTGACTAAGCTCCTGCTCCATCTCCCGGGAGCTAATCATCATCAATCTCCTCGTCGAGGGCTCTCCTGGGCCAGAGGTAACGGTCATAGCCCGAGCTGGGGATGGGGTACTAGGCCCGGGAATGGAAGGCTTCGGAGTACTAGGGCCAGTAGGACCCCTGACTGATGGGCTCCTGGGCCGAACGGGTTGGAGGGTGACCCGCTGGCCAGCGTGGTCGAAGGTACAGGTGTTCGACCGGCCATGGAGCGTGGCATCCCGGTCGAATAACCACGGCCTACCAAGAATGATACTGCCCACTTCCATGGGGAGAACATCACACCAGATCTCGTCACGGTAGGAGTGGAGCTGCAGCGGGACCAAGCACCGTAGCCTGACCGAAATGGAAGTGGTATCCACCCATGATACCTGATAGGGGCAAGGGTGGTCTACGGGTGTGAGACCAAGACGAGTGACAGCGTTCGTGGAGATTGCATTGATACAACTCCCGCTATCGATGACCACCTTGCAAATTTGCTTTCCCAGCCTACAGAATACATGAAGGATAGTAGTCCGTCGCCAGTCATCACTGACCTGTGGCTGGGTGAGGATACATCTGACGACCCCCACGTGGGTATCGTCCGAATGCTGGGCATCCTGGGCCTCACCTCCCATCTCATAGTACTCGTCAGCTAGCTCTTCATCGGCCTCATAGCTGACTAACTCGAGGCCCGTAGGGGTGGTATCCTCGGCCTGTGTGTCCCCAATGTGAAGAGATGGGCGGGTGGGACACTGGTTGGCGAAATGGCCAAACCCATTGCAGCGATAACACTGCTGCCGTGATCCACTAGGCTCCCCAATCATAGGTCCTTTACCTTTATCCTCCCGACGGATAGGAGGCGTAGGCAACAAAGGACGTGCAGGAGGTACGGGTGCCGGTGGACGGGCTATGGGTGGGGCTGTAAGATGCTGGGGATGAGGAAGGTCCCTCGGGGGTGGAGGACGAGGCCTAGGAGCAAACGGCTCGGGACGAGCGGGCTCCTGAGGTCGAGCCATGGGGGCCCTCGGATACGTGCCAGATGAGCCACGGGGCTCGACACTACGAAGGGGAAAAGAGCCCAACCGATGGGGTGACTCGAACTCGGCCTCGAATTGCTCCAATTCGAGAGCTATCTGATATGCCTACTCCAAAGTGGTTGCATTGCGGTGAAAGAGTTCATATTGATAATTGGGCCGCAAACCTCTTCGAAAGCGGGATATAGTCATAGTGCTCTCTTCCGTGACCCCACACCGTAAGTAATACTCATCGAACTCGGCGGTGTACTCGGTCACGGATCGGTTCCCTTGGGAGATGCTTTGCCACTTTTCTATGAGACGTTGACGATATGAGGCGGGAAGGTACTTCTCCCTCAACTTGGTTTTCATATCATCCCAAGTACTGATCTGGGGTTGATGTCGCTGGTTGAGCAGGCTCTCCACATTGATCCAATAAGTTTGAGCCTGCCCTTGCAGCTTCATCTTCGCGTATCGGACTCTTCGGTGGTCCGTCACCTCAAACCACTCGAAGTACCGGTCCATGCCGGCCTCCCAATCTAAATACACCCGAGGGTCCAAGGACCCACTAAAAGTGGGAGGGTCCGCACGCACGCCCCTAAGAATGCGGTCGTCCCCTTCGTCATCACGATTCCGTCATTGATGACGGCGACCGTTACCCCCTTGATCATTATCAGATGCATAATCATCCACCACATGCACCTGTTGAACCCCAACATTCTCCGCCTGAGCTCTTGGTACAGCAGGTTGCTAAACCGGCTCCTGTTGGCCATTCGTCGGCGCGGGTTGCGCCGCTACTGGGCCCCTCTCGAGGATGGCAATCCTCCCAACTAAGCCCTGGATGGACTGATCTGAACTCTCTACCCGATCCTCGAGGGCTTTCATCCGCCCTTCTAGACGCGTTCCTATGCCATCCATACGCGTACTAAGGCCATCCATACGCATGTCAAGACGTTCCATAATGGCTCGGAACATCTCGACCGTCGAGGACTCATCGGAGCTACGGGCCCGGGAGTCCGCCATAGGTGGTGGTGGCGAGTATTGGGTACCTCGACGGTTGGGCATGCAACTAACACACGACCTAGAAGACACCGACTAATGCAAACACTCACTAAATGATGCACTTAGACCTAAACCAATATCCGGTACGTGGCGGAGTTAATCGATCCGAAGATCACTCCCGCAAGTGTGCGGCCTTCCCGATAGGCGTAGCCTAACGTTCGGACAACACCTCTTAATATACCGAGCTATTGGGTGAAATGCAATTTAAAAACACTTTTTTTTTGTTGTTTTGAAATGATGATCCTAGACTCGACTTATACTATGCAAGACATATGCAACGACTACCCTAGACTCGACTCGCTCTGATACCAAACTGATGCGGGACGGACACGGGAGACGACACTATATGGTGCCACCCTCGGACTCTAGATGAAGACACGACCAGCAACACACACCAGGGAGACACTAAGCCCGACACTACGAGCTCCTAGTGGTGAAAAGACGCTAACAGAAGTGGAAGCTCACTCGTCGTCCCAAGCGAGGGAAAGCGCGGACCGTGCGCGGTTAAGGAACCGGCGAAGGTCAAGGGTAGTCCGACTCAACTTCCAGACTCGGATCGAGTCGCGGGACGGGTCACTCTCACTCTCACAGCTGTGACATGGACACACGGGCTAGTACCTACACTCTCGGCAGCGGCCTAAGACCATATACTAGCTAAGTAATGTAACGCCAAGGAGTTAAGACCTTTACCTCCACGCACCCGGCGTGGCGAAGACACCCCGGCTGACTTACGGGCCCCCGGTTAACATAATTCACAGCGGTACAAAGGGATTCGACCCACTCCACGCAGGGAGGTAAAAGGTCACATGTGGGCCCCGGGGATCACGCAAATCAGGTTGACGGGCAGCATCTTGATGTCGTCTCGACGCGCCGAACTCCGCATTCTCGTGCTTTCCGGACGGCAAAATCAATGGGCCATGGGGCCCACACGCTGTCCTATCCTCCGGGTCTGGCGGGGTGGGTCCCACTGTAATGGGGACCCCTGACAGCACGCTTCCCTGGACGGCGGTCAGCCGGCGACACTCACCGGAGGCTGGGTGCCCCGGTTCCCAAGTGGAGAGGATGCTGTCCACGAGCTGATGTTGCTGTTTCAACAGCGCTCGCTCCGGCGAAAACGGCCGCTGCGATCAGCCCCATCACCGGAATGCGACGAAACTAGCGCCGTTGGAAAGAGGATTCGAAATCCTTCAATCTAGGGTCAGTGGACTCTTCTGAACCTACGCGGACCTGGGCTTTAACTATTTTTCAATTCTCTGCTCCACAGCTCCTGAAATCTCAGATCAGCATATTAGTTTCCTGTAAATGGCCATTGACCGCCTACGTACAGTTAGATTAAGACTTCGAGCTCATCTTAAAAGTTGTAGGTAATCAAACCATGGAACTGGGACTATTTTTAGAATTTGATTTGTAGGTGGCTACGATTTGTTATGATTTTTGGGGTGACTGGTGGTTGGATCTGGGAACAGGTGGACAGAACTGTAGATGGGTCTGAGAACGATTTTTAGAAAATATGAGATGGGCGAAGAAAAAATTGAGAAACATTATAGATGAAGGGGTGGATGGATGGAACCCCCAGTAAAATTGGGCGAACTAACAAAAATCAAAAAGTGGATCTAAGACATAAAACTCAGGACGGAGGTGAACCTGGACAGAACTCTGGCAGAACCGAAATGGAAGAGTGGAAGAAAATCAAAAAAATGGAAACGTGATCTGAATGCTGGCCTGATTTTTGTGGGTGGAGAGGAACATCCCAGGAACAACTCCTCCAAATTTGGTAGCCAAATGAGCTCGAGGAAGACCTGTGAATTTCGAACAAGCTGTTGTGATACTGCGCAGACAGAACTCCGTTGATGGCGATGGCGGTGCGGTGGCGGCTCGTGGCGGCGGCGACCGGAACTGATAGGGTGGAGTCACACCACCAAGAAGCAACCTTCACAGCTGCAAGGGGGAGAGGGAGAGAGGAAGGGGGCGGCCTAGGCCATGCTCCAACAATTTTCAAGTTCAAAATGGCATTAATTCAAGAAAATGGTAATTACATGCCTTATATATGACTCCCACCAAACTCATCCTCCACCGTTGGATCTAGGGGTTGGGGATGGATGGCTAGGATGGAGTTTGATCAAAATACAACAAAAATATTAAACAAAAGGGGAGGGGGGCGCACCTTGACCAAGGAGGGTCAAGGGGGGGACATGGTAGGTGGGGTTGGTGGCCTCCCATGTGGACTTTTCAAGTCCATTGTCCCCCTCCCTTGGCCCACCCTTCTAGAAGCCTCAATGGAGGGTTGACTTACCCCACAGGGGCCCTAGAGCTGAGGTGGCCCAATGGGAGTGGAGTGGGGGCCCGTGGGACCCAAGGATCCCCATTTTGCACATAAGCCCCTCGAACTATCTAAATTACACACTGACGAAAAAGAAATAAAATACATTACACACAAATAAAAATCCCCAAAAAATATGATAAATGCTATGACTCAGTGGGGAACCTCCAGACTATCTCCGAGCCATAGGGATGCTGAGGTGGCTCGAGTCGTGCTCCTCGTGCGGTACCGGTGTCTCGCCGGCTCGTGTCTCGCATGCTCGCATGGCAGGAGGAAACACAACACAAGAAGAAGCACACCATTATTTTTTTAAGACACATCTAGAACGAAAGACGTGGCCACATTTTTATCCCCTTTTTTTCTTTTGTTTCTTTTGTTTTGTTATTTTGTTTGTTGAATGCGTCTTCCGGGGAAGACGTGTAAACGATTATACACGTATTTCTTTTTTCCTAAAAATTATTGATGCGCCCAGGGTGGTAGACGCGTCCACTTTTTCCACAAACTCGATGCCGAAAGGCACCAAAGGTGTCGAAAGCAAGAGGTTTCGGCGCCTAACCTTGACTTTTAAAGTCACGTCTGGTTAACAAGACGTTTTCTTTCTAAATTGTCAAACAAAACAGCACAGTTGGCGCCGAATCTTGACTAAAGAACGCGTCTTAGGCGGCTGACTCTTTTAAAATACGCGTCCAGTATGGATGTGTTGACACCTTGAAAATGAGCAAAGGGGGAAACAAAATTGAAAAGAAGATTAGACTAACAGTGAAAAATTAATGGTAAAGCTTGTCAACCATCTACCTGGCTGAAGCCTTTTCTGGGCAAGCTGATTTCCGATTTCGTTGTCAGCCAGACGGCGACACTGATGAAATAGCAGTCACTTGACTGATGAGACCTCCTATCACGCTTTAACAAGAGCTATATTACTGCCTCGTCCGGAAGTCTACAGGTGACGATGCTGATGAAATCCCAGTCCACTGACTGATGAAGGTCTCCATAATCCCACTAAGACCCGGGTCCACCAACAAAAGGCCTACTGCGGTTCTGGTATATTCAGGGAGACAGCAGGTCCATCTGAAGCCTTAAAAAAGGCCCTAAATGGGCCTATGAGATGGGCTCACGAAGGTGGCGCCGGGATACTCTACAGATGTCTAGCGCGCCGGGAGCTGCTGCACTCGATAGAGGCGCGCCGTGAAGATGAAAAGTCACGCCGACTTCCATCTGCCGAGAGGTGAGGAGGGGCTGGATCTATATAAACCCACTCACTCAGAGAAGAAAAAGAGGAGGAGGAGGTGAGAGCGAAAAGGGCCGGAAACCTCATCCAGAAAGAAAGAGAAAAAAAAAGAATAGAACGAGAGGAAAGAGACCAACAGAGAGAGAGAGAGGCTCCTCCGCTGAGAAAGGAAAGAAGAGATCAACCCGAAGAAAAAGGGAGAAGAAGCTCCAGGTGGGCAGGCAGCTGGGGAGGGAGAGGAGTCAATGCTCCGCCCTCCCCCATGTTTCTTTTCTTTTCTCTCTATGCATTCCTATGAGTTTCATCACGATTCATCGGATGTAACTGGGATATCCCGGCCTCTGTTTTATCTCCTTTCCCTCACTCCCTCCTTGTGATTGGTGTGAGTCTTGGAATGATGTAATGAAATGAAATGCTACAATGGCCCGTTTGGGTGCCGGGTGATTGAAATATCTGCCATCTACCTCTCCGTCTGCCTGCTGTTGTTTCTCCGAAGCTCCGTTGCCATCCCTCTATGTCTTCTTTTAAATTCCGTAACATGTTATCCCCCTCCCCAGCCTGATTATTAGTCTGTCGCTTCGTTTAGTTTTCAGATGTCTGCTGTGCTTATTCCAGAGCCAGGGACAGACCATCCCTTGGCCCTTGGAACAAAGCGAAGCTATATAATGACCACTATTTATGAGACTCTGGGGTTTCAGATGCTTTCGCTCTAACTGCTAACATTATCGAAGTCATTCCTGGGCCAGAGACAACCATCTCTTGGCTCCCAGGGTGACGAAGGATAACATCAAATTGTCCCTGGGACTCTGCGTAATAATGGTGACAAGGATCCTCTGGACCCCGATCTTCCCTAATTCATCTTCGATCCTGGCCTTCCTTTGGAACCTAAACCTAATCCAGTTCCAATCTGATGAACTGATTCACTTTGGCCCCACAGAACCCATCTACCTTGGCCTGAATCATCAAGAAACCCAAAAACAAGGCTCCGAAAACCATTCAAAACCATCTCGGCGCCATCTCTTATACATCCCGACGCCACGAACAGTAGAATAGGTAAATAGTTCTCGGCGCAAGCCTTCTTGCGCCGAGAACCCCATCTCCTGGGCGCGCCGAGAACCTATCTCCTGGGCGCGCCGAGAACCCATCTCTTTGGCGCGCCGGGAACCCCCTTTCCACCTTGCCTTCACGCCGGGAATCCCATCCAACTTGAGTTGCGCCGAGAATCTACCCTGCCGACCAATTGAGCCTCCAATAGCTTGATCAGACCCACTCAGAGACGCCCATGAGTCACCAGACCTGTTCCAGGGATAGATTCGAAGGGAGTCAGACTTCCTTTATGTCCTGCTGTCCTGCATCGGATTCGGGGATAACCCCTTTAGCTCGGGAGGTTTCTGCCACTGCATGAGTTCCACCGGCTTCCTTAAGGGAAAATCGAACGTTGCCCCCATGGCAGACATATGCAGTTCTGGAGGTCCGGCCTCTCTTTCTCTCGGCTCTCATCCCGGCACTCCGTGGATGATAGCCTATTTCCCCCTGGGCATAATCCAGATTAAGGGGAGATGCTGCCGAAATATCGATTGATGCTTTAACCCCGACAAGCCCCGGGAAACGTGTATCATACGCCTCCCGTCTGGTTCAATTCGTCGGGGGATACAAATACTTCGAGGCCCTTGGCCGGATGAGAAACGTGAAAGGGGACATGTCTCCGATGATCGTCCAGGCCCCGCCCCGCCACTGCTTGGACGGTGTCCTGTTTCTGCCCGGTACGACCCACACAAAGGGGTCATGCTGATTTAATAATTTGTCGTTTATTCAATTACCTTCTTAGAATAACGAGAACTTCAATGTTATGCACCATCATTTTCAACCGCCCCAAGTGGCCTCCTATTTTGGCGTTTAATCAAGGGTTGTCCTTCTTAGGAAGGGCGTAATTAACGTCATAGCCTCTATGGTATGACGAACTTCGGGTCCCGACTCGGACTTCACAATCGACCGACCAAGTCAAGTCGAGCGCATAATAAAAATTGTCACTCTAGTGACTGGCACGCCTAATAAATCAAACCCAATGGAGCATTCCAAGACGGAAAAGAATCCGCGTCCACAAGTCTGGCACGCCCGGTGGGATAACATTGGTATATCGGGAAAGATCTTCTTGAAGTTAGCATCTGTAGCCTACAAAGGGGTCAACATATGGCCTAATACATAAAAGAATCCTTTCTATCCGGGACCCAGTTACCCGGATAGGCCGGATAAAGGCAAGAGACCTCAGCAGTCAGTATCTGTAGCCTACAAGCAGAATGAGAAAGAGGAGGATAGCCCTCCAACAACACCAGGGGCCATTGTCACAGAAAAAGGCCCCCAAGAAGCCTGTCAAGGGAATGAAATCAGCACTGGACAACAAAGGCCACGGGCACCACATGAACCTCCAAAACCCCGATGGGTGGAAGAAATAAGACTGTCTAATGTCCGGGTGGGCAGTCGGATTATGAAAATGCTAAAGAAGCTCCCTACCAGATTCTCCATCTGGGAGATTCTCTCTCTGAGTGAAGAAGCTCGCCAAGCGATTGTTGATGCCTTGCAGTCGCCGGCACAGTATGAAGCACTCTTGACAGAAGTGAATTCTGGGCCGTCAGTCACATTCACAGAGGATGATATGCTGATTCCGAATGCCAGCCATAACAGACCGCTATATATGAGGGGCTCCCTGAACTGTCAGCCACTGAGCAGGATACTGATAGATCCCGGGGCTGCTGTGAACATTCTCCCATACCGCATTTACCAAAAATATTACTTTGATCTGCAGCTTACCAAGGTCAGAGACATGAAAATTGCGGGATTCAACCAGAAATGTAAGACGCCCCTTGGGGTGGCTGATTTCAACCTCACATTGGGGGACCTCACTACCGTGGTGCGATTCTATGTAATCGACTCCAACACCACATATAAGGCCCTGCTAGGGAGACCATGGCTGCATGAGTATCAAATAGTGCCGTCCACGCTGCATCAGTGTATTAAATACTGCCACGAAGGAAAAGAAGAAAGGGTGTTTGCGGATCTGCATCCCTTCGAAGTATTCGAGTGTCACTTGCTTGATGCATCCTACTACACGGAGGTGTCGCAAAAGGGTGAAGAGAAAGCGGCTGTGGTCAGCCAGAAGAAGCCGGTGACGAAGGCAAGGAATTGGTCTCCACCACCACCAAGAGGCTATATTAAGAAACATGAAGTATCTCACATTTCTTATGTTGGTGACTTTGCTCGGATCACCCCTCCTAGCATCCACCCGGATGATACTGACAAAGAAATGAAAGAAAAGTACATACAGGTGGGGGTCCCGCAGGGTTTAGTCAGGCCCATTGCCAGCATAGAATACCAGACGGTGCTACCGTTAAAAACTATGGAGGTCCCTCATTTCTGCGAGCCTCCTATCATATTCTACACCGGGGAGCCAGCCGAAGACGATGATCAAGACTGCATGGTCCCTGAAGAATCTGCAAACCGGATGGTGCCGATCACTGGCTTGGACTATACTACCCAACGGGTTTCGCAGATGTTCTCTAAGATGCAGATGCCATCATTACAACCTGTTGCCCAAAAGAAGGCGTTCCAGGAGCTATGGGATCCGTCCCGGGATAATAAAGAACTAAGGAAGATCACTCAGCACCCTGGATTGGGTTATACCCTTCAAGAATTCTATGAAGCCGAGGTGGACGTCATCTCTGTCTCCTACCAGCATGAAGACCCTCCCGAGGTGGGATATGATAAGTACCCCTCGAAAGATGAAGAAATCATTTATCAATCCGTAATGAACAATGAAGCCCCAGACAGTCAGCCAGAGACGGGGACATCTGATGAAACAAAGAAAGGTTGGTGCTGGGAAGACCTACCTTGCAAAGAGGATCTGTTCCATGCTGAAACAAAGTTTGATACGGGAACCCCGGATGAAGACCAAATAGCCAACGAGCTAAGAGAATGCCTGGAGTTTGAGCGCATTCTAGAAGAAGTCCGGGCCCTACAGAATGATGATCTCTCAGGGGGACCTGCACCAGAAGAACCTCTAGGGGCGGAGGAGTCCACCTTTGGGTTTCCTGCTGAACCGGTCACATCCTCGAGGCAGACCGAACAGAATCCAACAGTATCAGCCTTATATGATGAGCCAACATCCGCCGATGACCAGTATGACGGAACCAAAAATCATGAGATCGAAGAGGATTATATCCGGGGGGCTTTATTGACTTGCAAGAAGCCCCGCCCGAAGTCGAAGATGGTGGCCAGGCCACCGTTGATGAGCTCGTGCAAATAAATCTAGGGACGGCGGATGAGCCCAGGCCGACATTCCTCAATGCACTACTAGAGCTAGCTGCCAGGGAACAGTATATACACTTCTTGAAAGAATTTCGAGACTGCTTTGCATGGATATATGATGAAATGCTGGGACTAAGTTCTGATGTGGCACAGCACCGGTTAGCAATAAACCCAGAGGCTAACCCTGTAAAGCAGCCGCCCAGGAGAATGCGCCCTGAGTTGATAAATCAAGTTAATAAAGAGGTCGACAAGCTGATTGATGTAGGATTTGTTGAAAAAAATCAGTATACTACATGGCTAGCCAATATAGTGCCCGTAAAGAAGAAAAATGGGCAGATCAGAATATGTGTTGATTTTCGGGACCTTAATAAGGCTTGCCCGAAAGATGATTTCCCAGTGCCAATCACTGAAGTAATGATTGATGCGACTACTGGTCATGAAGCCCTGTCATTCATGGATGGGTCATCCAGATACAACCAAATCTGGATTGCTGAAGAAGACAGAGTGCACACTACATTCCGCACTCCGAAGGGGATATTCCATTAAAAAAGGATGCCGTTTGGCCTCAAGAATGCCGGCGCTCCCTACCAAAGAGCTATGACAAAGATCTTTGATGATTTGCTCTTCAAGAAAGTAGAGTGCTACATTGATGATCTGGTAGTGAAAACCACCAGAAGAGAAGACCATTTGCAGGACCTGAGGATAGTATTCCAGAGGCTGCGCAAATATGAACTCAAGATGAATCCTATGAAATGCGCCTTTGGCGTGTCCAGCGGGAAGTTCCTCGGGTTTATTGTCCGGCATAGGGGCATTGAAATTGACCCATCCAAGATTAAGGCTATCCAGGAGCTTCCTCCACCAAGGAGTCTGCCCGAGCTAAGATCTCTGCAAGGGCGTTTGGCCTATATCCGATGATTTATATCGAATCTGTCGGGAAGATGCCACCCCTTTCACAAGCTCATGATGAAAGATGTACCGTTCCTCTGGGACGATGGATGTCAGGAGGCCTTTGAGAAGCTGAAAGAATATCTCAAGACCCCTCCAGTGCTGGAGGCACCAGTTAAGGGCAGGCCCTTGATACTGTATATCGCGGCCACACACTGTTCCCTGGGGTCAATGCTGGCACAGATAAATGAAGAAGGCAAAGAGCAAGCCTTGTACTACTTGAGTAGGAGGCTGATTAGAACCGAAGAGAGCTACAGCTACATAGAAAAGACATGCTTGGCACTAGTCTTTGCCGTCAAGAAACTCCGGCACTATATGTTGTCACATGAAGTCAGATTGATATCTGCAGCAGATCCACTCAAATACATATTGACTCAGCCAGTACTGAAGGGTTGGTTGGGAAAATGGGCAATGATCCTGATGGAATTCGATATTACCTATACACCCCAGAGGGCGATAAAAGGACAGGCCATGGCTGATTTCTTCGCAGAGCATCCTGTGCCAGAAAATGACATGCTAGGGACTGAGTTACTCGATGATGAGATACTCGAAGCTTGCCAGGCTCGGCCAATTATGTGGCAGCTATTCTTTGATGGAGCATCTAGAACAGAGATAGACTCCGATGGAAAGACCAGAATACGGGGCGGGGCTGGTATTGTGTTGAAGTAGCCAGAAGGGGAGGTCGTGCATACTTCCTGTTCTATAAACAAGCCCTGCACCAATAATGAACCTGAGTACGAAGCTCTGATAATCGGTCTGCATATCGGCCTCAACATGGGTATCCAGATGCTTCAGGTATTCGGGGATTTGTGGACGCGGGATTTTTATTCCTCTAATTCAATTTTGTTTTTATTTATTAATTTGGTTTATTAGGCGTGCCAGTCACATGTGTGACGATTTCATTGTGCGCTCGACTTGACTTGGTCAGTCGATTGTGAAGTCCGAGTCGGGACCAAAAGTCCGCCATACTATAAAGGCTATGACGTTAATTATGCCCTTCCTAAGAAGGACAACCCTTGATTAAACGCCAAAATAGGAGGCCACTCGGGGCGGTAATAAAAGAAAAATAACAGTGCGTGATATTGAAGATATTATTACTTTGAGAAGGTAATTGAGCGATCGATGGGTTATTAAATCAGCATGACCCCCCCCCCCCTATGTAGGTCGTGCCGGGTGGAGATAGGACACCGTCCACACAACGGCGGGGCGGAGCCTGGACAGTCATCGGGGACATATCCCCTTTCATGTTCCTTATCCAGCCAAAGGCCTCGCAGTATTCATATTCCCCAAAAAATTGAGTCAGACGGGAGGTGTATGATGTGCACTTCCCAGGACTTATCGGGGTTAAAACATCTATCGACATTTCGACAGCATCTCCCCATAATCTGGATTATGCCCAGGGGAGAATAGGCTATCACCCACGGAGTGCCGGGATGAAAGCCGAGAAAAGGAGGGAGCGAACCCCCCCACACTATACATGTATGCCCTGGGGAAATGTTCGATTCTTCCCTTATAGGAGCCGGTGACACTCGTGCAGTGGCAGAGCTCACCTTAGCTAAAGGGGTTGCTCATAAACCCGGTACGGATCAGTGGAAAATAAGGGAGTCTGACTCCCTTTGATTTTATCCTCGAGACAGTTCTGGTGACTCATGGACATCCCCAGGTGGGTTTGATAGAGACGCCGGAGGCTCATTGGGTGACAGGGCAGCCTCTCGGCACGGATTTGAATGGGTATATGAGTTCCCGGCGCGAAGACCACCGCGCCGAGAAGGGTTCTTTGCAAGGCACTATTTGGGGCACCGGGAAGCTGGTGTTAGTGGAGTTCTTGGCGCAGGCAAGCAGGAAAGCAAAGGGGTCTTACGGCGCCAAGGCAGAGGGGTGAAGGTGTTAGGCTCCCGGCGCAGGCAAGGAGGCCAAGTAATTAGGGCTCTCGGCGCCAGAAGGATGCCAGAGGGTGAGGGTTCTCGGCGGGTTCAACATGGAGGGTTCCCGGCGCGACGGGGAAGAGGCCAGGAAGTAGGCTCTCGGTGTAAGGGCCAAATGGCCAAAGGAGGTTGTCGGCGCGAAGAGGAATTGCTCAAGGGGGGGTTCCCGGCGCGCTGGGGAGAAGGCCAGAGGATGGGCTTCCCGGCGCGATGGCAAAGCAGCCAAGGGGGGGTTTCCCGGCGCGGCCAAGGTGCAAAGGTTCCCGGCGCAAAGGTCAGAAGGCCAGGGGTGATTCTCGGCGCCTGAAGGATAGCGCCGAGAACTATTCATCTGTTTTACTGTATGCGGGGCCGAGAGGTGTGAGGGCGCCGGGATGAGAAACAAAGCTTTACGGTACCCTATTCTTGGGTTTGTTGAGGATTCAGGGGGTTTCCTGGTGATTCAGGCCAAGATAGACGGGCCTTGGGAAATCAAAAGAGCTCAATTCATCAGACTGCAACTGGCGTTGGCTTGGATTTCAAAGGGAAGGCCAGAAGCGGAGAGTGATTTGGGGGAAACACGGTTTGGGGTATCTCTGTCACCAGCGTTCATAATGATCCGTGAGGATGATTTTGGTATACTCTTCATCATCTGGGGGCCAAGAGATGACTGTCTCTGGCCCCGGGGATGACTTCGGCAGAGCCGATGAGCATGAATGTAACATCTAAAACTGAGCAGCGATTGCTATACATCTACGCTTTGCTTCAGAGGCCAAGGGATAGTCTGTCCCTGGCTCGGAAGTAAGCACGAGCAACATTCGAGAACCAGACGAATAAGCAGGCGATCAATCGAACTGGGGAGGGGAATAGCATGCTACTGGATCTAAGAAGAAACAGAAAACATGGGGAGATAGCAATAGGGTTTCGGAGAAATAGACAGCAGGCCTCAACGGGAGCCTGTAGTTTTCATTCATTCGAACATCACGATTACATTCGCACATCAGGGGCAATACATAAAAGAAGGTATAGGGAGACTATGTCTTGCCCTAGCAGAGTAAAATCGACTGTGATATCACAGCATACATCAGAAGGGGGAAGAAGTGAAAGCAATCGAAAATTAAAAGAATGAACTACGGAAAATGGGGAGGGGAGGGCGGAGCATTGACTCCTCTCCCTCCCCGTTGCCCACCTTCGATCAGGCTTCGAACTCCTTTCTTCTTTTTCCCTTCCGCCTCTTCCTATCTCGGATCAGATTGCAGGCTCCACTCTCCTCTCCTTGTTTTTGTGGCTATCTATTCTTCTTCTCCGCCCCTTTTTTGCTATCTGTTCTGACTCTCTGTTGCCTCTCGCCTGTGTGTCCTCCTCTTTTCTTCTCTTCGAATGAGGGGGTTTTATATCCCTCCTTGGTATCCTATCGGCAGGCCCGTCCCGGCACACCTCAATCGTAGGCGGACCTCCCGGCGCGTGGGACTTCAGCTTCTCAGCGCCGCTTTTGGGCTTCGACAAGGGGATCCCGACGCCACTTTTATAGGCCCATTTAGGGCTTTTAAGACCTCACATAGACTTTGGCCTTTATTGGTCCTTCAAATGTATCAGAACCCGAGAAGGCCCTCCACTGGTGACACAATTTCTATTGAGATCATTCATAGATTTTCATCAGTCGGTAGACTGGGGTTTCATCGGCATTGCCATCTGAATGATGACAAAGTCGGACATCATCTCATTGGTATCGTCACCGGAACGGTGACAAGACCGGACATCAGCTTTAGCCTGGAAAGACTTCAGCCAGGTGACTGCTATTTCATCAGTGCCGTCGTCTGACTGATAATGGCATCGGACATCAGCTTGGCCGGGAAAAGGCTTCAGCCGGGTAGATGGTTGACGAACTTCGTCATTGATCTTTCACTATTGGTCTGATCTTCCTTTCAATTCTATTTCTGCCCTTGCTCATTTTCAAGGTGTCAACAAATGCCCCCCACCTGCGGGCGGCGTAAGTGCAGAATAAGCGGCACGGGGTCTGCAGGTGCCTTTCATCATTCGAGGGTATCTTCCTCCATTTCTCTTTGACATTGTTCTTCGGCTTAATCATGTTGTTGTAGAAATATTATGCACATGTATCTTTCATTTTCATGTTTTTCATCTCCATATCTTCTGATTTTATTGTCAGCACTTTGGAGCCTTCTTGGCCCTGCCTTGGGCTTCTCGGCGCGAGGTAGGACCCTTCTCGGCGCGTGTGCTTCTCGGCGCGGGCGTCTCGGCGCGGGCGTCTCGGCGTGGGCGTCTCGGCGCGCCCTTCTCTTCCGGGGGGGGGTTCTCGGCGCGCTTTTCTTCGCACCGAGAAGTCCCTCCTTCTTCTTCTTTTTAACCCCCCGAGAGGGTTTTTACCTCATTTCCTACCTCTCCCTTCTCTCTCTTCATCTCGGCGGCGGCGGTGAGCTCCCCCCCCTCCGAGAGCCTTGTCACATTCCCCCCCTTTTTGACCCATTCATTCTCGGGTAGGTTCATCATACGGGATTGAGTCCCATTTTATGTTCGGGATCACTCCCTCTTGGTGGGTGACTCCCTATTTTTCTTGGGCAGACCCCGGACAAGAGGAGATGCTGTCGAAATTTAATTGGAATTATTTATTTAATCATCACATGCCCATTCATCTTTCCGATGCTTATTTTTCATCTTTTCTTGATTGCAGTCACTGACATGGCTTCCGACTCTTCTGCTGCGGCTTCCATGACTGTGGGAGCGAGTTCATCGGCTCAGCCGGACATATCTCGGGCTTCAGTCAACTGGCTGAATGTGAATAGTCTGAGCTTTGGCTATAACCAGATCGCCACTGTCGACGAGTCCTCTGATTCCGAGACTGACACAGTGCCGTCTTCCGGAGTCTATTCTTCCACAGAAGGTATTGATTTCAGAAGGGCTGCTGACTACCGTCCGGACCTGCCGAAGGATCGTCATCTGTTGCCATTTATCCGGACCTTCACCATAGGCGGAATGAGGGATTTCCTGCTTGCTCGGTCTGTGGAAGCGGCAATACTTGCTGACAGAGACAGCATGAAGGGTTCTGTTTATCGAGCCCGAGCTATATATCTCCCGAGTGAGCAGAGGGACTGGAATGCCGTGCTGGGCATTTCTGAATTAGAGCCGGAGAACAAGATGCTGACCCGGGCTCCAGAGTTTACCCCGGCAAGGTGGGACCATGCAGCCGGTCGCGTCCATCGAGAGAAGCCCAACTTTGGACTTTTTCTAGCTCCTGTGAAGTGGGGTTACAGAGACGAGCCATTTATTCTGAACTGTCTGGCCGTTCAATTTAAATATCAGCTAGCTGCCGGCTGGTTTGGAGATGCTAAAGTGACAGACGCCCATCTCTTCAGGGTAGGAGCAGTGGAGTTTACAGAATTTGTCTTGAAGGAATACGCCCCTTTACTGATTAGAGCTGGGGGATATCATAGTGTATTTGCCTCCAGGTTCCGCTATCCCATCTCTCGAGGATTATGTTGCGGCATGCTTGAAGTGTTCTGCCCACAGTTTAATACGTTCTATACAGCAGAAGGTGAGACTTCTCTCGATCTTTGGAGTCTTGCGTAGCTTTCAGGCCTGCCTATAGATGGGGAGCCATACGAGGAGGTCTGTCTAGATGACTCTGTAAAGGATGCCTCTGATGGAGAGGGCAGATATTCTTTTGGCTACGCATACCGGTACTTGATGAAGGCTTATCGCACCATCTATCTGGCCTACAGCAGGGGATCTTCCAAAGGATATCAACCCCGGGAAAAGAGCAGCAGATTGAGAGTCCGTGTAGGACAGTGGATACAGTACTTCTTCGGGGGTCCCTTGAAGTATACAGACTTCCCTTCCGTGGGACCGACTCCCGGTAAGCAGATCAGGGCCCCTCGTTACAAATCAGCATTGCCGGCTTCACTGCGCCGAGCAGGTGTAGACGGCCCGAACCCAGTAGGGGTTGACCCCATTACTCATTGTGCAGCTTATCTGACCTTCTGGCTGTGCACTTTCGCTCTCCCCCAAGGGGACGAGACCACTATCAGACTGGAGGCTATATATCCGGCCTGTCAGATGGCCTGGGGGATGAGACTGTCTCTGTGCCCGGTGGCTTTGTGTTTAGTTTACAAATCGTTGGGAGACTTGCATAGACATCGGGTTCCCCGTTCCTTATGGACTGTAGGTCCATTTCATTTCTTCAATGCTTGGGTTTGCAGCATTTTCCCCGAGCTGGCCCCGAGAACTTTGCAGTCAGACACATTGCTCCCTCGGATGATTGAGTTTGCTAGCGCCGAACCCGGTCTTTTCTCAGAGCAGCTGTTTAAGATAAGGGGAAGGTTGACAAAAGTGCCTGTAGATGCTCCTGGCAGCATTCATTTTTGGAGCTTGGCAGCAGGTTCGGCTCCTTTAGTAGACCCTCAGAGGGAATGCAAAATAGAGGAGGTAGAAGTTTATGCCCATCCTATTTCGGGGGCCAATGCCACCCGGCCCATATTAGAACCAGAACTGGTAAGGTGGGCTATGGCTATCCGACCCAGTGTATTGGTCTTCAGGAAGGGAGGCTTGCTCATTTTGGAGCCCTATTACCCATTCCGTTTTAGCAGAAACTTTGGCTACGATCAGCATATTCCTCCATCAGTTGCTCAGTTTCCTTTGGACAGCCGTGCCAAGCATGGGTCCTCCATTGCCAGTGACGGTCGGATATGGTGGGATTTCTTTCATCGCTGAGAGGGCGTAACTTTCAGGGTCCCGACCGTTTCTAATCGTATTCCCCGTGTCACATCGGAATATATTAAGTGGTGGAATACCCGTACCAATTTCTATAAAGATGGCAGAGGCGCCTTTTGGGATGTGGCCGAGCGCTCTTTCTTAAAGCGGCAATCAGGGCCTGTGTTTGAAATTGATGAGGTTCATCTGAAAAGGCTCTATTCACAGCATCCGAAGGAGGCGGAAACATATAATGCCAGGCGTCGGTCCTTAAAAGAGGAAGGTTCTGAAATACCCACTCCTGTCTTTTCTGAGATCAATGAAGATGCTTTTACAAAGGACCTGAGGCAGTTGGGTCACATAGGGAGTATTCATGTGGAGGTGCAGTATCCATTTCCCCCGGAGGAGCCTCTCCCGACAGCAGCCCCCTGGAGGGGGCCGGTGGACAGATTTCACCCTTATAGGACGTTTGTGCGGAGGGAAGACCGCACCCAGACATATTATCAGCACACTTCTTGGCTTTTTGTACTGCTGACTGTTCACGGGCTGTCAGTAGAGAACCCGATAGCTGGCATTCTGAATAAGCCGCTTTTTATTTCTTTTCATTATGTCGACGGCTGGTGTATGGATTATCTCGGCCTGTTTCATTGCCTCGACTTCCACGGACATAAAGACTTGGCTGCCTTGACGGAGAAGTGCCAGACCATTGGTGACGTATGCTGGCTCGTGAAGGAGGCTGCTTCCCGCTCGAAGGAGGTGGCTTATCTGTATTGGCCGCTTTCCACCTTCTATGACGGCCCAGCAGGTATGACCCTTCCTGTGCGCTCATGGCATCTTTCTTTTATTGTTATGTTCTGCATCTGTCGACTATGACTGCCTTTCTTGTGTCTTGCACAGATAGACCGGACATAAAACGGCATGGACTTTACAGGAAGATTATTGCTCAAGCTGAGAAGCCTGCTTACTTTGAAATTCTTGCAGCAGCACCTACGACCACTCCCTTGCCTCCGGGCAAGAAGAGGAAGCCTTCTGTGGTGAAAGCTGCAGTTGTCAAGGCCAAGAGGGCCAAGGTTGTTCGGGTCCAGCAGTCAGCTCCAGTTGCGACGGATGCCGGAACCCCTCTTCCAGATATCCCCTCTTTTGACGAGTTCAGGTCTCAGAGGGAGGCTGCTCAGGAACCTGCCGAGAGTGGCAGTAAATATCTTGCAGATGTAATCTTCATTGTTTTCTTGACTGATCTTTTAAGGCGTCCTTCGAGACTGAGCTTCTCTTTATTTGATACAGCCCCGGAGCAGGTTGCAGTGCCTGTGGAAAGGGACACGAGGCTGCCTTCTCCTACCCCGGCTGGCGAGGAGGAGGGTAAATGTGCTTTCTCATCTTTTCTCTTTATACTTTCGTTGTTGTTCTTTTCCATTATATCCCTGAGGGTTCCCCTTTTGTTGAGGTGACAGTCAGGGAGCAGACTGAGGCCATGATATCAGCGGGAGAGTCGCCTCAGCCACAGGAAAGTGAAAGGACTCAAACAAAACGGAGCCCTATTCCGGCCAGACGCATAATCACCTGGTCTGCATCCCGGCATGCTCTAGAGGTGACCTCGCAGCATATAGCTAGAGTGGAGATATCCTCGAGCAGCTCCGAGACCGTCCCTGATAATGAGGAGGAAGTGACTTTCAGCGGCAGTGAGGAGGAAATCCTAAAATCAGAAGCCCTGCCCGTATTTGCAAAAGGCCTCCCGCCTTTTCAGCCTCCTAAACTATTGATGCTATCTTCTGAGGAGGAATTGCAAGAGGAGTTTGCCGGGCTCGACACCGAGGTCGACATAACCCCTCCATTTGTTGCTTCAACTACAGAGCTTTCTCCCCTTTTGTCTCATTTTGAGGATATAGACCCCACTTTAAAGGTAAGCTTCTTTTTTTTTGTTTGCTATTCTATTTATTTTCTTTCATTCATTGATGAGGATCATTCTGCTTTATCCTCAGGACCCTGTCATTACCAGCTCAGACGCGGCCGCAGTCTCTATGGATGTCTCATCTGCAGACTTGGTCATCATCCCTGCTTTACCTTCAACTTTCATGGGAATTTCTGAGGTTATTCGCCCTGTGCCAGTGAGAATACAATCTTCAACTGACTTAACATCACTAGACTTGGGATCATCAGGAGATATTTCCATCCCTGTCAGGGTCTCAGAGTTTAGAGCCGAAGCAGACCCAGCCAGAAGCTCCGCTTTTATACCGGCCGCCATAATGTCAATTGCGCCCGAGTCAGCAGTCCCTGCCACAGTGGCTATAGAGACTGGATTTCTGCCTCTACAGACTAGGGACCTTTCGTCCCCATTATCAGAAAGAGTAGCTGAAGATGAAGCCCTTATTCAGGAGACTCATGAAGAGATAGCTCCATCATTCATTGGTTCTCCCTCCGCGGATGTTCAAGCCATAGCTCCCGAGACAGCGGTAGAGGAGGAATCTTCAGCTCAACCGGAGAGCACAGAGAGGGACCGGCCAATTCTTCCAGCGGATTTGCCGTCGTCGTCCTCTCAGCCGGATGTTGCACTGTGGGCAGACATTGACGGCGAGGTGACTTTCGAAGTAGCTCCAGTTCCTTCTCCTGGCTTCGCTTCATCCGAGAGTTTTGTCTGGCAAAATCTGGACATGCTGCGCTAGCTGGTGGAGTCCCAGCCCGGACTGACTTATCTGCGGCTGAAGGGGATAGCCGAGCGTTTCACCGCTGGTCTACAGGCGATGGGCTGTCCCATGGAAATATGGGCCTAGCGGGTTCTATTGTTGTTAAAGTTCATACATCGCCTGGACTTCTTGGCACATATTATGTCTGACAGACTGGCAGCTTTGAAGTTGCAAAGGAAGGAGTGCAAATCTGAGCTGGAGAAGACGGACTCTGTTCTTCAGGAGCGCCAATGCCAACTGCAGTCTCTGGCGCAGCGGGAGCAGTTCGTGCGCAGCCGGATAACCATCCTGGAGGCTGAACTGTTTGACCTCCGGGCTGAACTGCCGCAGATAACAACTTCTCGGCCGCAGCTTGCGGAGGAAGTAGCTCTGTTGGAGGGGCAGGTGGCATCCTTTCAGGACGAGTCTGCTCGGCTACAGGAGGAGGAGGCTCGACTTCATGAGCTGGGGGCTGCCCCGCATGTAGGGCTTCTGGCCTTCGAAGACATATTCCGGCGCCCGTGAATATCTGTTTCCCCCTTTTTGTAATACAATTCCCCCTCAGGGGCCCTTCTTGTATTCCCTTTTTTATTCAATGGAAAGGAATCTTTACACCAGTCTCATATGTGGTTTGTTCTTAACTTATCGCACCATCAATATTTCACGGTGATTTGGCAGCGATTTCAGCGGTCCCTCTGGGAATAGCCCGTACCTAGCAGGAGAGCGTCCACCCCTTCAGAGAAAGGATGGGGAACTCGCTCCACCGCGTGACGGCCTCCGGGGGGTGCTTTAAACCAAATTCTGGTGGTGGTAGTAAACGTCCTTATTGGCCATACGTGCCGCAAGGGAGACGGGTTAAAGGAATGTGAACGAAGAGGCTCAGAGCACTATCCGGAACGGGCGAATGGTCCATCCCAGGCAGGTTTCAAAGCTAGTCGGGGCAATGTGCCGATCGACCAGTACATGATTTCATCATCAATATTGGGTTTATATCGATGCAAAGGAGTTTTACAGGTTTCATCAGAGTAGACGTAAGGTCTAGACTGGGTAGAGGTTATCACAGGCGGGACATTGAAGGGTGCGTGGTTTTCATCAGGACAGACGTAGGGTCTGAACTGGATAGGATTTCATCACTGATCGGGCGAGGTGCCGGTCGATCAATAGCTAGTTTCATCATCGATATTGGGTTTATATCGATGCAAAGAAAGTGTTATAAGTTTCATCAGAATAGACAAAAGGCCTAAACTGGCAGGGTTTTAATTGGACATGGTTTCATCACTGATCGGGTGAGGTGCCAGTCGATCAGTGGTTGGTTTCATCGTCGATATGGGGCTTATATCGACGCAAAGAGTTTCATAGGTTTCATCAGTATAGACGTAAGGTCTAAACCGGACAGAGGATTTCATCATTGATCGGGCGAGGTGCCGGTCGATCAACGGTGGGACGTATGTAGAAGTGTAGGTCTCGTCAGGACAGACGTAAGGTCTATTCCAGCAGGTTTTATGGCGGGTGGGACTTTGCCAAGAAATACGTAGGTTTCATCAGGATAGGCGTAGGGTCTATCCTGGTAGGGTTTTATCGTTGACCGGGCAAGGAGCCGATCAATCAAGGGAAGGTTTAGGAGTTTGATCAGGACAGACGTAAGGTCTGAACTGGCCAGGCTTTATCAGAATGATGACGGGTTTTATTGTTGGTGGGACATGTGAAAGATCTACCCTGGAAAGGCTTTATCATCGGTGGGGCATAGAGCCAGATGACCGACGGAAGGCCTCATCAGTGAAGGGGAGGTGAAGGCAATGTGCCGGTTGGCAGGGAACTTCTGAATTACCACATTACCGACCCAAGCGCCCTTTCGGGTTTTCGTCGGAGCCAGCCCCCTCTTGCTTTTGCCCACGCGTCCTTTCAGATTTTCACGTGGCGGGGTACCCGATTTTGCCTGTAGTGTCCTTTCGGGTTTTCACCACAGCTAGGTTTTAGTCATTTTTGCCCTTGTCCAGAATGCCTGAACAAGTCTGGCGAGGTATCTCTATTTTCAACCCCATTTCTATATATGTACTTTTTGTCGTTTTCTTTCTCTTTTCTTTTTCATTGTCTTTTCTGGGACCAGAACTTTCATCCTATGGACCATGGCGCCATATGTTTATTGTGGACATACGATCATTGATGTGGGTGTCAACATCAATGCAAAAGGAAGTAGGGTTTCATGATCTATCCAGACGAAAGGTCCGAATTGATTTAGAGGATATAGATAGCAGCTCGGGCACGAGGCCGTTTGCTGAAAATATGAGTTTCATCGTTAATGTGGGGTTTAACATTAACGCAAAGGAATAGAGTTTCATGATCTATCCAGACGGAGGGTCTGAATCTATTCAAAGAGCAGCGTTGTGCTATGTCAGAGCGGACGGAAGGCCCACCCTGGATGGATTTTAGCGTCGATCAGGTAGCGTGCCAATCGATCGATAGCAGGTTTCATCATTAGTATTGGCTCATCCCAATGCAAGGATTTCATATACTTCATCAGGATAGACGTAGGGTCTAAACTGGGTAGGGTTTTATCATTGATATTAGGCGAGGTGCCAATCTATCAATGGCGGGTTTCATCATCGGTATTGGATTTATACCAATGCAAGGAGTTCATGGATTTCATCAGGATAGACGTAGGGTCTAAATTGGGTAGGGTTTTATCGTTTATCGGGCAGTGTGCCGGTCGATCAGTATCAGGTTTCATCATCAGTATTGGGTTTATACCAATGCAAGGATTTCATAGGTTTCATCGGGATAGACGTAAGGTCTAAACTGGATAAATTTTTATCGCTGATCGGGCAGTGTGCCGGTCGATCAGTATCAGGTTTCATCATCAGTATTGGGTTTATACCAATGCAAGGATTTCATAGGTTTCATCGGGATAGACGTAAGGTCTAAACCGGACAGGGTTTCATTGTCGATCGGGCAGTGTGCCAATCGATCAACAGCAGGTTTCGTCGCGGTGAGACGTAGAATAGGTTTCATCAGGATAGACGTAAGGTCTAAACCGGGCAGGTTTCATCGTGGTGGGTCTTAGACAGAAACAAGTGGAAGTATTTTCAGAACAGATGGAAGGTCTATCCCGAGGTGGGCTTATTATCGAGGGAATTTTTCTTGAGCAATGCATGAAGGCTTCAACAGAATAGACGTAAGGTCCATTCCGGATGGGTTTAATCGTTGATCGGGCAAGGCGCCGGTCGATCGACGAGGAGTTTTATGGTGGGAGGTGAGGCTTTCTTTAGAATCACCACATTACCGACCCAAGCGCCCTTTCGGGTTTTCGCCGGAGCCAGCCCCCTCTTACTTTTGCCCACGTGCCCTTTCGGGTTTTCACGTGGCGGGGTACCCAATTTTGCCTGCATTGCCCTTTCGGGTTTTCACCACAGCTGGCTTTTGGGCCATTTTTTCACTTGTCCCTAATATAGGAGCAAGTCTGGCGGGGTATCTCTATTTTTAATCCCATTTTTTTTTTACTTTCTTTTTGTTCTTTCTTCTTCCTTCCTCTTTTTTTTTAGAGGGTGACAGGTCGGAATGCCACCAGCTCAAGATGAGGGTAGCTTGGTTAGGGCGGAGTGCCACTAGACCAAGAAAGGGGTAGCTTGGCTAGGGCGGAGTGCCACTAGACCGGGAAATGGGTGTAGCTTGGCTAGGGTGGAGTGCTGCTATACCAAGAAAAGGGTGTAGCTTGGCTAGGGCGGAGTGCCGCTAGGCCAAGGAAAGGGTAGCTTGGCGAGGGCGGAGTGCCGCCAAACGAAGAAAGGGTGTATCTTGGCTAGGGCGGAGTGCCGCTAGACCAAGAAAGGGTAGCTTGGCTAGGGTGGAGTGCCGCTAGACCAAGAAAGGGTGTAGCTTGGCTAGGGCGGAGTGCCGCTAGACCAAGAAAGGGTGTAGCTTGGCTAGGGCGGAGTGCCGCTAGACCAAGAAAGGGTGTAGCTTGGTTAGGGCGAAGTGCCGCTAGACCAAGGAAAGGGTAGCTCGGTTAGGGCGGAGTACCACTAGACCAAGGAAAGGGTAGCTCGGCTAGGGCGGAGTGCCGTTAGACCGGGAAAAGGGTGTAGCCTGGCTAGGGCGGAGTGCCACTAGACTAGGGAAGGGTAGCTCGGCTAGGGCGGAGTGCCGCTAGACCGGGAAAAGGGTGTAGCTTGGCTAGGGCGGAGCACCGCTATACCAAGAAAAGGGTAGATTTTGCCCGATTACTCGGGGAATGTTGGTTGTTCTGTATGATACAGCCTCGGATGTCTTCCGTTGAGTGGCGAGAATTGGATTTCCCCTCGATGGTTAACAACCACATAGGCCCCTCCTTCGTAGACCCTCTGTATCACATAAGGACCTTCCCAATTAGCATTCAGCTTTCCTTTTGGGTTGGACGCCATGACTTCTTTTTTCTTGACCATGACCAGGTCACCTTTCTTGAATTCTCGTCCTCTTACGAGTTTGTTGAATGCAGTGGCCATGCGGGCCTGATACATTTGGATACTCTTCTGAGCTCA
Source organism: Amorphophallus konjac (assembly GCA_022559845.1). Lineage (NCBI taxonomy): Eukaryota > Viridiplantae > Streptophyta > Magnoliopsida > Alismatales > Araceae > Amorphophallus > Amorphophallus konjac. The sequence goes on along the minus strand of CM040123.1, from coordinate 323,106,181 downwards.
GAGGCGCTTCCCTTCCAATTCAGATAGTTCTTCTAGTCTTCTTTCTGCATTGGTCTGTTCGCCACGGGCCAGGCCATATTGGACTGCCACTCTGAGTGACGGGACTTCCATCTCTAGCGGAACCACTGCCTCTGAGCCGTACACCAGCGAGTATGGTGAGCACCCTGTAGGTGTCTTGAAGACAGTGCGGTATGCCCACAGAGCTTCATACATTTTCTCTTCCCAGTCCTTCTTATTAGAACTGACGACCTTGGCCAGCAAGGTGCAGAGAGTCTTGTTAAAAGCTTCTGCCAATCCGTTTGCCTGTGGATTGTAAGGAGTGGAGGTCCTCCATTCGATCTTATATTTCTCAGCAAGCCGATAGACCTTCTGATTTCTGAAATGACTTCCATTGTCGGATATTATTCGGCTAGGGATCCCGAACCGAAAGATAATGTTCTGTTTGATGAATCTGGCGACCAATTCACCAGTCACTTCTCTTAATGTTATAGCCTCCGCCCATCGGGAGAAGTAATCTGTTATGGCCAGTATGTACTTATGTCCGACCGAGGAAGTCGGTAGTGGCCCGACTACATCAGTTTCCCATTGTGCAAATGGCCAGCTGGGAATTGTAGGGTGCAGAGTCGTAGGAGGCCTTCTAGGCACAGTAGCATGCTCCTGGCATTTCTGGCATGATTTTACAAATTTACAGCAGTCTTCAAACATGGTGGGCCAATAGTAGCCCAGCTTCTTGATTTCTATCTTCATCTTGGGACCAGCCTGGTGGGCACCTGTTGTCTCAGCATGTGTTTCTTTCATCGCTTGCCAGGCTTCCTCAGTGGACAGACAGCGGAGTAGAATCTTCTTGCGTGCATCTGCCATTATTCGGAACAAAATTCCATTCCTGAGTTCATAAGAATCTTTGATTCTCAGGAGTTTCATCTTTTCTTCTCTTTTCTGCGGTAGCTGTTGGTGTACCAACCACTGCAGCAAGTGCTGTCTCCAATCAGACGCTTGTTCTGTGCTGATGGTGGCAACTTCATCTTCTTCGAGGCACCCTTCTAGCATACTGGGGACTTGCCGTCGGTTCATAACGACAATGTTCAGTGTCTTATTTGGTGGGACTGCTAGTGAGCTGGCCAGCTTCGCCAGTGCATCAGCCTGGGCATTGTGTCCACGGCCCACATGCTTGAGCTCAATATGGTAGAATTTCGCCATGAGGCGCACATCTTTTTGGTGGTAGGGATTCAATTCTGGCTTCCGCACTTCGAACTCCCCTTGGATCTATTTTATTATCAACATCGAATCCCCGAATACTTGAAGCATTTGGATACCCATGTTGAGGCTGATATATAGCCTGATTATCAGAGCTTCATACTCGGCCTCATTATTGGTGCATGGCTTGTTTATAGAACAGGAAGTATGCACGACCTCCCCTTCTGGTGATTTCAGCACGATACCGGCTCCAGCCTGTATTCTGGTCTTTCCATCGGAGTCTGTCTCTGCTCTAGATGCTCCATCAAAGAATAGTTGCCACATAACTGGTTGAGCCTGGCAGGCCTCGAGTGTCTCATCATCGGGTAACTCGGTCCCTAGCATATCATTTTCCGGCACAGGATGCTCTGCGAAGAAATCAGCCACGGCCTGTCCTTTTATCGCCCACTGGGGTGTATAGATAATATCGAATTCCATCAGGATCACTGCCCATTTGCCCAATCAGCCCTTCAGTACTGGCTGAGTCAATATGTATTTGAGCGGATCTGCCGCAGATATCAATCTGACTTCATGTGACAACATATAGTGTCGGAGCTTTTTGACAGCAAAGACTAGTGCCAAGCAGGTCTTTTCTATGTAGCTGTAGCTTTCTTCAGTTCTAATCAGCCTCCTACTTAGGTAGTACAAGGCTTGTTCTTTACCTTCTTCATTTATCTGTGCCAGCATTGCCCCCAGGGAACAGTATGTGGCCGCGATATACAGTATCAAGGGCCTGCCCTTAATTGGTGCCCCCAGCACCGGAGGGGTCTTGAGATATTCTTTCAGCTTATCAAAGGCTTCCTGACATCCATCGTCCCAGAGGAACGGTACATCTTTCATCATGAGCTTGTGAAAGGGGTGGCATCTTCCCGACAGATTTGATATAAATCGTCGGATATAGGCCAGATGCCCTTGGAGAGATCTCAGCTCGGACAGATTCCTCGGTGGAGGGAGCTCCTGGATAGCCTTAATCTTGGATGGGCCAATTTCAATGCCCCTATGACGGACAATAAACCCAAGGAATTTTCCACTGGACACGCCGAAGGCGCACTTCATAGGATTCATCTTGAGCTTATATTTGCGCAGCCTCTGGAATACTACCCTCAGGTCTTGCAAATGGTCTTCTCTTCTTTTAGTTTTTACTACCAAATCATTAATGTAGCACTCTACTTTCTTGAAGAGCAAATCATCAAAGATCTTGGTCATAGCTCTTTGGTAGGTAGCGCCGGCATTCTTGAGGCCAAACGGCATCCTTTTGTAGTGGAATATCCCCTTCAGAGTGCGGAACGCAGTGTGCACTCTGTCTTCTTCAGCAATCTAGATCTGGTTATATCCGGATGACCCATCCATAAATGACAGGGCTTCATGACCAGTAGTCGCATCGATCATCACTTCAGTGATTGGCACTGGGAAATCATCTTTCGGGCAGGCCTTATTAAGGTCCCGAAAATCAACACATATTCTGATCTGCCCATTTTTCTTCTTTACGGGCACTATATTGGCTAACCATGTAGTATACTGGTTCTCTTCAACAAAGCCCACATCGATTAGCTTGTCAACCTCTTTGTTAATCTGATTTATTAATTCAGGGCGCATTCTCCTGGAAGGCTGCTTTACAGGGCTAGCCTCTGGGTTTATTGCTAATCGGTGTTGTGCCACATCGGAACTCAGTCCCGGCATTTCATCATATGTCCATGCAAAGCAGTCTCGGAATTCCTTCAAAAACTGTATATATTGTTCCCTGGCAGCTGGCTCCAGCAGTACACTGAGGAATGTCGGCCTTGGCTCATCTGCGGTCCCTAGATTTATTTCCACAAGCTCATTGACGGTGGCCTGACCTCCATCTTCGACCTCGGGCGGGGCTTCTTGCAAGTCAATGAAGCCTCCCGGGATATAATCTTCTTCAGTTTCATGATTCTCTGTTTCATCATACTGGTCATCAGCGGGTGCTGACTCATCATATACGGCCAATATTATTGGATTCTGTTCAGTCTGCCCCAAGGACGTGACTGGTTCAGAAGGGAACTCAAAAATGGAGTCTTTCGCCCCCAGAGGTTCTTCTGATGCAGGCTCCCTTGAGAGATCATCATTCTGTAGAGCCTGGACTTCTTCTAGAATGCGCTCAAACTCCAGACATTCTCTCAGCTCTTTGGCTATTTGGTCTTCATCCGGGGTTCCCGTGTCAAATTTTGCTTCAGCCTGGAACAGATTCTCTTTGCAAGATAGATCCTCCCAGCACCAACCTCTCTTTGTTTCATCAGACGTCCCCGTCTCCGGCTGACTGTCTGGGGCTTCATTGTTCATTATGGATTGATAAATGATTTCTTCATCTTCCGAGGGGTACTTGTCATATCCCACCTCGGGAGGGTCTTCATGCTGGTAGGAGACAGAGATGACGTCCACCTCAGCTTCATAGTATTCTTGAAGGGTATAACCCAATCCCGGGTGCTGAGTGATCTTCCTCAGTTCTTTATTATCCCGGGGCGGATCCCATAGCTTCTGGAATGTCTTCTTTTGGGCAACAAGTTGTAGTGATGGCATCTGCATTTTAGAGAACATCTGCGAAACCCGCTGGGTAGTATAGTCCAAGCCTGTGATCGGCACCATCCGATTTGCAGATTCTTCAGGGACCATGCAGTCTTGATCATGGTCTTCGACTGGCTCCCCGGTGTAGAATATGGTAGGAGGCTCGCAGAAGTGAGGGATTTCCATAATCTTCAGTGGTAGCACCGTCTGGTATTCTAGGCTGGCGATGGGCTTGACTAAACCCTGCGGAACCTCCACATGTGTGTACTTTTCTTTCATTTCTTCATCGGTATCATCCGGGTGAACGCTAGGAGGGGTGATCCGAGCAAAGTCACCAGCATAAGAGATGTGAGATACCTCATGCTTTTTAATATAGCCCGTTGGTGGCGGGGGAGACCAGTTTCTTGCCTTCGTCGCCGGCTTTTTCTGACTGACCCCAGCCTCTTTCTCTTCACCCTTTTGCGACACCTCCGTGTAGTAGGATGCATCGAGCATATGGCACTCGAATACTTCGAAGGGATGCAGATCCGCAAACACCCTTTCTTCTTTTCCTTCATGGCAGTATTTAATGCACTGATGCAGCGTGGACGGCACTATCTGATATTCATGCAGTCACGGTCTCCCCAGCAGGGCCTTATATGTGGTGTTGGAGTCGATTACATAGAATCGTACCACGGTAGTGAGATCCCCCAATGTGAGGTTAAAATCAGCCACCCCAAGGGGCGTCTCACATTTTTGGTTGAATCCCGCAATTTTCATGTCTCTGACCTTGGTAAGCTGAAGATCAAAGTAATATTTTTGGTAGATGCGGTATGGGAGGATGTTCACGGCAGCCCCGGGATCTATCAGTATCCTGTTCAGTGGCTGACAGTTCAGGGAGCCCCTCATATACAACGGTCTGTTATGGCAGGAATTCGGAATCAGCATGTCATCCTCTGTGAATGTAACTGACGGCCCAGAATTCACTTCTGTCAAGAGTGCTTCATATTGTGCCGGCGACTGCAAGGCATCAACAATTGCTTGGCGAGCCTCTTCACTCAGAGAGAGAATCTCCCAGATGGAGAATCTGGTAGGAACCTTCTTTAGCATTTTCATGATCCTGCTGCCCACCCTGACATTAGACAGTCTCATTTCTTCCGCCCATCGGGGTCTTGGAGGTTCATGTGGTGCCCGTGGCCTCTGCTGACCAGTGCTGGCTTCAACCTCTGGACTGACTTCTTGGGGGGCTTCTTCTATGGAAACGGCCCCTGGTGCCGTCGGAGAGTTATCCTCCTCTTTCTCATTCTGCTTGTAGGCTACAGACGTCGATTGCTGAGGTCTCTTGCCTTTATCTGGCCCAGCCTGTATCGACTGCCCATTTTCCAGACTGGACAGAAATTCCAGAAATGTTGGAGTTTGACCTCCTTTCTTCTTTTCTTGGTACAAGCTGGCAGGTGGAGGAACCTGGACACCTCGTACCTCTGGTTCAGGAATCTAGTAGGGTTGTTCCCCTCTGAACATAATGTTATGATTGGCTGGTGGTGGGCGCCCCCACCTTCTTCCGGAGCGTGTTACATGTGTTGAGGTTGAGGCCTCGGCATGGTTGGCCTCTAGCGGGGCATTTGACGTTTCATCCTCATCATTCTCCCAGGGCGAGGTAAAGAGTGCCGACAGGGTGTTACATTGTACTGTCACGACCCTCTTTCCCTTCTTGGACTTGGGCCATCTCTTCTTTTTCTGGGAATTTGGCTTTATTGGCCCCTGCCCCTAGAAGGGTTCAGTCTCAGCTTTTTCTTGTTCTGCCTCTGACTGCTCTTTAATTTTCAATTCTTTGAGCTGTTCCCAGAGTATACAGTCTTTCACCAGCAGGTGCCCGGGCTTTTTATATTCATATTCATCGAGCCCATTAATATACTGCTGTAAACGCCTGGCTGTAGGACTTACTTCCTTATGTGCAGGTAAGGGGACTTGTCTTCTCCGGTTATGAGTGGGGATCTGGATGATTGGCCCTGTCTCAGCTGTACGCCATACTGGCTTTACTGGAGGCGGTTTGTTAGGGTGCTAGGCCCGGATACAGAGGGGGGGTGAATGTATCCCTCTATGAAAAGTGGCCAAATAAAAACTTGGATGCTAGAGATAGACACAGAATAGAACCAATTCGATTCAACTCAAATACAAACACTTGGAGCGCGCCTATTCAAGCATCTAGCGGAAGCAAAACAAACAATCAGATCACTGCACAAGAGATTTTTAGGTGGTTCGGTCCACAGACCTACATCCACCCCTCACTCCCAACCGGAGTGAGGCTTCCACTAGCAAACACTAGAACCAGGCAGACTCAGTTTGCAAACAGTTGCTGCCACACAGCTTGACCAGGGGAACAGCCTCCCCTCTTCCTCCCAACCGGAGGGACACCCAAGTGACTCCCAGCCACTTGGAAACTAGAGGTCGCAGACCTCTCTTCCTCCAGACCAGGAGGGACCCGACCTCAGTCGAGAGGATCGGAAGTACAAAGGTAATCAGAAAATAAAGGAAAATAATAAACGAAAATAACACAGCAATCAGAAGGCTGTAAAGGATGAAAACACAGATGTGGCTCTCAACGGAGCTGACTGGCCTGGATCTGATCCACGGTCCAGTAGGAACTAGTCTTCAGATGAAGCTTCTTCTTCCTCTTCTCTTCTCTCTCACTTTCTTTTTCTCTTAACCCTCACGAGCTCTCCAACTCTCTCTTACTCTTCTTCTCCTTCTGCTCTTCTTCTCTTTCTTTTCTTCTTCTTTCGCAGGCTCTCTCTATCTCTTCTCTTCTCTGGATCGAATACTCTCTGCTGCTCTCAGACTGGATGTATAGACTTTGCTCCTTTTTCTTTCGATAGTCTTCTTCAGTGGAAGAAGGCTCATATATATAGCAGCAGCAGCAGCAGCCCCTGGGCGCGTGGCTTCCACGTTTTCCCGCCCAAAGAATTCGCCAGATCCGAGGCAGCTTCATCCACGTGTCAGCATCTGCATACCTCGTTCTCCTGGGATCACGAGCCAGGTCATCAATCTCGGTAAGAATCCCTATCAGACATAGTATTGAATAAGTCATCAGCTTAAGTCCAAACACCCTGTACAGACTCTGTGAATGCAAAGCATTGTATAGACTTTGAAATCAATCTAGCAAGTGTATAGACTTGATGATGCAGCGAGCATGCAATGTACAGATTCTACGTTGCAGGCAGACAGCAATGTATAGAGTTGCTACGTGCAGGCTGGCAGCGCAGTGTACAGACTCTGCGTGCAGGCAGTGGGGCGATGTGTAGACATAATGAGATGCAATGCATACTCTGTACAGACTTGGTCGTGTAAGGCGACGCAAGCAATGGCTGTATAGACTTTACTTCAAGGCCAGTGTATGGACTTGATGAAACACTCACGAGTGTATAGAGTTAGTTAAGTGAGCATGCAGTGTAGACTTGACATATGAAGACATCCGCTGTTCAGACTTGAAGAACATTCAGCAATGTGCAGACTTCATTGAATGAGGGAGCCATGGCAGACTTCAGGATGTATAGCCTTTTTAACGCAAATGCAATGTACAAACTCTCCAATGTATGGACTTCAAATATGTGAAGCTATGCGATGTGCATACATTGAAGAACAGCAAGTGAGTAAGTGTGTACAATGAGAGAGTGTATAGACTTGAAGACTTTAGCAGATAAAGCAAAAGCAATGTATATACTTGTGAGGACGAATGCATTAACAGAACAGGAGAGTGTGTAGACTTAGGCCTTCTGTTCAAGACAAAGACCAATGTACAGACTACATGTTGTACAGACTTGATGTTGATCAAAAGACTTTTGGACATCAGCCCAAGGCATCAACGCTTCCAACGTGCAGCGTCGCCTCAGCTCCTCAAGCGAGATGCTCACGCCCTTGGCAACTGGCCAATGCGTCAACGCATCCAACGTCAGCGTCGACGCAGTGAACAAGACAGGTGATGAACAATGCATGCACTAGCTTTACCAAAGTGTAGGCTACACAAAGCTCAGCCACTGTATAGACTTCACGAAGCCAACGTGTGTATAGACTTCAATGCAGAAACCAAGGCTGTATGGACTTCAGACTTGAACGTGTGACCAGTGAGCGATGTATACACTTGGCCCTTGAAGGATGTACAAACTAGAAGGAATGAAGCCCATGATGTATAGACTTGAAGATTGAAGGCGATGTACAGACTTTGATGTAAGACGCAGAATGAGACACTGAAGTCTGTATAGAGTTTGATGACTGAAGCATGAACAGTACGCCAACGTATGGACTTGGCCAAAGCATAGGGAAAGCCCCCAATGTGTAGACTTCCGATGTCAATGAAACGCTGTACAGACTTGCTCAAACAGTCCGATGTATGGACTCATGCAATGCAAAGCAGACCAATGTACAGACCTCCTAAATGCTTCAAGACCAAGCTCATCAAATGTCTAGACTTCACAAGGTGAACGGCTGTACATACTTCCTATGTGAAGACTGCTGCTATACAGACTTGTTGAAGTGTGAAGGAGTTGAGTGTATAGACTTCACGATGTGAAGACTTGTCAAGGATAGCAGGCCGATGTACAGACTTGAGCGAATCAAGGTCTGTATAGACTTGAAGATCACTGAATGATGTTCAGACTTTGTTCCACCGACCAGTGTATTGACTTTGCAAGCGTGAGACGCTGGATAAGACGGTGGATGTACAGACTTTAGGTGAAGGCATGAAACGATCTCTAAGACGATGAAGTATGTATAGACTTTGCAGTGAATGAATGCTCAGTGAGACGCAAGTTAAGATGATGCAGTGTACAGACTTCATGTAATGCATGCAGACG